>JARQOD010000007.1:119693373-119717069 GCA_033576555.1 Oophaga sylvatica
ACAGGGTGGGGGGCAGCGGACTTTTTGCCGTTTACAGGGGGGGAACAGTGCATTTACGAACCCCAGAAACCCCAGGAGCAAGGGGTTTTCACTGTGCTAACAGCACTTCCGGAAAACAACGGGGCGGTGTTGTAGCCCAGGGATGAGAAAGAGAACGGGGTGGAGGCGGGGCAGGTTTTTGCCTTTAAACAGCGGGGGGAACAGTGACATTAAAAATGAACCCCAGTAAACAGGAGCAAGTGTTCACTGTGCTAACGCACTTCCGACAAAAACGGGGCGGTTTTTTGTAGCCCAGGGATGAAAAGAAAAACATGGTGGAGGCAAGGGGACTTTTTTTCCCCGTTTTCCCCAGCGGGGAACAGTGACTTTTTGAACCCCCAAAAAAATCCCCGGGAGAAAAGTGTTCACTGTGCTAACAGATTTCCCGAGCAACAACGGGCGGTGTTGTGCCCGGGGGGAAGAAAGGGGAACAGGTGGAGGCAGCAGGACTTTTTGCGTTTCACACAGCAGGGGAACACTACATTATGAACCCCAGTAACAGGGGACAAAGTGTTCCGTGCTAACCCCCCCTTCCGAGCTACAACTGGGGGGTTTTGTAGCCCGGGGATGAGAAGAAACAGGTGGAGGAGCAGGACTTTTTGGGCCGTTCAACAGCGGGGGAACAGCGACTTTTACTGACCCCCAGAAAAACAAGGAGCAAAGTGTTCACTGGCTAACAGCCTTCCGAGCTAAAAACTGCGGTGTTGTAGCCCGGGGGATGAGAAAGAAATGGAGGCAGCGGGTTTTTTTGCCTTTTAACACAGCGGGGGGAACGCTGACTTACAAAACCCCGTAACACAGGGGAGAAAGTGTTCACGTGCTAAAAAAGCAATTTCCGGCAACAACTGGGGGTTTTGTTGTACCCCCAGGGATGAGAAAAAAAACTGGGGGGCAGCAGGACTTTTTTCCCCGTTTCACGCAGGGGAAAGCTAATTACTGAACCCTTTTTTCCCCACGGGCGTTTTTTTCACTTTGCTACGCCCTTCGAGCAAACAAAATGGGGGGGTTTTTTGTAGCCCAGGAGGGGAAAAGAGAACAGGTGGAGGCCCCCAGGAAACTTTTGCCGTTACCTGCAGGGGAACAGCTGACATTACTGAACCCCATAAACCCCAAGCAAGGTTCACTGTGCAAACAGCATTTCCCGAGAAAACAAATGGCGGTGTTGTACCCGGGATGAGAAGAGAACATGGTGGAGGCAGCGGGACTTTTTGCCGTTACACACAGGGGGACAGAGACATTACTAAACCCCCCAGTAACAAACAGGGAGCAAGTGTTCCTGTGAACAGCATTTCCCGAGCACAAATGGCGGTTTTTGTAGCCCGGGATGAGAAGGAACAGGGGTGGAGGCACAGGACTTTTTGGGCCGTTACACAGCGGGGGGAAAAACAGCTGACATTATGAACCCCAGTAACACAGGAAAAAAGTGTTCACGTGCTAACAGATTCCCGGCCCCAACTGGGGTGTTGTAGCCCGGGAAGAGAAGGAACATGGGGAGGCAGCAGGATTTTTTTTGCCTTACACAGCAGGGGAAAAGCTGCCCCTTTTACGAACCCCAGAAAACACAGGGGCAAGTTTTTACTGTGCTAACAGAAATTCCGAAAAAACAACTGGGGTGTTGTACCCCCGGGATAGAAAGAACATGGTGGAGGCAGCAGGATTTTTTTTGCCGTTCCACAGCGGGGGGAAAACAGCTGAATTACTAAACCCCCCCCAAAAAAACACGGAGCAAGTTTCACTGTGTAACAGCACTTTCCGAGTACAACTGGCGGTTTGTAGCCCAGGGATGAGAAGAGAAAAAGGGTTGGGGGCAGCGGGGCTTTTGCCGTTACCACGGGGAAACTGCATTACTGAACCCCAGTAAAAACGGGACAAGTGTTCACTGGCAAACAGAAATTTTTCCGAGCTAAAAAATGGGGGTTTTTGTACCCGGGGGATGAAAGAGAACATGGGGGGAGGCAGCAGGACTTTTTTGCCGTACACCAGCGGGGGGGAACGCTGCCCTTTTTACTGAACCCAGTAAAAAGGGACAAGTGTTCACTGTGCAACAGCATTTCCCCCGAGCTACAACTGGCGGTGTTGTACCCCCAGGGATGAGAAAAAAGGGTTTGGGGCGCGGGACTTTTTGCCGTTTCACAGAAGGGGAACAGCTGACTTTCTGAACCCCCGTAACACGGACAAGTGTTCCTGTGCTAACAGCCTTCCGAGCTACAACGGGGCGGTGTTGTACCCCAAAGGGGTCAAGGGGGATGTTTAAATACTTACCCCAGTTTTTTTCCTTTGGGTACGTGTAAAATTTTAAAAAATTCTATACTCCAAACAAGAGAAATATAAAAATTTAGTAATAAGTGATTTTTTTTAACTTAAAAAAATATATGAAAATTTAAAAATTTACAAACATAAAACGCATACATTAAAATTTGAAAAGAAAATGCAAACCCCACAATTAAAATGGGTTAAAAAAATCTGTTTTTGGGTTTTAAAAATAAAAGTACAAGTACACATCAAAATCCTTTTTAATAGGGGGTAAGTAACAGAGGGTACACCTTTTTTTATTGTTGACAATGAATGGCTGACTTAAAAAAACATAAATCGCATCCCCCGTTTTTTTTGCATTCATAAAAATTTTTAATTTGGTGAATAATAAAATAAAATTTTTTTAAAAAAAAATATAAAAATTTTTTTTCCTCTGTATACGATAATATGTGCCAAAAAATTTATATTAAAAAAAACGAAAATTTTAAAAAAAATGATATTCCCAGAGTGAAAAACAGATATTTTATGCCATGGGGACTTGCAAGCATGCAAAGGGGATAATAAGGTTATATAGATGAGACTGGCATAGCCACGATGGTGAAGGGGATTAATACTGTCCCTCAATAAAGTGTGCTTTTACTAATTTTTTTTTTTTATCTATTTTTATAAAAGGTTACGTGCATGTAGGTTTTGCCTCTGTTTTGGAGCACAGACGGCTTCCCTGTGGGGACGGTTTTTTGGGGTATTGGGGTTGTACGTTTTATGAGCGCAACTTCCCCCGGGGCCCCATTTCTATGCAAGGCCCGACAAAAAGGCTTTGTCGACTGCTTTTTATCAGTAAAAACATGCACCTATGATGAAACATACACGCATGTGCCCTATTAATAACAAAGCTAAAAAGAAAAACGGGGGAGGTTTTGGGACCAGTGTTTTGTTAAGGGTACGTATTATATCGCATTTTTTCGATTCGCAATTTCATCTGGATAAATATATATCTTTCCCGTTTTTCTATCAGTTGTCTTTTTTTTTTTTCACCCCACTTACAGGAAATATTTTGCTATTGTGACTATGCACTATTGACTTTACCAAGGTAAAATTTCAATGATTTTTGAAGCGATTTTTTTAGTTTTCAGAAGGCCCCCTTTTTGATATGGGCTGTTTAACTTTCTAATCAATAGTATTTTTTTTAAAATGACACAAATATGTAAAGTTTTAAGAGGACTATTCCCCAATGCATTGTTTGCACAATATTAACGTGTAATTTAGTCCCCTTAATCAAACATTGGATTATTATTTAAAAATTTTTATGCTTTATTTTAAAGGGGAAGAACACTGAAGTAAAACCCCTTCGCACTCACAGTTGTCAAAGTTCAACCCCCCCTTATGCACTTCCCCAAAATTGCAGCTGGGTCATCATGATTGGGTTGGATTTGTCTTTGCTATGGGGGGACAAGGTTGACCAAAGTATCCTATAGGGATAAGAGGATTTTGTGTTGCATTTGTTTTTGGGGCATGTGATACTGAAAAAATATTCACATTTTTTTTCTTTCGGGCATCTAAACTTTTCTAAAGCGGGGCCAACGGGCCCTGTTGAACCCCCCGGGGGGTAAAGGGAGGGGTGGGGGGAAGGGGGCCCTAGTTGGGGGGGGGAAAGGGTTTGAAGTTAAAAATTTTAGTTAGAAAGAAAGTAAATTTTTTTTCCGGGAAAACCCCCCACGGGGGGAACGGGGCCAGGCTTTTTTTTACTGAAACCCCCCCCAAAAACCCCTTTCCAGGGGGTTTGGGTTTTTTTAATCTGGGGCATCTAACATTTTTCTAAAACCCCCAAAATGGCGCTTTTGGGGAAAGGCCCCAGGGTCAAGGGGGGGGTTTTTGGGACAAAAAATTGCTTATTCCCTTTTTTCGTGGCCTTGAAAAAGATTTACTTCAAAAAAGAAAAAATAAGTTTTACTGGGGCAATAAAAGATAAAATTTTTTTTCCAAAAATAAAAAAATTTTTTTTACTTGAGAGCCCCCGTTTTTTTCCCCCTTTTTAAAGGGTAACTGAAAATATGGTAACAAATTAAAAGGGTTTTTGGGGAATACTCGGGTCTCTTCATCGGGGAAAAAAAAAAAAAAATGGAAAAATAAACATATTTGTACACAAAACAGGACACAAAATTAGGAAGACAAGTAAAGGGGGGGGAAAAAGGGGGGGTAGACCGGCCCCAAAAATTGGAAAAAAAAAAATTTTCCCCCCAACGAAAAAAAAAATAAGGGATTTTAGGGGCAAAACCTTTTTAGGGGAAAATTTTTTATATTTTAAAAAAATTTCCCCCCCCTTTAAAAACCATTAAAAAAAAAAAAGAAATAAAAATTTTTTTTAAATAAAATTTTTCCTTTTTTTTTACCCTTTTAAAAATTCTGTAACCCTTTTTTCTTACCTATTCACTATTCCTGTTTCTGTTGTGTATAAAATATTGATGCTTCATTTTTTGTTTTAGTTTTTGCCTGTTAAAAAAATGAGTAGCCCCGAAAGCTTCCCAATTTGTTCCAAACTTTTTGTTTCCATTCAAGGTATCAACCACTGGGACTCTAGTGAAATTTTTTATCTAATGGCTAACACGGTACGAAGTACATGTTTCCTACTTCAATAAAAAAAATAAATACAAGCAAAAATTTTTTTGTTTTAAAGCAATGCAACAGGGAAAGGAAACAACACACCCCCCAAAAAATTTGGTTTCAAAATATGTGTTGAAAAATTTTAAGGGGAAAAAAAATCCATTTTTTATTTATGAATATGCTTAAGGAAAGCCCATGTTAAACCCTTTAAAAAAGGAAAAAAATGGATTTTTTTAAACGTCACTTCATCTTTAAAATTTTTTTTTTAGATGGACGTCCAGACATTTCAAAATTTTTTTATTAATAAAATCGTTTTTTTTTAGCATGTTACCCTGTCCGCAGGACCATTTTAAAGTGGGACACAATAAAGTAGATAAAAAATAAAACCCTTTTTAAAAAAAAATAATGCATTGTCACAATTTTTTGTGTGTCCCTGAGTGTAGGTGAAAAAAGGCTTCGGAAGAAAAAGGGATATTCTATGTCTGTTAACGTGGACACCTCTGATGGGTTTAATTTGGGGTTTTTATAGGGGGTTTAAAAAAGTCTTTCGGCTGAAAAATGGGTTTTTTGCTTGGCAGTGTTGAAGAGGGTAAAAGAAAAAAGCTGGTTGCGCAAGGCTTTTTTGTAACACTACCTTCCCCATGTTACGGTGGGAGGGGCGTGTGTCATTAAATGACTTTTTAAAAAAAGTGGTTAGCAGCTTTATTGCCCCCTAGGGACCCCAAAAATAAACAGCAGTAATCTTTTAAATTTTAAAATTACCCCCTACCCCCAAAAAAAAAAGGGCCCGTTCCCCTTTAACAATCTAAAAGAAAACAAGCAAATGGTTCACGCTGACTTTTTGAGGTAAAATTTTTCTTGAATTGCCCCAGGGTTTAAACTATGCCTGTGTACCTATTACCTTTTTTAAATTTTTTTCTGTTGGGGTTTTGTTTCAAAAGCACTTGAGGTAAAATATATCCCCATTGTCGTATGCATGAGCCCTTTTTAGATGAAATTTAATTTATTATTGCACTTTTTCCCCGGGGTTTAAAAACTGGCCATTTCATATTGGTGTGTGAAGTTACAGTTGGCTTTCTTTTTGGGTTTTTTTAAATTTTCTGCAAAAAAAAAATCGTGATGATGATTTTGGGGAAAATTTTTGTTTGTACATCCTTTCCCCCGATTATTTAAGGTACAGATAAATTTCCCTTTAAAAAAACATTAATTGAAAAATATGAAAGTCTTTTATGCTTTAAATTTTAAAAAAAAAAGGGAAAATTTTTTGTTTTGTTACCATTTTTTTTAGCATGTGCAGAATCGCTGTGATGACAAATTTTTTTTTGCCCCTATTTTTCATAAAAATTTTTTCTTTTTGGGCCGGGAAAACTTCACAATTTCCTGTTTTACCCATAAAAATCAGGGTACGGCCCCTTCCCTATTTGGAGCATGTTCGACATGGGTTTTTCTGTTTGTAGGGAACAGGGACAAAGGTAAGTTGCGAACCATTTTTTTATCTGAAAACGGACGCAAAATTTTGGCGAGTTTCCTTTCCTTTTCTTTTCAGAAAAGTAAACCGGGGCTACCTTTTTGGAGGAAAAGTCCCATGCGGGCTTTAGTAACCACTGGGGCAAAAAAAGGGCCCCCCCGAAAATACACTGGCGCAGGGCAAGCCGCACCCCCCAAAGCTCTGGTAAGTCGGGGCCTGTATCCAGCTTAGAAACCCAAAAAAATTTAATGGGGAAAAGCCATCTGGGAGTACACGAGGGGGAAAAACTGTGTCGTCACCTTCCCTTTCGGAAAAGTTGCCTCCCCCCCGCTGGAGCCGCTCGGGTGGTTTTAGACATTTGGGGGCGGCCCAAAAATTCGCCAAAATTTGGAAAAAACTTGGGTTTTCCTGTGCAGAGGGCTGTTGTGCCCCCCTTGTTGAAAGCTGTTCCCCGCCTGAAACCCCAGAGCTGCTTTGTAAAGCAGTAGCGCAGCATTTCCCCTGGCTTTGGTTTGGAGAACATTATGGATTGACCATATGTCTTGGTACTCCCCATTTTCGCTCCCGGTTAAAAGGTGTGAAGGCTTTTAAGTTGCCCCGGGGAGGAGGGTCTAGGAGGGTTACCCCCAATATAACTGGTGGAATGGGGGGGGAAATTTTTTTTCCCGGGGGTCGTTTTTCCACTCCCAAAAGAAATCAACCCTGTCGCAGACCCCCAAAGGCCCCAAAAAAAGCTGTCCCCTGCAAGAGGCGTCATCTCTGGGCTGCTCTTTTTAATTTACCCCCCCCGCTCACTCTGACTAGAGCTTTTTGTACCCCTCTGGAGCGATTTTCTTCCTCCCCCATTGATCCCCCATCCTCCTTTAAAGTGAACACTCCCCCGCCCTTTTGTGGGGAACCCCCTTGCGCTGATGTCCAGGGGTGATGGTTTTTTTGGGGCCCCTCATTTTTCCCCCATTTTCCCAAAAAAAACACCCCTTTTTTTTTCAGTTTTTTTGTGCAGGCGATAAAGGGGGGCAGTCAGGCTGTAAATGCATCTTTGCACTCGCCATCCGCTTTTATCATCAAACCCCGAAAAAAGGGGGGATGTCCTTTCATAGAGGCCCATCGTAAAGGGGGGAAGTGTAAAAAACGCAAATTGCGAGTTGATTGCGCCCGAGGGAGCTTTAACTCCTTACTGTGGCTGTGCTCACAAAACCCCCTCCAACTTTTTAAGTGGGAAAATTTCCCCCGGGGGTCGTAAAATATGTGCAAATTCAAGGAAAAGGGGAAATTGCTTGCAGAGCGCCAAAAAGCTTGGCCCTGCTGGAAAAACGAAGTGGCGCATCTGGCGGAAATTGTGCAGGTGCATCAAGATCCCCGGGGGGTCCCTCAAAAAAAATCGAAGGGCCAAGTTTAGCCATGTGCCCCCAAAGGTATGTGAGTGAGGTTGCCAAGGCCCCCCGCTTTCCACCAAATTTCCCTTGCACACATAAAGCTGGGTGGGGATTCCTGGCCCAAAAAACCCCCTCGCTCTCCTGCTTGAGGCATTCCAGATCCTGCGTGTGTTTGGGTTCGATTTTCCCCCCCTTTTAAATTTAAAATTTTTTGGCGGCCTTTTTTACTTTGGCCCGGGTGTGTCATATCGGGGCATTTAGGGAAAAATTACGGGCCATGGGGGGGGTTTAAACCCTACGGCTCCTGCAGCGATGTTTGAAAATGGGGGGGTTTTTAAAGGGGGGGGAGGGCAATGTGGACAACTTGTTCCTGCAATCCTTGGGGGTTTGGGGGAAAAACGTACACGCCACCCCAAGATCTGTACCCGGGTCCACAACATTGACCCCCAAAGGGGAGTGAGGGAAAGGTATTTTTCCCCGGCATGGGGACTGGGGGCCCGCACGGTGGTCATGGGACCTTGTACTGAGGCGGGTTTTGTACGCATGTTTAAATTTTTTTCCCCAAAAACTTTGCGACCCGGGGGGGGGTTTTCCTGCTGAAATAAAATCGGGTGGGCAATTGGGATTTTGGGGGTGCCAATGGCATTTTAAATCCCCGGGGGAAATGTCAGTTCCACCGTGAATGAAGCATTTAAAAGGGGCAGGAGTTTTTTCAATCCCCTTTTAAAAGCCTGTGCTGTGGAGGGTTTTTCCCATATGGCCGTCTTTTTTCCCATGCCTGTGCTAAAATGGGGTTTTGGGGCCCCGGGGGGTGTGGGTGACGGGAACCCTTGCAGCTGTGGGGGGAAAATTAACACTGGGTTCTGGAAACAGTTAGGGGTTTTTTCCATGGCGTTTCCTGTGAGGAAGAAAAAACCCACTGTGTGTGAGCTGGGGGAAGAGGTCCAACCGAGTGAAGAGGGAGGTGCTGCTGTGGTTTGGGGCCCCTCATCCCCAGTTGTCTTTGTAACTCAGCTACGTGCTTTGTCCTTTTACATGTTTCCCTATTTGGGGTTTTTTTAGGTTCTTTTATTTTTACCTTTTTAAAATTTTTGATTACACAGCTTGCATTTGAATAGCAAATATCATCTGCAAGTTTTTTAAAAAAGGCCCCGCGGGGCAAGTCCTGGGCCCCCCGGGTTTTTGGGGTTGGAAGAGAATCCCTACGAAAGGGTCCCAAAATGGGGGTAGGGGGAACAAAGTTTTTCACCCCACCCCTCCTTCCCTTTTTGGGGGCCGTGGGGCCCAATCTCCCCTCAGAGCTGCTACCACCCCCTTTCCCCTTTTCCTCACCCCATGTTGGGTCTTGGACCCATCCTCCACTCCCCCCCTTTTCCCAAACCCCCGCTGTGTTGGGTGGTCTGGCCAGCACCTTCCCTCAAAAGAAAATGGCACCTGAGTCTCATCATCACAGATGCGTTCTGGGGTTTTTGGGGGCCATGGGGACTGGCTCACCCCCTCTTCACTTTTAAGAGACCAGTTTGCGCACACTGCATACTGCCTCTTCTTACTTTCCCCAGTGCTGCTTGGGGGGGCCCCTGTTTCCAACCAAAAAGATTCTGAGAACGAAGCAGAGATCGTGGCTCCGTTCATAACTCCGGGATGCCGGGGAAATTTTTGGGGGGGCGGTAAAAGGGACAGAGGGTTTTTTAAAACAGTCTGGGGTTTTCCTGAAAAGGGGGTTTGGGAAAAAATTGAAGTCGATGCATTGGTCCCCCCCCAAAACCAAAACGGCTTCAATTGTTCTTCCCGAGCGAGGGGTACGTGAGCCCTACAAAAGTGCGAAAAAAGGAAAACCCCCCGGGGGGGAAAAATGGTGGATCTGTGTCACTGGTGCGGCAGCACACGGGAATTTCCCAAAAGTCCTCCCTGCTAAAAACCCCCCCGCCCCCCCCGGGGGCCCCTTTCCCTGCCTTCTTAAATTTGGTAATTGATAAAGAAAGTCAAAAAAATTTTTAAGGCCTAAAATGTGGTTATTCCCCCGGACTGCAGGGGAACAATGCAGACAACTGTTCAGTATGTGGGAAAAGGCCCCCCTTTTTTTACTTCTATAGTGTTTGCAACCAATGTATTGTATAGGATGGAACCGTCACAAAAATTTGATTAGTTTTTTTCAAATTAAAAAAAGGGGCAGCCAAAATTGTAAAAATTTAGGGAGTGACACACTCAGCAACTACAACCCAGTATTTTAAAAACTAATGGAGCGTGATCTGCACTTTAAAAAATGAAAAGCTCACCCAAAACAGTGAAACTGAAACACAAAAATTCAGTAGCTGTAAACCCCCTTTTTTTTACTTCTATAGTTTTGCAACCAATTTTTTTGTATAGGATGGACGCTTTCAAAACTAAAGATTAGATTTTTGGCAAAAATTTAAAGGGCGCAAAATTAGTGAAGGGGTGAGGAGGGGCCCCCAAAAAATCAGAGACTACAAACCCGCTTATTTTTAAAAAATAATGGAGGGGTGATCTGCACTAAAAAAAAAAGCTCCCCGGGTCAGTGAAAACGAAAAAAAATGTTGTACGTGAAACGCCCCTTTGTCTTTCTTTATAGTGTTTTAAAAACCCAAAGTATTTATCGGATGGAAGCCGTCACCTAATAATTTTTTTTGGAAAAAATTAAAGGAGCCCCCAAAAAAGTGAAGGATGAGAAATGAAAAACGCTAAAGGGCTACCCAGCAGTTTTAAGAAATAATGGGGTATTGCACTAAAAAAAAAAAAAGCCACAGACTAAGTAAAATTTGAAAAAAAAACTGTTCATAGTGTGAAAAACCCCCCCTTTTCCCATCTTTTTGTTTCAACCAAGTATTGTTCGGTGGAAGCGGGGTCACACTAATAAATTTGTTTTTTTGGGAAATTAAGGGGGCAGCACCAATTAGTAAAGGGGTGGGGCGTTGGGCCCCAAACCTCAGCAGACTAAAACCCGCAGTATTGAAAAATTAACGGGGGCGTGTTTTGCACTCAAAAAAAAAAGCTAAAAGACCCCGTAAAAACTGAAACCCCCAAATGTTCAGTACTTAAAAAAGCCCCTTTTTACTTCTTAGTGTTTGAAAAAAATGTATTGTTACGGTTTGGGAAAGCGTCACATAAAGTTTTGATTTTTTTCAAATAATGGAGCAGCCCCCAATTAGTAAAAGGGTGAGGAAATGACCCCCGTCAGCCCGACTAAAAACCCCATTTTTAAAAAACTAACTGGAGGTGATTCCCCCAAAAAATTTTTAAAAACTCACAGTACAGTGAAAAATGAAACACAACTGTTCAGTAGCTGTGAAACGCCCTTTTCTACTTTATAGTGTTTGCAAAAAATGTTTGTTTTCGGGGAAGGCTAAAATAATAGATTTTTTTTTGGGGAAAAAAAATGGGCTGCCCTTTTTTACAAAATCAAAAAAAAAAAGAGTCATTTAGTGAAATGCAATGCCACAAACGGGGGGAGCAGAAAAAACTGCAGCGTCCCCGCATCAACACCCCTTCACAGAGCTGTTAAACAACATGGCAAAAGGCCTTAACAGCTTGGAAAAAAAGCCTCCTAAAGCCTAGGACCAAAAACGCAATGTCTAACTGCCCCCAGAGTTTAGCCAGCAGGTTCGTCCCAATGAGTTCACAGCACAGTGACGCTAAAATGGAGGCGGGGGCCTTTTTATAGTGCATTTCGACATCATTTCAGCAGCCAATCACGCCATGCCATTTTAAATGACCCGCAGCATTACAGGATGGGCCCACACTTAAATAAGATTCCTCATTGGCTGACAAATAATTGCCTCTCAAAAAAATTATGGGAACTTCCGATTCCGGTATACGATTATGAAAAATATCGGAATAAGTATGGGAATTCGATAAAGCGAATATCGGCCGATCCCCATACTTGCGGTTCGGAATGCTCAACCTAATGGGGACCTTAAGAACCATACATGTCTCCTTGCAAGAGTTTTTAAAATGTTTTGAAATACTTGTTTATGTTAACTTTTTTGCAATTTTTGAAGAGTATTTTTTCAATGTTTTGCTAATTTTGTGGCCGGTCAACATTCATCAATGCCCTGTCCCACTTCTTTAATAAGTACATATTTCCCTGAAAACAACCATTATACAAGACGATGGTTGTGATTATCGTTTGCAATACATAAAAAACAAAGCCTTAAGTGTCAAAATTGGCTCCAAATTTAGTACAATAAGAGGAGCAAAGGCCCCAAGAACCTAAGGGTTGGATTAAAACCTGTGGGCGACAAGATAAAAAAAAACCCAGATCTAGATCCAAAAAATCTCAGCACCATCTGTCAAGGCTAAACTTTCCATTGCTGATCATTAATGCTGGTTACACCAGTGAAAAGGGTAGGACAATAAAATTATTTTTGGAGATGTCCCAGATCTTTTTGGAAGGTGTCCATTGTCTTAAAACACATTTGTTATTTTTACTATTAACAATATAGGATCACTTTATTGGGTTTTTAAAATTTTATAGAAGGAGAGGGGGGAAAGGGGCCCCTTTTCAAGACACTGAAAAAGGGTTTAAAACTATTATATGATGCATGGACAAAAAACACAATGTGCTTCGTCTGACCTTTCCCTGACTCTGAATATTGGCAGTGAATTAGGAATGCTATTAGGAATGCTGAGACATTTCGCACCATGTAAAGTATGCGCCCCGTGGCCCCTTTTCCCTGACAGCTTTTTTTTTCCTATTCTTTAAAAGTTTGTGAAACTTAAAAAGTTTTTAATAAATGATGATGCATAAGCCAAGTCCAGGAGAGAGGATTGGGTCCAGTGCTTAGGACGTTATCAGGAAACACTCTGTTCAAGCAACTGCTTCAAGAATTGGCTTTCGGGTCTTATGTCAGAAGAAGTGTTAATTGGTGACGCATCGACTGCACTCAGTCATTTTGGGCTCAAGCGGAAGCCAAAAAGGTATAAACACATATAAATTTTCCCCCATCAGGCGTCATGTAATCACATCAGTTCTATTTAAATAAGAATTGATATAAGGATAAAAAGAAGTTAAGAAAAGAATAAACTTTTTATTTTGTAGGCCCAACATTTTTGCAGAGCTTTGCTATTGCAGAAGAAACAAACTTAAAATTCGAGCAATAAATAAATTAGCATTGACTGAGACAACAGGGGAAATGTTATAATTAAATTTGGTGGCAGGACGCCTGAAAAAAGAAGTTCAAGGCACTTTGAGTTTTTGGAGCACATTTAATGTCTAGAGGGGATAAATTCCATCAATGTCAATGGCTGCTCGCTTTCCCCAGTCCCACATCTCGGTGCCTTGGGGTGATCATCGACTCTGCCCTCTTTTCAAACCACATATCCAAGCCCCCCGCCACCTCCTGCCGCCTCAAAATCAAAAATATTTCCCGGTCCGCTCATTCCTCAACCTTTAAACCACAAAAACACTAGTGCACGCCCTTATCATCTCCCGCCTCGATACTGCAACCTCCACGTCTGGCCTCCCCTCTAGCACTCTGGCCCCCACTCCAGTCCATCCTACACTCTGTGCACGACTAATCCACCTGTCTTCCCCCCTATTCCCCCCTCCCCACTATGCCGGCCCTTCACCGGCTTCCCATTGCCCAGAGGCTCCAGTTCAAAACCTTAAAACCCTGACATACAAAAACCATCCACAACCTTTCTCCTCCATACATTGTGACATGGTCTCCCGTACCTTTTACACGCAAACCCTTTTTTCCTTCAAGATCTCCTTCTCGACTCCCCCCTCATCTCTTCCCCCACAACCGATACAACTTCTCCCGGCTTTCCCCCATACTCTGAACTCCCTGCTGCAAAACATAGACTTTCACCAACAACGGAGACCTTCAAGAAAAACCTGAAGACCCACCTGTTCCCACAAGCCTACAACCTGCAATGATCCTCAGTCTATGAACCATGCACGACCAGCTCACCCTCTCTAGTGTATTCTCACCCATCCCCGTAGACTGTGAGCCCTCGGGGCAGGGGCCTCTCTCCTTCTGTACTTGTTTTGTCCCTTGTCTACACATGTTTATTTTTATCTGTCTATATTTTTCCCTTTTTCATATGTAAAGCGCCATGGAAAATAAATGGGCTAAAAATTAAAATAAATAATAAAAAAATTCCCTTAAACAGGTTGCACACAAGAGAAATTCTTTAAGGCAGAAGAGCAAAGCTAAAACATTCACACAAAGTGGCATACTCGCAGCTAAATACCAAGGCCCTGTGCCACACAGGCTTTGAACTGTTTGGTGCAGAATCACAGATTTTATAGTAAAACAGCTGTCTCATTTGCAAAAACCGTCAACTGCTGTAACGACCAGTGGGTGAAATAGCTCTATACCTGCAAAATGAAGGAATTCCTGAACAGGCTTTCATCACACGACATTGTGTAAGCACAACCTAAGCAATAAGAGAAGATGTGAGTTGTAGATTATTGGCAGCGTGAAGAGAACAAGTGCTCGATAGCTGCAGAAGAGACCTTACAAGGGTGTTCTGGTTGTGAAAATGTATTGCCAGTTTTCACCTATCCACTAAAGTGGAGATAACTGGTACAGGAACCCAAGTAGAATCTTCACCACCATAAAAAGAAAGAAATGGGACTGTAGGTCTGGAAGCAGTGTTATTTTTTTGATCCAGCAATGAGTCAAAACAGATAAGTCCAAAGTTTCGACCGAGAGTGGTCTTCGTCAAGGACATTTGTGTGTAGCAAGAGCTGTGAACCAGGAAATGTGGCAGGGTCTAAGCCGTAGGCGTAATCTACAGTCCCATTTATTCTTTTTTGTGGTATGAGGTTTTTACTTCAATTAGTCAGGACCACGAGTCCCTTCTGCGGTCTTTGCTGTCTTTCTCCTTTATATAACAGGTAGACTAGTCAGTGTCTGACTACTGGGAGTTCCCCCAAAATTGACCTACCGTGGGTAGCCAGGATATGCTTTTAATAATATGACTGTATAATATTGTGAAAAGCTATGAAGGGTACTAGTAAAGTTACCAACTTTCACCTATGCAATAGATACTGCTTGAACTTACAGTGACGGACATAAACAGGACATCCTCAGTCTGAATTCTCTGTGTGAAAATCTCCACCTTCTGTCACAAGTCACTGTAGTAGTAGCCTGGCAGCACTAGCTAGGGCTTCCACGGACAGGCTTTGTGCTAGCTACTCCAGCTATCAGATATCGTTCATCCCATGTGCAAGGGTCTGTACTCACAGAGGGACCCTGGGTTGGGTCTGTAAGTAGCTGCTTGCTGCCTGATGGAGCAGCCTGGCCGGAAAGTCCGGTCGCTGGATCAGAACCAAGAGGACAAGACAGGAACAGAATCGTCAGGCAGAAAAGCGGCCAAAGTACAGTTGAGGTTAAACAACATGAATCAAACAGGCTGAAAAAACAGGACAAATTATAAACTATAAAGGGCAGGGACTGACTGATGGAGGCTTAAATAGGGAGAAGCCATGCCCATGGCTCCATCAGATAACTAATTACACCTGAATAATAAGTAAATGGCTGGAGGGATCCAAATCACAGGAACAGTAAGGTTAAACAGGAAACCATTGTCCAGTGGAAACTGCAGTGTTGGTGTAGCGTAGTGACAGTGGCAGAGGCGGTAAGAGCGTGTTCAGACACGGTACGTATACCGTCACTCCATTCAATATGTAGGAAGCCTCTTAGTAAAGGTACTCTATGCTTGTCAAGTGAAGGGTGGTCTAGACAGGTTTCACAGTCAGACCTTGGGGAAGAAAGTCCAACAAGCCACTTGTAGTTGATCCTCCTTAGCTCCTATGAGATTGTGAGTTTATATATTTACTTAAACGAAGCCCTCTGCCTCCCATCAAAGTTTTTATCCTCCTAATATATTGCAGTCAACCATATTTATAGCACTGTGTACTTACAATTGCTCGTTTTAGCTTTCTACCCAGCTAATTCTTCTCTGTTCCATTGTCTATGACATCACGTGATTAATAACTGGACTAGCTGAATCCTTCTAAGCTCTACGTAGAAACAGGAAGTCTCGTTTCCCAGCATGAGTCATCAATGAGACTTCCTGTTTCTACATAGAGCTTAGAAGGATTCAGCTAGTCAGTTATTAATCACGTGATGTCATAGACAATGGAAAAGAGAAGAATTAACTGGGTAGAAAGCTAAAATGAGCAATTGTAAGTACACAGTGCTTATAATACGGTGACTGCAATATATTAGGAGGATAAAAACTTTGATGGGAGGCAGAGGGCTACGTTAAGTAAATATAGGATAAAAACTTTCATTAGAGTGCTTCTTTAAAATTTAAGTTGGGGGGCAAGGACTGATATAGCAAAACAATACTCTCGGCAGCACTTCATAATATGTTTGCATCATACAAAGGGATCAATGATTATTACAGGGAGGAAACACAACAATGTCCAAGAATGCTAATGATGGAGCGTGAATGTAATTTCATCCTAATAAATAAGTACACCGTAAAGAGTTCTGTGTATCTTTTAATAACTGGATTTGAAGCAAGTGGCCGTTTAGAGATACCAATTAAGCTTCGGGTGGTTCTGCTCTCCAGGGCAGCACCCGGGCGGAGTTCTCCTTTAATGATCGCATTTGCTATTTATATACACTTCTCTCAACCCGATTAGGTTGGAACGCACATTTTCCTGTGGTCATGAACTTTATCATTGGTTGAAGAATTTAGAAAATAATAATTACCAGTGAGTGAAACATTCAATTCTGGATTTTTTTTTTTTTTTTTTTACAGCTGTTGGCCATATGACTTGGAAAAATAAAATGACGGCGAGATTCCAAGGTCATATTTATAGGAACGCTTCTAAAAAAAAAAAAAAAAAAAAAAACCACACCCACCTTGTTTACGAGCAAATCTATAAATAGGATATCGTATGCAATGGTAAATTATAGCAGTGTGGAAATCAAACGGATAAGGAGAGGACGCATTACGAACATGACACAACGATCTGCCAGTCAGGGTGGGTGATAACATTGTAAGAAGTCATTAATTTTTGCCAGGCGGCTGGTAATAACAAAATGTAACTAATAAAGGAGCATCCAGCCAAACTGGTTAATTGTTAAAAAAGACAATTTTATTGGTACAATTACATAGACTACAAAAATAAAAAACATTCGCAAGTGTATATAAGCGTATAAACAGATGATAATATAATGGTGATACAGCAACACAAATACCTGTGGTACACTGATGTGCAAAGCAAAAATGCACCTGGGATCACCCTGCTGTCACCAGGGGGGGGCAAAGTATCTATGATTCACAAGTGTTAGACATAATATGCTCCCTCCAACAACAATAGAGAGTCTGAATTGCATAAAGTATGCTGGTGACAGGATGAAGTCATGTAGCCTATAATAATGTATCCCAAGTGGGAGTTGTACATCGAGAAGGAGAGTGAGATGATAAAGTAAGGTTAACCTATCTCAATGGACATTAGGCTGATTAAGGCATTAGAAAGAGTAATGCTTACCCATATTGTGTAACAACAGGAACGTGCCCCGACGCACGTTTCGCATGTAGCTTCCTCGGGGGGCAGTGTGGTATGAAGTGCAGGGTGCTCTTTATATAGGAGAAAAATAAATGCAAACGGGTGTATGACATTATCCATCAGGCACATGTGCGCATGCGACCGCTGTCGCTGGGGCGGCATGCGAGTCGCTTCCGGCGCTCCAGATGACGTGCGGGTCCAGGAAAAATTTCCTGTGACGTCAGGACCCCAGCGCCATCTTGGTGGAGACCTTTTGCGACCCGCCCCCCCTGCCGCGCGCGCATGCGAATCCCATAGAACGGATAATAACACAGTGTTCAATGTGTCTATATCCCGCAAAGGATCAAGGGGGAAACAGAGCTAGACAAAAATAGACCGATAGGCAATGAATAAGTATAATCATCGTAATATTGTGTGGGGGAAGGAATGGAGTATGGCGGCCAAAAATATAATGTGAAGGGAAGGAAAAAGGGAGAGGAATGGGGGGGGGGGAGGGGAAAAAAAAAGGGGGGAAAAAAGGGGGGGAGGGAAAAGAAAAAGAGAAAAGGGAAAGAAAGGAGAAAATGGATAACACATATAAATAAAGTTGCAAAGTGCAAAAAGTCAAATAAGTCCCCATGTTACAAAACATTAGTACCAAGTAGTGAATGAGCAAATAACAAAGCAGAAAAAATAAGGAAAACTGAAAACAAAAAAGAAAAAAACAAAAATAATCCAAGAAGACAAGAAAAACAAAAGTTGTTGATATTCTTTTCTTTTCGTTAGACCAGGAGACTGGGATCGCCACTTGCCAACACGGTCCCACAGAGCCTTCACACAGCACCGAAAAACGGACCCCGCATCAAAGCCAAGATCCCAGGTAAGTATGTAGAAAGAGCACCCCGAAAAGATATATATACATAGATGGAAACTGTAAACACAAGAATGTAAGTTAAAAACAGCACTCAATTAAAAACTAAGGAAGATAGGACAACACTGGAATATAATGGAAGAGCATTGACCTCATAAGAAGCAAGCAAACGATAATTTCTCATTTAGTCCCCTAGGTGACATGGTGTCCAATTTAATGATCCATTGGCATTCAAGCTGTGCCAAAATGCGTTTCAAATCACCCCCCCTAATGCCAGTCCGTACTCGGTCAATACCTACAAATTTAAGGCTGGAGGGGTTAGATTTAGGGAACAGTCTGAAATGTCGAGGATGGTCTTAAGAGTATCTATCTCAACAACATCTTTAGCAGCCATAATATCTCGGATATGTTCCCTGACCCTCACGCGAAATCCCGTGAGGTCAGTCCAACGTACCTAAGGTCGCAGGAGCAAGTTGCCAAGTATACACGTAGCAGGTACTGCATGAGATGTATTGACCGATCGATGGCTCCCCCATCACTTCCACTGAAATTAGTGGCCCGACATATATTTTTGCAGGCCAATGGTAATAACAGCCTGGAGAGAAGAAGCTCCACGACGAGCGCTCTGTAATTAGCCCTTGCAAGTTCTTTAGTCCTCAGTTCGGAAATTGGGGGTGAAAGGGTAGTCAAGGTGGGGGTATCTTCTACAAAGGGGACGCAGAAGTCTATAATTATTACTGTTACGCCTTTTTCTCCAGGATTTTGGATCCATCTCTCCCTTTCAAAACAAGTTGTGCAGGAATGTAAAAATTTTTCTGACTGAAGTGGCTTTGTGGTTGAAGAGCGGCTTTGCTTCCCCCCCACAATTACACAAAGGGACTTCAAAACAGTAATTCTTTCATGGGACCCTTCCAGAGTAAACAGGCTTGTTGTATGCATAACATGAGCGCTCCTCGACATCAAACGCTGCCCCCCCCCCCAGAAATAAGAACACTGATAAAGCTTTCCTTTCTGGTGCCCACCGCTCCGTCTCCGCACTAAACCCACTCCGTGTAATGCACGATGTGGCAAAAATCAGAAATGCAGAGTTTATGTTGTATCCTCTGTAAGACCCTACAGCGCAGATTACTTCGAAACTTGGGTGGTCTCAGACAAGCTGTGTTGATTTTGGATTATCCAATCTTCGAGGAGTAGTAGAAGGCTACGGATATGTTCACGCATCGGCCCAGGTTCATCATCGACGTTCGATCATATGAACAGCCCTACTGAAATAAACTGGTCCCGAGTGCTATCCGATTTTTACTCTACAGCCATATAATCCGCTCGTGTGAACAAGTCCTAAAGGCAAGATGGAATTTTAATACAGTCCAGTTCCTGAGGGTGGCCGAGACTGGAGAAGTTAAGGTTTTTCTAGTATTAGGCAGGGAGGAGGGTGAGTGCACCTCTCTTTAACATTGGCTGTACCTGGAGAACCGCCGGCCCGTCTGTGCTCGCGGTTCAATCACAGTCCGATTTATTGGCCGTCTGGCAGCACCCTGGAAAGATTTTTGGGTGGTTTCAGCAGGTGTATGCCTAGAATTTAGAAATGACGCAGAGGAATAAAAAAATCAAGTATGGGAACTATACGCGCCTCACGCAAAGCGACAGCGAGCAGAGTGTGAAGCCGGGTATGGAGAGATTTATGCCCACAGAGACAGGAAGCGGAGGGCAATTTATGAAAGATCCTTGGACTGCCAGGGGCCGTTGTCTTAACTCATCTGTGTTAGTGGAGATTCACAAAAGACGTCAATGGGGGCAGCAAAAGGAAGACGAAAGAACCTAAGGCCAAGGGCTCGAGAACCATAATAATAAGGAACAACAATTTTTATAAGCACACTGAAAAGTATTAGTATCCAAAAATTAAAATTTAAAGGGATGGCACGAGATTAGAAAAAAAGGGTATACTTCCCACCCATACCCTACCCCTTCAGAAACCGACACACCTGTATAAAAGCCCCTTTAATGTGAATGGGGCCAGGGCCGCGTCAGCACCCGGCACCCCCGGGTAAGTGCCGGGGCCCTGAGCAGGCGGGGGGGCCCACTCGCCGTCGGGCACCCCGGCGCCCGTTAGAGGAGGAGAGCGGTACCAGCGCCGCCACTGGGCACCCCCCCCGCTTGCTCAGGGCCCCCGGCAGCAGCTGGCACAATACTTACTCTCCCGTGCCTCCGCTGCCGCAGCTCCGGGCTCCAGGGGTCGCTGGCGCTTCCTCTCACAGCAGCGCCGCTGAATGATGTCATCATTCAGCGGCCGCTGTGGCAGAGAGCGCGCGGACGCCGGCAGGTGAGGGTGTGTGGGGTGTGTATGTGAGAAAGTGTTTTGTGTGCTGTGGTGCTGTCTGTGGGGTGATGAATGGGGCAGGCAATGATGATAATGGGCAGGCATTGATGATGATGGGGAGGAGATGATGATGGGCAGGCATTGATGATGATGGGGAGGAGATGATGATGATGGGCAGGCATTGATGATAATGGGCAGGCATTGATGATGATGGGGAGGCGATGATGATGATGGGGAGGCGATGATGATGGGCAGGCATTGAGATAATGAGGAGGCCATGATGATGATGGGGAGGCAATGATGATAAGGGGGAGGCGATGATGATGATGGGCAGGCTTGATGATAATGGAGAGGCAATGTGATGATGGGGAAGCGATGATGGTGATGGGCAGGTATTAATAAATAATGGGGAGGCCATGATGATGATGGGGAGACCATGATGATGATGGGCAGGCATTAATGATAATGGGAGGCCATGATGATGATGGGGAGTGTTGTGAATGGGTTTGAGATGAGTTCTGAGCAGAGACTCCCTGGTGGTTACAAGCGGTACTGGTCTGTTCAGTGAAGATTGTGAGGACTGGGAATCAGGTGTTACTGACTGGTCTTATATAAGGGAGTCACCTTCCCATCAGGGTTGCCGGTGATCAATTGTTCTGGTCTGAATCCTTCATTCCTGTTTCCCTTGTAGCCTGCTGTGTCGTGTCTGCACTTCCTGCAACAGATAAGACATTTTCTTCTTTTTGTTTTTGTACTATATTTTTGCATTTTGTCCTGCACTTCTGTGGGGGCCTTCTGGGCCCCCCTCCGGGGCTTTTGCCCTCTCAGTTTAGTTCAGCCACTGATGTTTGTACTTTTGCTTTTTCCAGTTTTTTCAGTGGCTGCTGTTTTGATTTTGTTACACCAGAGAACTAATTTAGGTGGTAGAGGTCGTTGTGATCTCAGGTGTTTTTTGAAATTAGTAGAGTTGGTGCTTTTCAGGGTTTTCTGGGATTGCAGTAAGTACCCTTCCTATCCTTTTCTATTTAGTTAGTTTGGGCCCCAGCGTTTGCTCATACTATTTCTTTCTGTGTCAGTATTTCTTCTTGTCTAACCACCATTACTTGTTTGGGGGCTTACTATTATCTTTGGGGTTCTGCTCCGGGGCAGATAGCTTCCTATTTCTATCTTTAGGTGTAGTTAGTTTCTCAGGCTGTGACGAGGCGTCTAGGACCAACGTAGGAACGCTCCCAGGGCTGCCTCTAGTTGTGGTGGTTAGTCAGGGTACTGCAATCTCATAGATTCCAACTGCTCTGGTGTATTGCCTTTTTTACCTGCACTCCTCAGCTACCGAAACATAACAGTTCACCGACCAAAAATTTAAAATTGTATGGTACTCACAGAAGGGAAAAAATATTGTGAAAGAAAAAAGGTTGTCAGAGTTGTCAGAGATATTTTTTCTGTTTGTTGCATTTTTTTTTCCCTCTGTATCTCTGGGTGCTGGGGAGGTTCTTTTCTCTCAATGGAGTTTGCAAAGGTTGTCTGGCCGTGTGGATCAGCTTGCCACTGAGGTTCAGAGTATTGCTGCATATCTTGCTAGGGTTTCCTGTTGTGGAACCTAGGATCCCCATGCCAGATTTGTTTTTGGGGGATCGAGCTAAGTTTCAGACTTTCAAAAATAATTGTAAATTGTTTTTTGCCTTAAAATCTAAGTCCTCAGGGAACGCAGCGCAGCAGGTTCAAATTATCATCTCTCTCCTGCGCGGCGATCCTCAGGATTGGGCTTTTTCCCTGACACCTGGGGATCCTGTTTTGAGTGATGTTGATGCATTTTTTTCAGGCTTTGGGGTTATTGTACGATGAGCCTAATGTCATGATCAAGCTGAAAAAGCCTTGTTGGCATTAAATCAGGGGCCCTTATGACGCTGAGTTATACTGTCAGAGATTCCGTAGGTGGGCAGTCCTGACCAAATGGAATGACGACGCTTTGGCAGCCCTTTTCGGAAGGGTCGTCAGATAATGTAAAGGATTTATGGTGGGATTCCCTGTCCCCCTCTGGTCTCAATGATTCTATGTCATTAGCGATTCAAATTGACAGACGTTTGCGTGAGCGGAGAAGTATGGTGGAATGGTGTTGCCTTGTGAACCAGCTTCTGAACCCATGCAGTGTGATAGAGTGGTGTCTGGGCACAGCGTCATGAGTTTCGAAAGCGCAATGGGTTTTAGTTCTACTGTGGGGATGCCTCTCATGCATTTTCAGTCTGCCCTAAGCGGGGAAGACGTTTTGCACGCTCAGTTGTCTTGGGTAGTGTTCAGACTAAGTTTTTATTAACTGTCATCTGATATGCTCTCTGTCCTCATTTTCTTTCTCAGGCTTTCGTTGATTCTGGAGCAGCTATTAACCTGATGGATTATGATTTTGCTAAAACGTTGTGGGTTTCCCTTGATACCCTACAGAAGTCTATTCCCCTACTGGGGATCGATTTCTACCCTTTGGCTGAGAGTAAACCCCAGTTTTCTACTCAGGTGATAATGAGGTTGAACCTGATACCAGGAGTGCTGCAAATTTTTGGTTCTGTATAATTGCATGACATTATCGTGCTGGGTTTCCCTTGGTTACGTCTCATAATCCTGTTTTGGATTGGAAATCTGTGTCTGTAACCAGTTGGGGCTGCCAATGTGTTAATACCAACACTCCTGTTTTTTCTGCCTCCCCCCAGGTCAGGATGTTCCTGACTTTTTGATTGATTTTTCTGATGTGTTTAGCGAAAGTAAATTGCATCCTTGCCTCCCCATAGGAGCTTGACTGCGCTATTGAATTAGTGCCGGTAGTAAATTCCCTAAAGGTCGCCTTTTTAACTTGTCTGTACCTGAACATGAGCTATGCGGTCTTATATCAAGGAATCATTGGAGAAGGGTCATATCAGACCATCCTCTTCACCCTTAGGTGCCGGTTTTTTCTTTGTGGCCAAAAGATGGTTCATTAAGGCCGTGTATTGATTATCGTCTCTTGAACAATATTTACTGTGAAATATCAATACCCGTTACCCCTTTATTTTGACCTGTTTTCCAGGTGAAAAACGCTACTTGGTTTACCAAGCTTGACCCCGGGGGGGGTTTAACCTTATTCGCATTAAAGCCGGGGGTGAATGGAAACGGCATTCAATACCCCTGAAGGGCATTTTGAGTACCTGTGATGCCCTTTGGCTCAAATGCTCCCTTCCCGTCTTCCAGTCCTTCTGAATGACATTTTTGGGATTTTGTGGACAAATTTTGATTGTTTTTTGGGGGTGATATCTTGATTTTTTTTAATGACTGGG
>JARQOD010000007.1:119717169-119805819 GCA_033576555.1 Oophaga sylvatica
AGCTCATCAACAAATCAGTTACCATTTATCTCTAGACAGGCGACAGGAGCACCAACATTACTAGTCAGCTAAACCGGATTTAACTTGCCACTACAAGCACCCACATATTTATCCTCTCTACCATGATGAATCCCTGTAACAGGGGAAGAAACGTGTTGGGAGGCTACCGGTTCATATGGCTACCCCTAAATAGGTCTACATTGGGTACTGCTCTTGTTAGGGCGGGAGCAAAGAGGGGCACGACAAGGAATAATACAGGGAATATTCCACTCTTAATTTCCCCCCTCCTCCCGCCATCCATTCCCTCAAGGTTGGACAGATCCAAGAAGGGAATGAACAAGAACATGTTTGGGTGAGATCCAACCATTTTTTAAATAGAGCACTGTTAATCATGAGCACTTGCACTTTGGAAAAGATTTATGTTTGTATGTCCGAGATATACGTTGGCTGTTGTTTTTTAATATACCAGTAAAGGTTATGTTTTATAAGTATACTCTGGCCATGCTATGTTCCCAGGTCATCAACAAGCAACGCTGTCTGGGAAAACATTGGCTATCTCATCAGCAGGCATCTCTGTTGGGGAAACCATTGGCTATCTCATCAAGGGTAATGCTGTCTGGGGAACCTTAGCTAACTCATTGAAAGGCAATGCTGTCTGGGGAACCATTGGCTATCTCATGAACAGGCCATGATGTCTGGGGAACTCTTTGGCTTTTCCTATCAACAGGCAGTGCTGTTCGGGAACCATTTACTATCTCATCCACAGGCAACACTTCCTGGTTGAACCATTGGCTATCTTATCGACAAGCAACACTGTCTGGGGAACCATTGGCTATCTCAACGACATAAAATGATGTCTGGAGAATCTTTTGCCTGTTACCGACAGGCAATGCTGTCCAGGGAACCTTGGCTATGATCTCATTGACAGACAACGCTATCTGGGGAACCATTGGCTATCTCATCAACAAGAAAAATGTCTGGAGAACCATCCTATCTCATCGACAGGCGACACCGTCTGAGTAACCATTGGTTATCTCATCAACAGGCAATGATGTTTGAGGAACCATTAGTTATCTCATAACAATCATGCTATCTATGTCTGTTTCTAAAAAAAGTCGTTGGTTATGACACTTGTGGTTGACTGACCATCTGCACCAACAAAGTGTTTCTTGTCTTTAATTTTTTGACTACTTTCACGATTATCTCACTGGATGCTGGTGACTTAGGAGATAATTTTAGTAGACTGTGGTAGCATTGAAGATTAATTAGAGTATATTAAATATTATATTTTTTTTTTCCCTTGGGTAAAAACAGAGAAAAAATATTACCTCAATTGTTTCCACATCAGCTTAATTGGCATCCAGCCACCACCTTAGAAATACGTCTGCTTTTATACCTAAATTAAGACACGGAGGAGTAACCGTCCTCCCTGTATTCAGAGTGACACATTCCTTTTAGCCCAGACTGCATCCAGTTCTAGGAGACATATATTGTTTTTTGTATCACACCCTTTATAATATTCCTGAAATTAAATTGATCACGCCTGTGGTCTGACACTAATTAAACACCTTTTTACCGAGAGTCAGCACCTTAGATGACCCTTGGCTAATTTATCATGGAAGAAGTAATACGTCACCCATTAATTGAGCATTTATGCGTGACATACGTCACTCCCTGTTTACAAGAGCACTGAACCTGAATACCTTATCTTAAGCTTCAAGTTATAGAGGGCTGCTATTATCAGTGGCATGCATGAATATTTTTTGTAGCGCCTTAGTTCTGAAGATTTATGAATCATGATCCCAGGATTATTGGGGCGGGAACTTTCAGGATTTCCGTCAACCTTAACTAAGTACTGGTAAATTAAATATGTCACTCTCCGTTTATAAGAGCAATCTTAATGAAGTTGTCCAAGATTAGAAAAAAATAGGTGTTTTCCTTCACAACTAGCACTGTCCATGGGTTGCATTCTGGTATTGCAGCTCAGCGCCATTGAACTGAATACTGTTGAGATATAATACATCATACAACTTTTAAACAGGTCTTAAGGAAAAAATCAGCCATGTTCTTCCCCGATAAAAATACTGGACATGGTAATTTTAACATGCCTGATCCTTCTTTTTCTCTTTCGTTATTTATCAGGAGAGTCTTGAAGCCTCCATTAGATGGTCAACTGATTTTGTCACAGTGTCCATGATTGACCAACATTAGTCTAAAGTGTATGGAGGCCTTAAAGGAGTTGTAACACATTTGGATGTTATTCCCTATCCATAGGATAGGATAACTCCTTGATCACTGTGGGTCTGACCAGTGGGATCCCATTGATCTCGAGAAGAGTCTCGTGTAATTAGAGAGGTGGTCAATCTTCACTCCATTCGTTCTTAAAGGTAGTGCCGAAGACCAGCTGAACTCTGCTCTTGGATATATATGGGGATTCATAGAGAATGAATGGAGTGAAGTGGCCAATGATCCACCACGATCTAGTCATTTAGGACTCTTCAGAGGCCGGTTCTTGGGATTGGTGGGTGTCTCGTAGTTGGACCCCCAGTTATCGGGAAATTATCCCTATCTTATGAGTAAGGGATAAGTTCCAAACTTGATATAACCCTTTTAAAAGTACAAATTATAGGCCTTATAGGCAGTCAAATACTAATACCAGTCACATGCATGAATGTTTTTGGAGTGCTGTAAATGTGATGACTACTCACATAAAGAAGTGACCACAGGGGCAGCGATTTTTCTCGATTATCTGTCTATCATGCAGTTGAAAATATATCATTATCATTCCCCTTCACAAGCATGAATTGGCTTAGCAAATATAATGAAACAGGTTTTCTTTTTCTTAGGTGGAAACCTCCAGACTCTATAGAAACTGAGGACTTGACCCAGAGGAACTCAGAGTCCTGGAAAGGAAGTTGAAGAAAGAACGAAAGAAAGAAGAAAAGAGGCTCAAAAGAAAAAGGGAATCTTGCTGAAGAAGCAAAGGCGGAACCAGTAAACCTACCCGGAGGAGAACGTGCTCTGCAGTACTGAAAAGGTTTGTTCATTCTTTAGTTCCTGGATTTTAATTTAGATTTCCGGAACCCATAGACGCATTAGATGTTTTCCATTTAAATGCAGAATATTTTGCAGATTTGTTTGGATGGTGGTAAAAATTTCTCAAAATCATGGGGGCACAACAAGGCATACAGTTTGTTGCATTGCATTGTGTTGTGTTGTGTTGTATACCAAACCTGCGCCAGGTCAGAGGCGTGCACAGACAAGGACAGGATTTGTGTATAACGGCTAAGTCTTTTTAATTACACCTTTCTTATGTTAGGAATTCGTAAAACAATAATGTATGTAATTTGCTTTCATTAAAAATTCTGAAGGATCTTGCTACGTTTTACCGCCTCTTTTCAGGACTGAGAGTTCTGTAGTTCCTTCTGTGTTGACACAGGAGGAAAGGGCTCTTCCACTATTTATTTTTTTTTGCTTAAATGTCAGCGGAGCATGCACTTAGAGTTTGGCTGTGCCCAAAGTCACACTCCTTCTGTCCTTCCCTTTCCGAAACATCATCTTGTTTCACATCCTCCCTAACCAGCTCTTTCGACTTTTGGAAGGTAGTCATCCCAACATTATTTTGGTACAGACATCCCTGGTTGCATCACGTGTTACTTCTCTTGCAAGTGTCCTATTACATGAAAAAGCTGGACACAGGGTACCGCAATCATGGGATGCAGATAATACCGCCCAGTCTAGAAGATTTGAGAATGTAGGGCTAGAATGGCACATCTAGTCGGTTATAGAACAGGGCAGGACTAAAGTGGGGCAACGTTGGGCAAAGCACAAAAGAAAGCCAAACTCCTTCCTTCACGTCTCCGCTGACGTCTCGATACAGAAAGTGGGTAGAACCATTTTCTTATTTTTGAGACCAAAGAAACTAAATGTATGTTACAGAGGGGCAAAGAGGGTGAAATCCCTAAAATTTTTAATGAAAGTAAATTGCAAAAATTGTGTTCGAGTACATGCACACAGTGTATTTTCCAGGTGGGATGAACCACCAAATTTTTCAAGAGCAAGATGTTTCAGGAAACACCAACGTTTTTTCTGGAACTATTTTTTTTTTTTTAGCATTCTCTTTGGTTGTTTCCTCAACGCCTTTTTCGATGTTTTTGGCCACATGCATTTTTCTTGAGAGTTTTCCAGCGTCTTTTGGAAAATTTTAGTTTTAATGGCAGTTTTTGGACGGCTTCCATTCAACAATGAAGAAACCTTTAACATTTTTTCAAGCAAAAACATTTGCAAAATGCATCTTTTAAACCCTTCAATTGACTTCTATTTTAACGTCAAGAACGTCTTCAGAGCAAACAATGACTGATGAAGAGACTTGTCAATTCTTTTCACCGCTTGGCGTTTTTGGAAACCTGAAGCTGTTAAAAGACACTCAAAAGACTGAACATATACATAGTTATTAAGGTTGAAGGAAGACTTTAAGACCATCTAGTTCAACCCATATCCTATCCTAACCTGCCCTAACATGTTGATCCAGAGGAAGGCAAAAAAAAAACCAAGTGGCAAACAGTAAGCTTCACATTGGGGAAAAAAATTCCTTCCCGACTCCACATATGGCAATCAGACTAGCTCCCTGGATCAACGCAGTATCTAGGAAACTAGTGAATATAGCCTGTAATATTATACTTTTCAAGAAAGGCATCCAGTCCCTTCTTAAATTTTAGTAAGGAATCACTCATTACAACATTAGACGGCAGAGAGTTCCATAGTCTCACTGCTCTTACAGTAAAGAATCTGCGTCTATGATTATGGCTAACCTTCTTTCCTCCAGATGTAGAGGATGCCCCATTGTCCCCGTCACAGGTCTAAGAGTAAAAAGATCATTAGAAAGGTCTTTGTACTGTCCCCTCATATATTTATACATTGTAATAAGATCACACCTAAGCCTTCGTTTTTCCAAACTAAATAACCCCAAGTGTAATAACCTGTCTTGGTATTGCAGACCCCCCAGTTCTCTGATAACCTTGGTCGCTCTTCTCTGCACCCGCTCCAGTTCAGCTATGTCTTTCTTATACACCGGAGACAAGAACTGCACACAGTATTCTAAGTGTGGTCGCACCAGTGACTTGTATAGAGGTAAAAGACGGATTTTGGTAAGACCTTACCTGTAAAATCCTTTTCAGCGAAGGAAGGAAGTGAGACACAGTCATTACTAGTGGGTAGGCGGAGCCCACACAAGGATAGAACACCTCAGATTAAAAAGAGTGTTGACCAGCCCCTCCAGCTCGGGCTCCTCCTACTCCAGCTCTCCAGTCCTTACACAAGCTAAGGAAGAGCAAATATCACCAGCGGAGCAACATAACCCCTTCTGAAAAAACTTCAGAGAAAAAAACCAAAAGACAGGTTATGCATATAACAGAAAAAACCACACAGTCCCAGGTACTACTCACTGAACCTGACCACTGCGATGAGCTGGCAATGCTGGAAACAGAGCCTTAGCGCGCCGACCTCAGCCCAGATAATCGCTATCAGAGAAGGGTCACGCCGCATTGAAAACACAACAACACACTTCTGCCATGGGAGGGAGCTGTGTCTCCCTTCCTTCCTTCGCTGAAAAGGATTTTACAGGTAAGGTCTTACCAAAATCCGTCTTTCAGCAGCAGATGGAAGGAAGGGAGACACAGTCATTACTAGTGGGACGTCCCAAAGCAGTCCAGAAATTAAGGGTGGGCAAAAAACCAACAGAGGCAGATTCCCAACAACTTAAATAAATGCGCAACTAGCGCTAAATACAAGTTCACAAGAACTTTAAACTACAGCCGCCTGCAGGACCCTACGTCCTAAGGCCGCATCAGCGGAATCACTGACGTCCACCTTATAAAATTTCGTAAATGTGTGGACGGAGCGCCAGGTCGCCGCCCGGCAGAGCTGGGCTGCCGAGGCTCCTTGATGAAAAGCCCACGATGAACCCACAGCCCTCGTGGTGTGAGCTCGAATCTTAATCGGGCAAGGTTCGCCCTTAAGTCGGTAAGCCTCTAAAATGGCCGACCGAATCCAACGAGCTGTAAAAAGGCCAATAAATTGGGAATGGAAAAAATCCTCGGGTTCCTAGAAGAACCCGAACACCACGAAAAGAAGGCTTCCCAAGTCTTGTGATAAATCCTAGTAGTAGCCGGACCTCTGGCAGCTCGCAGAGTGGCAATGACTTCGGCTGAAAAACCTTGACGGATCAAGATTTCGGTCTCAAGAGCCACGCCGTCAAATGCAGAGACTTCAGGTCGGGTGACGAACGGGCCCTTGGATTAACAGGTCCGGCGAAGAGGGAGTGGAAGTGGAGGCACTGCCAGAAGCGACACCAGCGTCGAGAACCACGTCCTCCTTGGCCAATCTGGGGCTATCAACATAGCCGGGACTCTCTCCAGTCTGATCCGTCGCAACACCAGAGGAAGTAAGGATATCGGCGGGAACATATAAATTAGCTCGAATTGGTCCCACGGAGCCACCAGAGCATCCACCGCCACAGCCTTCGGGTCCTTGTACCTGGACATGAACGTCGGTAACTTGGCATTGAACCTGGATGCCATCAAATCCACTTGGGGAGTTCCCCAATGGGAGCACAGCAGTGCAAAAATTTCCGGATGAAGACTCCATTCTCCGGGATCCATCTTTTCGCGACTGAGGAAGTCCGCTGTGATATTCTGAACTCCTGGAATGTGAATCGCAGAGATGGCTGGCACCCTGGCCTCGGCCCATACCAGGATCCGAGACACCTCCATCATGAGCCTGAAGCTCCTCGTTCCACCTTGATGGTTGATATACTCTACCGCCGTCGCGTTGTCTGTCTGCACTCGGACTGGTAGACCGCTTAAAGGGACCGTCCAGTGTTGGAGGCAAAGGAAAATTGCCCTCAATTCCAGGATGTTGATCGGCAGGACAGACTCTTCCGACGACCATACACCCTGAATCCAGAGATCGTTCCAGACACCCCCCCAGCCCGTCAGGCTGGCATGGGTGGTTATGACCGACCACCTCGGAGGGAGGAAGGACTTCCCCAGGGATAACACTTCCGGACGTAACCACCATTCTAGAGACTCTCGCACCCTGTGGGAGATGATGACACTGCAATCCAGTGAAACCTGCGATCGATCCCAACGGTTCAAAATGAGCATTTGGAGAGCCCTGGAATGAAATTGGGCAAACAGAATTGCCTCCATCGACGCCACCATCAAACCCAGAAGGCGCATACACCTTCGAAGAGACATTGCTGTCGAAGACTTCATAACCTGTACCTGTCGAAGAAGACTCGCTTGCTTGTCTGGAGGCAGAGATACCACTGCTCGTACCGTGTCGAAATACATTCCCAAAAACAGGATTGACTGCGACGGTTCCAGAGACGACTTCTCCCAATTGACCAGCCACCCGAAGTCCTCCAAGAGCTGAAGGGATAGATTGCGAGCTGTCACCGCCTCCTCCTTTGAGGGCGCCACAATCAAAAGGTCGTCCAGGTAGGGAAGAATCGTAACCCCCCGTCTTCGAAGAATCGCCAGGAGAGGTGCCAGAATTTTCGTAAAAACTCTGGGTGCTGAGGCCAACCGGAATGGCAGGGCCACAAACTGGTAATGGTCCTGACCTATAGCAAAACGAAGGAAGCGTTGGTGGGCCCTTCCGACGGGAACATGTAAATAAGCGTCGCGAATGTCGATTGATACCAAAAAGTCGTTCTGCGACAGGGCCGCCACAACGGAGCGAAGCGACTCCATGCGGAATTTCCGGGTGCGTACATGCCGATTCAATCTTTTGAGATCCAGAATGGGGCGAAATTTGTCCTCCTTTTTGGGGACCACAAAGAGGTTGGAATAAAACCCTCTTCCCCGGTCCTCCGGCGGAACCGGTACCACCACGCCCTTCTGCAGAAGGGAATCGACCTCCCGCAGTAGAGCGGCAAATAGCTCGGGCTCTGACGGAATGCGAGACTGGCAAAAACTGTCTGAGGGTCGAGAAAGAAACTCTATGAAGTAGCCTACCGACACAACCCGCGTCACCCAGGCGTCCGACACGCGGGAAGCCCAAGTCGGTTCGAATTGGAGCAAACGACCCCCACTCGAGAGCCCTCGAGTGAGACCCTGGCGTCAGTCCGCCTTAGCAGGCTTTTTGTCAGCTTCCCGCTTGTCTTGACGGAAGCTCTGTTTCCAGGGAGTGCTGGATTTCTGAGAATTCTTTATTCCTGAAAAAGAGGGACGACCCGATCCCCAAGAGGGCTGACCGAACCGTCCCCTGGGCCGAAAGGACCGCCGACTACTACCGGCACTAGGCCTGCCAGACGCAGAAGTCACAGCTCTTCGCTGTGGTAAAGCCGTTTCTTTTGCCTTTGCCTTGGCAATTAGCTCCGTGAGGTCAGATCCAAATAGCTGACCACCCTTGTAAGCTAAAGATAGCAAACCTTGCTTGGAAACCGCGTCCCCGGTCCACTGTCTAAGCCACAGTGCTCTCCTGACTGTGACCGCCGAGGATTGCGCCCTGGACAGCAGTGACGCAGTATCCAAACCTGCATCACTGCCATATCGGGCTGCATCCTCCAATAACTTGAAAAGACATCTACCTCGGATAGTGGGGATCCATCTTGCCACGGCGTCCGTAGGCGGTCTAACCAGCTCAGGGAAGCTTTACAAGCACACATGGTCCCTAGTACTGCTCTGAATCCATGACCCGCGGCCTCGTAGATAGATTTCGCCGCCATCTCCGTTTTTCTGTCCAGCGGATCCTGCAGACTCGCCTTCCCTTTAACAGGAAGTAATGAGGATTTGCTAAGCTGGGATAAAGGGACATCCACTTCAGGAGGAGTCCAATTATCAATCAACTCCGCCGTACACGGATACAGCGTCTCAAAAAACCGTGTCCCCTGAAAACGTTTATCTGGACACAGGCGTTCCTTCTCCACTGCCCCATTAAGCTCATCCAGAGATGGTAATGCTGATCGCGACCTATGCGACTCCTGAAACATCCGGGCCGACTTACCAGGACGTCTAGTTACCTCCTCCGGTAACTGTAACGCCTCCCTCATGGCTCCAATAAAAGCCTCTGTACGGCCCAAAAGAGAGGCAGAGTTCCCTGTCGATCCTCCTTATCCGAATCGGACATCTCCCCATCCGAGCTTGAAGGGGAACCCTCCATGCCCGAGATCTCCGAGTCGCTACACGGGAAGGATGGCACCGGCCTGTGTCGCTTCCTGCCATGAGAGGATCTAGCTGACACCCAATAACCTAGAAGGTCAGACAGGCCATCAATAGAACGAGCGAGGGCCTCCATTTTGACATCACTGAAACCTCCGACCGCTGCGCTTGACGCCGTGAGGTCTGCGTGTCAGATACGCGAGACTGATCCTGTAGTGGATCTGGGAGACGGTCCGCACCTCCTGGACCCTGATCTGACATGCCCTCACACAGTATATGGCAGGTTAAACCTGTCAGTAACTAGAACAGTGTGGTTTCTTAAAGAAAAAAACGAACGCTGAAGGGTTAAAGCTCTTAAAGAGAGAGCTACCCCAGCTGTCCCCCAATTAAGGGTTAACCGCCTAAGAAGGAGTTAATGTCGCAGACTCTCCACAACCTCTGTTAATGAAAAGGGTGTGCGAGCCCCTTATGAGGTAACAGCTGCAGGACAGCGCAGTCTGCCACCTAATTGTGCCTCAGAAAGGTGCCCTGCGCTGTGGGGGTGAGAGAGTTAAGCTTCTGCCCTGACAGGCAGAAGCGACTCACCCAGCTGGCCGCGGTGCAGTGTCCCAATTGTTCCTTCGGTCGGTCGGGGAGAGCGGAGAGTGAGGAGCTCGAGGAGGCCGTCAGTAATGGCCGCCGCGCTGAAGGAGAGAAGCCGGAAGAGGAGAGGCAGGGTAAAGCGCGCGCTCAGAGCGCTTCCTGCCCGCGAAAACACGGGAAAGCGCGAAGCCACGCCCCCCGCCGGCTTCAAAAAAGCGCGCGACTCCTCCGCTCTCCGCTCCTGCCCCGCTCCCATGTCCTGCAGGCATCCACCTGCGGACAAAAGTATGCAAGTCACCACACTGAAAACATGTAGCAGCGGCTGCCGCAGCAGCCGCTGAAGCACTCAAACACATATTAAAATGTTGAGTACTCACCCAGCTGAGCGCCACAGGGACCCCCAGGGATTTGTGGCGCTGTGCCCATAGCTTCCCCCCCAGGGCGGGGAACGCAGTGACCCAGAAGCGCGGTTTGCGTCTCGCCAGGGAAGCAACCCTCATCCCCCAGGGCCGGCAGGGTTCTGCAGGGACCACCTTAAAGGGTAATGCAGATCCGCCAAGGGAGGGGTGGGGGTCCAGCAGCGCTGAGACCCCTGAGACCTCAAGACCACGGGGGTCCAAGTCCCTGTCCGATAAAAATAAAAAATTCTTCTGAGGAGCTGCTCCAGCAGCGACTATCCTCTGTGACCTCAAATTTTAGACTGGAGAGCTGGAGTAGGAGGAGCCCAAGCTGGAGGGGCCGGTCAACACTCTTTTTAATCTGAGGTGTTCTATCCTGTGTGGGCTCCGCCTACCCACTAGTAATGACTGTGTCTCCCTTCCTTCCATCTGCTGCTGAAATTATGTTCTCCTCATGAGCATCTATGCCTCTTTTAATGCGTCCCATTATTTTATTTGCCTTGGCAGCAGTTGCCTGACATTGGCCACTAAATGTGAGTTTGTCGTCCACCCATACACCCAGGTCTTTTTCAGTGACAGAAAGTCATTTTTACATAGAAATGTATATGTTCATTCTTTTGAGCATTTAGTAAGTGCTTGTTTTGGGCAGATTTCATAGAGGACCCACCTGGAAAAGACACCATGTGCACATAACTTTCCCAATTGTACTCAAGGAGAAAAATTACCACATTAAAAGATGATTTTTGTTTGTCCATAGTACATAAAAATCTTCTTTGGATGGGGTATTTTTTCTGCGAGTGTTATCAGTTAGTACCTTTCCCCTGCATGACTTTGTTGTGTCTGTGATTTTGCTTGTGTTACCAATTGCTAAATGTGAAAATCTCCTTTTAAAGTAGCTGATGCTTTTAAAAAAAATCCTGTGTGTGTGGGCGGGTGTACTTTTAAGAGTCAGACCCACACCATTTCTGTAAGCAAGTAACCTTAAAAATCTCACCTGTCTTCATAGAAATTGATTGTGATGGATGCTCTAAGTGCAAGAAATGGATTATTTCTAATGGTGTGAATCATTTTTATGGATAGTGGTTGTTGAAAAGTGCCCAAGTCTTAAGCGAAATTGGGTCTTGATGGCAAGCATTCTTGGCGATGAAGGTTGGACTTTTACTGTGCTATTTTTATGAACTTTTCAATTACTCCACCAGGGTTGCCAACTTGACTTTTTATATTTTCTGCCCAGCTTTTAAAAAAATTACGGACAAAATATTTTTTCTGGACACATTGTAAAACCATAGTAAATCATTATGATTATAAGTGATACATGTCTACAGCCTCTGAAAGAAAATACAATGATGAGAATTGCAATCAAAATAATCTGCATCAGCTTTTTCAGCTTATCATGGAGGCCTTAAATTTTACAAAGAGGACAAAAAAAGTCAAAAAAGAAAATTATGCCAGCTCACCATAACAAGTCCAGTGTGCATGGAGCCACGAACCGATGACTCGTGTTGAAAATAGCTTTGACAAAGAACAACCGTGTTCGAAACGCATCCGTTTTTGGGCATCCTGCCTTGGCTTTTTTTAATCTTAATGAAATAAAGTTATTATACCTGAATTTTTACTAGAGAACTGGAACTTCCTCCACCTTTTTTCCAGGACAAAAAAATTGCCCTTTTTTACGAACTGTCCTGGAATTTCTGACCGGTTGGCAACTCGGTAGTCTACGTAATTGGCAATCCAACCAAAGATGAATTATATACTGTAAATGTGATATATCAGTGGCAAATTTGAGCAGTTTTACAATTCAGCAAAATCACTTGGAGATGGCTTTGGTGAAAGGGTCATAAGCCAAATCTATGATATATAGATGTAGAGCCAGTAATGTCATTAATGCATACAAATAGTCTCTATAAATAAACCTGTAGCAGATGGGGTGGGATAAATAGGTATCAGACTTTAAGATTCCTGAATGGTTTTGGTTAGGTAATAAACATCCAAGTAAGAAGAATGAGGTAAATGTGAAACATCTGTAGAGGACATATTTGTTTTCCTAAGAAAGACCGAAACTTCTGAAATCTGTGCTAGTTGCACAATAAGATTTAGGATAATAAGGTACTATTTCTGGATGGAATGAAGCTGCGCCATTACTGGCAGCTCTAAGATGCAAGTATGCTCTTCTCGTAAGATACCGCTTACCAGCCAGATGATGCGGGAGGGAGGAAATGAACAGCACATTCCCTGCCACAGACGGCAACTTCTTTGGGAGATGACAATAGCCTCTCGTATCTGGTCACCAGCTGGAATTTCGAGATGTTGTTTTCAGACCCGTAAGACCATCTGTTTTTCGTTGGAACGAAAATAGGAAACATCTTGGATTTTTCTTCTTTTCCTCAAAAATCTAATATCAGAGATAGCATTGAGCAATGTGTTTTTTTAATAAGTGGAATAAATCTACAGTGAAGACTTATTGTTATCAGATCAGTAAGGTATTGCAGTTTTTCACTTTCACCAAGGAAGCTAGTAAAGTAAAATAAAATAAAAAATCCCTTAGATATAATAAATACAGTCTATACTCACCTTCCGAAGAGGCACCGTTCTCAGGTCATGTGACATTGTTGTGTCATGAGACTGCTGCAGCTAATCAGCGGCTGCTGAACAGTAATAGTAAAGGCTGCAGCCAGTCAGTAGTTGCTGATGGGTTGCCGCATTTACGTGAAAGAATAATGTCACTTAATCCACTAACAAACTCAGTGCCAACATTACAGGAACGGCTTCATAACGGGAGATGATTGTGTTTTCCAAATGTTTGTGCCATAATTATCTTGACAGCCAGTAGATGCCTGAATTTTTGGTTCACATTTTGTAACATTTTTGTGGAACTCTAAAAAGTCACCAAAAGGGTACAATACCAAACTAAAGAGCATTTTTTGATTTACCGCAAAATTCATTAACCAAGTTTGAAGATTTTTATTGCAAAAAAAGACAATAAATATGTCAACAGAAAAAATGAAAAGTGACTTAAAATACCCTGGAAATGTTAAATCTATTACAGGTTTAATTGATCACGGGTGATCACTAGTGGTCTTGGGAGGGATACACCCTACAATCTGCTTAAAATTGAGGAATCGTCTATCAAGTAGGGATTGTTGACAGCAGAAAACCTTTTTTTAACTGTAAAGGTCCCATTCTGAATTGATTTTGATGGAGTTAATGTGTTTAGGCCTTCTTTCTCAGCGGATAATAAACCCCTTTTAATCAATGGACCTCAGAGTTAGCTATTGTTATAGCAAATTTCCTGCGACGTCTTTTACGTCCCAAATTTGGAATCATCATTAAGAGGTCATTTAAGCCCAAGGACTTCCCAAACTACATAGAAACATTCTTCTTGGTGCACATATGCCGATGTCTCATCCCTTCAAAGTACGTTTCAATGATTAGACGTCCTGATAGAGCAGGAATTGACGGAGATGCTCTTCCAATTTGTTTGTTTCAAGGGAGCTAACATATGTATCAGTATATGAAGTATTGAAGAAACAGAAAATCTGTCCATACTATTCTCCTTCTTCTACAGTGGGTACGGAAAGTATTCAGACCCCTTTAAATTTTTCACTCTTTGTTTCATTGCAGCCATTTAGTAACTTCAAAAAAATTCATTTTTTTTCTCATTAATGTACACTCTGCCCCCCATCTTGACTGAAAAAAATCAGAAATATAGAAAATTTTGCAAATTTGTTAAAAAAGAAAAACTGAAATATCACCTGGTCATAAGTATTCAGACCCTTTGCTCAGACACTCATATTTAAGTGACATGCTGTCCATTTACTTGTGATCCTCCTTGAGATGGTTCTACTCCTTCATTGGAGTCCAGCTGTGTTAAATTTCACTGATAGGACTTGATTTGTAAAGGCACACACCTGTCTATATAAGACCTCACAGCTCACAGTGCATGTCAGAAAACATGAGAATCATGAGGTGAAAGGAACTGGCCAAGGAGCTCAGAGACAGAATTGTGGCAAGGCACACATCTGGCCAAGGTTACAAAAGAATTTCTGCAGTACTCAAGGTACCTAAGAGCACAGTGGCCTCCATAGTCCTTACATGGAAGAAGTTTGGGTCCACCAGAAGTCTTCCTAAACCTAGCCGTCCAGCCAAACTGAGCAATAGTGGGAGAAGAGCCTTGGGGAGAGAGGCAAAGAAGAACCCCAAGATCACTGTGGCTGAGCTCCACAGATGCAGTAGGGAGATGGGAGAAAGTTCCACAAAGTCAACTATCACTGCCGCCCTACACCAGTCAGGCCTTTATGGCAGAATGGCCCAACGGAAGCCTCTCCTCAGTGCAAGACATATGAAAGCCGACAGAGAGTTTGCTAAAAAAACACATGAAGGACTCCCATACTATGAGAAGTAAGATTCTCTGGTCTGATGAGATGAAGATAGAACTTTTTGGTGATAATTCTAAGCGGTATGTGTTGCAAAAACCAGGCACTGCTCATCACCTGCCCAATACAATCCCAACAGTGAAACATGGTGGTGGCAGCATCATGCTATGGGGGTGTTTTTCAGCTGCAGGGACAGGACGACTGGTTGCAATTGAAGGAAACATGAATGTGGCCAAGTACAGAGATATCCTGGATGAAAACCTCTTTCAGAGTGCTCTGGACCTCAGACTTCACCTTCCATCAAGACAATGACCATAAGCACACAGCTAAAATAACAAAGGAGTGGCTTCAGAACAACTCTGACCATTCTTGACTGGCCCAGCCAAAACCCCAACCTAAACCCAATTGAGCGTCTCTGGAGAGACTTGAAAATGGTTGTCCACCAACGTTCACCATCCAACCTGACAGAACTGAAGAGGATCTGCAAGGAAGAATGGCAGAGGATCCAAAAATCCAGGTGTGAAAAACTTGTTGCATCATTCCCAAGAAGACTCATGGCTGTATTAGCTCAAAAGGGTACTTCTACTCAACACTGAGCAAAGGGTCTGAATACTTATGACCATGTGATATTTCAGTTTTTCTTTTATAATAAATTTGGAAAAATTTCTACATTTTTGTTTTTGTTCAGTAAAGATGGGGTGCAGAGTGTACATTAATGAGAAAAAAATGAACTTTTTTGAATTTACCAAATGGCTGCAATGAAACAAAGAGTGAAAAATTTAAAGGGGTCTGAATACTTTCCGTACCCACTGTATATGTGTCCCATGAAGCATCCATTATGACCTTTACTGACTCAACAGATTTTTCCTGGTCCACAAATTGAAGAATAAAAGGAATGGAGTTGACCAAACCTCACCTAAAAAGAGACATTTCAGGTGGATCAGGGCACTCTCGGGTCAAGGCTTGAATGTCATGAATATGTCAATCACTGGTCAGGAAATAGCTTGCTGTAGCACCAAAGTCTTCCTCATTACTCTGTAAGCCCTACCTTTTTTTTTTTTAAAAAAAAGGGTTTTCCACTCCTTTTTTGTAAATTAAATTCAATGGCATCAGCATTGGTCACTACTGCAACTACTGTTTGACTGAAGTGGTCATACGCCAACCAGGCCAGAAGAAATGGCAAGGAGACCGTCGGGGAGCCCAGCCACCAATATGACTGGGAATCCAGGGGTGCATATGGGTCATTTATTTTTTTTATAGCACACTTGGGCCATAGGTTAATTACAAGAAAGAGGTTGAAGACCTTTTTTTTTTAAGTCCAACCATCAAACCCTTTCAAGAAATGGAGGAGACCTCAGGAACTTATCCAGACAAAAAGAGGCCGAAATGCCATCCTTTTCCAATAAATTTCCAGGTTTCTCATCCCTTCAGTTTGTATGTTCTAATTCTAGTTTGCTATATTTGTTTGGAGCTGGGTAAGATCACAAACCGCTGACTGTCCTCCTCCCACTCATGTACTTGTATAAGCCACTTTTAGAAGAGTATTTACTTGAGCAGCAGAGTAAACAGCCCCTACAGCTGCTTCTATACAGGACATGTCCATGTTTCCTGCACTTCTCGCCCTTGGTTTACCGTACCACCCCCATCATTGTGTTTACTGCATCCTGGGGCGCCGCAGCTTGTTCCACTCTCTTATCCTGGACACACTGTCCACTCTTACTGTGTAGGTCTCTCTGTTTATTTGTCTTTGTGGTCTTCATCAAATTTAGGCTTAATGTTGAAACTCTCGTTTGTAGACATCTTGTGCATAGGGAAATTACGGTACATAAATAGCTATTCCCCATTGTATTGTGACTGTTGTCTAATTTACGGGAAACGTGTGATCTGATGATAACCCAGGAGGTCATTTCAGTAGCAAGTCCCATTCCCAACAACCTCTGAATGCAATGTCATAGCAGATAACTGTGATCTCCATCAACGACCCACTACAACCTGGGCATTGATACAATACAAGCGGGTTATCAAAAGCTGATCGTGGGGGTCCAGCAGTAGGGACCTCCACCAATCACCTCCGCCCCTTTAGAGTGCTCTGTTCTACCTTAGCTTTAAAGTGGTCTTCAAGGCAGTTGTCATCTTAACCCTTTTAGGACGCAGTTATTTTGGTCAATTTTTTTTTTAATTTGTGTTTTACAAAACATTTATTTTTTTAATTTTTGGATCCATTTTTTCTTTGGTAGAGGCCACATGAGGACTAGTGTTTTTTTGTGGCACAACTCATATTTGTTAATCATTTCTGGGTATCTATAATATATTGGAAAGTTATAGATTATGGTTTCTAAGGGGGTAAACTGCAGAGATCGGAGTTCTCACCGATTCTTGCACTTTTAGCTGGAGACTAGCCTACCTGCCGATCTTCTGCCGGTGGCTGTCCGGGAGAGATCAGCATGATTTATGTATTCAACATGGAATTATTGAATATATAGTACTGTGTAAAAATTTAGAGTAGGTGTCAACATTTTTTTCATATTTGTAGAAGTATATATCTAAATATCTATATCCTTTCTTTGTTTCCACCTCTAACTTCTGATTACGCCCGGAGCAGTCTTGTTTGTTTCTGCTCTGAGATGTTGAGTAATAACAGGGAGAGTCTTTGTACATTCCTGATCACATTCTTGGCTTTTGCTTGATATCTGGAGAGGCTTGTAATCATATCCCCGGAGATGACATTGAATCAAACTGTCCTCTATAATGTCATTATGATTTTTTTTTCCAAGCAGTTTAACAAAACTGCATTGAGGAGAATGGTCAACAGCAACAGGATGTGAAATTAATCTACGATTTCTGTCTCATCCGGAGATGATGAAAGAAAAAAAGAAAAAGGAATTTTTATCCTAAACTCCACAGGTGCCTTCACTCATCTGCGAAACAGATCTTCCTTTCACACTCCATCCAATATAATATTCTTGGTCTAAAACTGGCCATTTCTGACTACTGTGGAGAGCTTATTTGAGATCTTCCTCTTACGGGAGCAAGCAACACTTGACTAAGTTCTGGTCACCACGATAACTTCTCATTGGAGAACATTAAGGTTTTTCTCCAAGGTCGATGACCTTGATTCGGTTCTTGGCCACCCTCCAGATTCTAATGCTCGCTCGTGTAGACAAATTGACCACATCGGCCCCAGCTGTGTTAATAGAAGACTACAAGAAGCTAGAATGAGATCATGAAATCTGGACCCAAGAGGCAAAATGTGTAAAGCTGAATGAAAATGTAAAATGACAAACTACTGCAAGGAGGAACGATGGGAAATTTGCTTTCTTGCGCGTAGTAATTTTGCACACTGGAATTTTTGCTGTAACTTTCTCATACCGAATTCTTCTCACATTGCAATCACATGCAGGAACATGCCACCATTTATAAATTCAATCAATATCACAGGACCACGTTCTAGGTTAAAATCCAGAAATAAAAATGGCCTACATCCTTGCATAGAAAATAACTTTGCAAGGAAGCACATGGATTGGGCTGCAGAGGACTGGTGTAAAGTTATTTTCTCTGATGAAGACCCCTTCAGACTGTTTGGGACATCTAGATTGTCCATATACGAAAAGGTGATTCTTTAAGTAAAGCATCCGGAAATCATTCACGTGTGGGGGCTTTTCATCCTTAGAGGGGGATTACTCACAATTTTGCCTAAGAACATTTCCATGAATAAAGATTGGGATCTAATCATATTCCAAGAGCGACTTCTCCCAACCATTCAGGACCACTATGCTGATGAGCAAGGCTTTTTCCAGCATGATGGAGACAATGTCTGTAATACACGTGGATCGTTCATTCACTGTGCCACGATCCGGTTTACCCAGGAGGGGCATGGCTGAGTTGCTACCTGGTGTTCACTAGAGCTCCTGATAGTGGAGTTAGGCTTGCGCTGCAGATTGTCGCCAGGTACCATTTCTGACAGTCCCCGGTACTGCAGCAGCTGACCCCTAGGGTCAGGATCGCAGTCACGGACTCTGAGTCACTGGCATGACAGAAATCGGATACTGCTTAACACAGTACGGATTCGTGAGCACAAGACAGGATGGACAACGGTACTGCTTTAGGTTCATTTACCCCGGAGCGGTTTCATGCTCAGGTACCGCCGGAGCAGTTTCAGGTTCAGGTATTGCTGGAGTGGTTTCAGGCTTAGGTACCACTAAAGTGCTTTCAGGTTTAGATAGCACGGGTGTCAGAAGCAGGCTCTGGTTCAAACAACACCGATTTCAGGGACAGGTGCTGGTTTAGACAACACAGGTTTCAGAAACAGACTCTGGTTCAGACAACAGGGATTTCAGGGACAGGTACTGGTTCAGACAACACTGGTTTCAGAAACAGGCTCTGGTTGAGATGACACGTGTTTTAGGAATAGGTATGGTTCATAACATGGATTTCAGGAACAGGTTCTTGTTCAGACAACACAGGGGACCTGGCAACTGACTAGTTGCGCAACACTAACTAAATCAAGGTGGAGTCATTGCTCAGGCATCTCCCTTCTGAGGGACGTGCCGTATATACTTGATGCCTGAAAGCTGTTGGCTGGGGGAATTTCCAAATTGCGCGCGCTGACCATTTAAGAGTCAAGGAGTGTACGCGTGCATTAGGCACGCCTCCAAGGGATTTGCGCTGCATGCGCAGGAAAGGAAGCCACAACAGGGAACGGGGACACTGCCATGCGGCTGGGGCGGTGAGTATGCTGTAGTCCCTGCTAGGAGAAGGCAGAGTGACAACGCAGGGACGTCAGCATTGGCGTTACAATGTCAAATGTCAGAAGTGATTACAAAGTAGTGGCTCGGTCAACAAAATAGTGAAATTTTGGGTCCATGGCCAGGAAACTCCCAGATCTTAAATCCCATTCAGAACCTGTTGTCAGGCCTCAAAAAGCAGGTGGAGAAATAAAGGCCCAGAAATTGTGAGAAACTCCACGCACTGACTAGACATGAATGTGTTGTCATTAGTCAGGATTTGGCCCAGAAGCTGATATCCAGCTGCCAGGGGGTGAAGGGCAGACATCTTGGAAAAATAAGGGTCAACACTGTCACTGTTGAGTCTTTTCATCCACCTGATGCCTTTGTCAATAAAAGTCTAAAAATGTATTAAAAACTTCTATCATTGTATTTCAGTAACCATAGAAACATCTGCTAAAAGATTTAAAAGCACTAAAGCAGCAAACGTGAAAACTGAAATTTGTGTCAGTCTCAAAAATGTTGGTCTTGGCAACTCATCTCATGAGGACTTTGAAGTCTGAATCACTAGATAGCAGAAGATAATGAATTGTTCTATATTTTTTTTTAGAAAGAAGAGGCTTTCTCCTGGCAGACCTTTTAAACAAGCCATACTTGATCAAGCGTTTTCTAACTGTACTGTAATGAACTTGAACATTTAACATGCTGAGGCCTTTAGAGTTTGAGCTGTAGCTCTTGAGTTTTTTCTAAATTTTTCTGAGCATTGTGCAGTCTGGCCTTGGAGTGAATTTGCTGTGTTGTCCACTCCTGGGAAGATTGCCAACTGTCTTGAATGTTTTCCACTTGATGGGCAGCAACAAATGCTTATCTAAGATCATTGTTAATATATTTCTTCCTTCACATTGTATTTCCACAAACCTGAATGCTTTAGACTAGCAAACTGCTAAAACCTCTGCTTTTATAGAGGTGGCCAACTCTTGCGATTGAACAACTAATCAAGGGCGTTTGATTAGCAGCCACGGGCTGCTTCTTACCCTCTTTGTACCCTCATTTGTATGGAAGCAGTAAGGGGTAGGCTTAAAGCGAACCTGTCAGCACTTTTGGCCGATATAAGATACGGCCACTGCCTTTCAGGGTTTATGTACAGTATTCTATAATGCTGTAGATAAGCCCCCGGTCCGACCTGAAAAATAAGAAAAATAAGTTTTATTATACTCACACAGGGGGCGGTCCGGTCTGATGGGTGTCTCAGGTCCGGGTCTGGCGCCACCCACTTGCGATGCCGCCCTCCTGCTTCATGGCTCCCTGGCATCTCGCTCCTGCGCAGGCATACTTCTCTGCCCTGTTGAGGGCAAAGCAAAGTACTGCAGTGCACAGGTGCTGGGAAAGGTCAGAGAGACCTAGCGCGTGCGCACTACAGTACTATGCTCTGCCCTCAACAGAAGATGGTAGGCGCCGTACCTGGACCTGCGACACCCATCGGACCCGACCGCTTCCCGGGTGAATATAATAAAAGTTATTTTTTGTATATTTCAGGTCGGATCGGGGGTTTACATACAGCATTATAGAATGCTGTGACACCTTTGTGACCAGAAGAGGCTGTTACTTTGGTTTTTTGAATTCCTTGGAGTTTTATGAAAGAAATAAAACTGCACAAGTTTGGACCAAACCACGTTGCCTGTGTGAACGCTACCTAATGGCAACTTGAGAGCAAGGATCCCTACAGTTTGTATATGTGTGTATCACATAGCATTACCTATACCAACAATATGTATGTTATGTTATATTTTATGGTGGAGGGAGATACATTTAGGTATTTGGTAGATGTGTTTACCTGGGGTATGCACGAGGTGAAGAACTTACTAGCTACAGCTCTGATTTTGGGGGTATTCTGGGCTAGGCCAACCAGATATCCCAACATAGGGCTCAAATGTTGGCGTTGTATTCTGAGATCAATAGTGTATACCACTCAAGCAACTGTAATGTTCCAAAGGAATATTCAGACAGCAAATAACTAGTAACCAGTGTATCTCAGATTACTTGGGTAATCATGGTGCACAATCTCCCCCTTACCCCCTCCATCTATACTAAGTCCACAAAGTCTTGTATACATTCTTCCATCCCGGGCATATCCAAGCGTTACGTGGTGCACCTGAAGCACATGACATCTCGCCCGCTCCATTTCCACTTTATGGAGAAGGAACTCTTTGCAATAGATGCAGTCTGGAACTCATAAAGAAGACACATGTTCTGCTCTCAGTCAGGCTCTTCGGATAGAGCCAGGCTTTGTATAGCCACTTTTCCAGACAATTTGACACAGTTTAAAAGCTTTCCTTGGCAAAGTGCTTGAAAAAGGGAAACTGAGGAAGGCTTACTTTCAAAAGCCATTGATGTTCACAGACCTGTCTCTATTACTGCCCTGAAGCTCCAGAAGAATTACCATTGTGCACGCATTCGTGAATAAAGGGTTCCAGGATGTGGAATTAAAAAAGAGGACAATTCATGTAGTTATACAAGTATCAAACCTAATGCTGCATCCAATCCAGAGGACACAACAGAAAACAAGCAACGATGCAGAGCTTTGTGTGATTTAAAGTAATAGAGTACAGCAGAACTGAGCTTTGTCTCATTACAAACACATCTTCAGCTGCACTTGTCCTCCCTTAGCTTTCCTGCAGAGCTGTGCCTAATTACAACTAACACAATAAAGCAAAGTTGAACTTTGTCTCTTTACAAAGTGAGTGTCACTACAGTGCTGTCAGCTCTGCTATCATACTTTTCCATCCCCCACACTGACTGCTTTTAAGATGAAAGAAGAAGTACTATGAGAGAGCATCTGCAGCTGCAAATGTGTTTATAAATGGACAAAGTTAAGCTCTGCTGTACTACGTAAGTTATAATCGCACACAGCTCTGCAGCAGAGCTGACATCGCTGAGAAGAGACCTACAACTGCAGATGTATTTGTAATGAGACAAAGCTCAACTCAGCTGTTCTGTATTAGCTATAATTTAACTCAGCCTTGGAGTGAGATCAGGAGAGCAGACTATCAGTCATTACATGTCTCACACTGATTACACCCACTTTCATTTTTTAATAAGCTCTGGAGGCAGATTCTCATGGAGATCTATTTCCGGTCCAGAGATCTTAACAGCTCATTTACATATTAAGAAAAACATGGATTTTCCCCCTTTCCACCGATTAGTTCTTACCAGTTCTGGATGTAAATAGTATATGGAGCGGAACATCATAGCTGCATCACATGGTGTAGCGGTCGATCCCGGGTACTGTAGATCAGTTCTTACTCATTTGAATAGATGCTGGTCTGCAGAACCTGGGAAAGATCACTACACCGTTTTATGCAAGTGTGCTCTTATGTTCCATGTGCTGTTTACATCCGGCCACTGCCAGAGCTGTTAAGATCTGATTGGAGAGTGTACTGTACGTCAGCCCCACTACCCTAGATCTGATATTGATTACCTATCTGGATATTAAGTACTGGACAACCCCAATAATGTAATATATTTAATTTCCATAAATCTGTTTTGCTTTGTTTTCAGCTGGTCCAAAAAAAAACCAGATTGGAAGTTTCAAAAAATAAGACAAACCTGGCTCCTCATGAACATGTATGATCTAGATAAGGTAAGTCATGGCTTCATCAGATGTTTTTTGGCTTTCACTCTTCTTCTGTTAGCCCCCTGCCTATCTAACCTCGTGCTGAACTATTTGGTCACCACCAATCGGTAAATATTTACCAATATCGGCGATACTTTAATAAGACATGAATCCTGAACATGGGCATATGGTTTTTCTCTTAGGCAGTTGGCACAGAGAGCTGTGCCCATTGTTTATAGAGTACACCAGAATGGGATTACAGTGCTGTCTTCAGTGGGTCATCTAATACTTTTAAGGCTCCACCAACACCTTTATATCTTCTATCTGTTGCTGCTTTACTGAGAAATTAGCGTTTGAAGTATTTTGCTAATTTGTCATTATGTGCTCTGGGCGTGACAGAGCACTTCTTCAGCCTCTGCCCCAGGTTGTTTCCTTGCCCAGCATCAGTCTTTTTAGGTCGATTGATAGCTCACTGTCTGATTTCCTACCTTGACGTCTCACAGACATTGAGCTATCAATCAAGAGGATGGTGCTGGGCAGAGAAATAACCTAAGGAGGCGGGGACTCTGGAAGTGCTCTGTCACACCCCGAGCATTTAACACCTCATTATGAGTTAAAACTCTTGATTTCTCAGGGATGCAGCAACAGATTGAAGATATAAAGGTGTTGATGGATTTAGCTTTCAAAGATCTGCAGTTTCTGAAACTTTATGATTTGGAACAGGGAAATTAATCATAATTAAGCCCTGCCATCTTGCAGACCCCTCATAAACCTCCTCTATGAACCTAACAAATAAATATAGATTTTGTCTTCATTTTTGCTTTCCTCCTCCATCTTCCCACTTCCAGGGTCATGATGGGTTTGTTGTGGGGTGAGGTTGGTTTGCGGTTTCTGCAGTTTGTACCATCGTGACTAATAGTATGAATCCGGAATAGGAGGTTATTGCTGGATGCGACAAACATGGGGGGTGGAGAGTGTTTTGAAAAATGATTGTAGTGAAAGTTCTTAATATCAAGATTGGAATCTACTTGAGGCAGGAACGTAATATCTGCAAGAAGAGCTCCGTACTGCCCCCTCCTGGATCAGCTCTGCAGCAGCATAGAAAACGATATTATTTTAGAGTAGGGGAAAAAGAAAGACGCGCCATAACAATCATTCTATATAAAGCCTTTTTTAATTCTCAATTTTAGAATTCAGGATAATTCCGAGTATTAATGGTCCTGGTCAATAGCCTATATCGAGATGTGTACAGATACAAAGTGCTGGTGAGTGCACAGGAAAGTTAGATTAATGAGGTGACGTGACTAGCCTGCCTATAAAGGTGCACACTTAAATCTGAGGACACTGGGAATTCACCTGACTATTTGGGGTAGTGCATTCCAGAGAACTGGTGCAGCACAAGAAAAGTCTTGTATACCATCAGTATTTATTCTATATGGAAGTTTTGTACCTGCGATATTAACGGTATAGCAGTATTAATAGATCGGATGCTATAAATCCTGAACAGCAACGAGGCGATCGTCTGCATGGTCTAGTTAAAGGAACATTAGAAATAAGTGATATAAAGTCTCATGCATGGCATGGATTCATATAGACGAGTCACTCACTATTCTCAAATCTTGCATTTGGCAAAACACAGAGTTCTGCCACTGGTGGTGTTCCTTAAAGGGATTTTCTGGGCATATGATATTGATGACCTATTCTTATGATATGTCACCAGTATTAGATCGGTGGAGATCCGAAACCCTGCACCCCCACCGATTGGCAAGCCAAAGCATCTCAGCTTTGTTTACTACGTAGCAGCCGTTGCCAAGAACATGAGAGCTCAGCTCCTATTCAGTTACATAGGTGCTGTACTGCAGTTCATGGCAGCGACCGCTACACGATAAATGGAGCTGTGCTGTTTTGGCTCCATTTACTGCCCTCAGTGCCGAAAACAGTTCATCAGTGGTGGTGCCGGGTGTCCGATCCTGAGGACAGTTCATCAGTATCAACCTCTTTTGGTAAGAAATTTATCTTTGGTAAAACTATGGAAATCGGTCAGAAAATTCCTAGATATTTTTATATATCCGTGAATTAATAGAAGGGGATCATCTGTTCATGACCTTGATCCTTAGCCAGAGTGAAGAGCAGTTATGAAGATTGCCTCTCTCCCCGGAGGACCTGTCCTGTTCTGCATTACATCTGCAGTGCATTGATTTAAACAGGCACGGTGTCATTCCGTGTTCAGCCTCTGGAGGCGCTGCAGGGAAATTCACTGCCAGTTTTCCCCACAGATTGCAGCTAACTGTTGGGGATCCCATTAAGGGACACATTGGGATCAGTTTATTCCAACAAGTAAAAGTTGTCTGAAAACAGGGAACACCTTTTAAAGCAATGTGCACATGTCGATATTTAGACCCCGGCACTGCCATCATGTTTTCCTAGGTGAGGCGGCTTTGCCATCATTCTTGTGGCGGCTCTTACCCTGTACTGTTATGTATAGTGAGCAAGCGGCTTCCGAGTGGAATCTGCCAGAAAAATGAGCACGTCACTTCTTTTAACCGCTTCAGCGTTTCTGAACCCTGAAGCGGTTGAAAGTTGTGACAAAAGATCAACATAACAATGACAAAAACAAAAAAAAAAAGTGCCAGGACTAGAATAATCACACAATATATTAAAAGTTAATGAACTTTATTAGATACAAAAAATAAACACATGCAATAAAATCCCGAATTACAAACACACGGACAAATTGGTGGATGAGTAACCGTAGGACCCCCCGTAATGTAAAAATATTCTCAATTACAGGGTGACTATATATACTTATCACTTTTTTAGTTTTGAAGATAGAGGTGTTATAAACAGTGCAACCTACACATGCATATAACAAACATCATCAAAAAAAAATTGTAAGAACTAGTGACAATACTCACCCACCAAACCCCCGACGCGCGTTTCACAAATGCTTCATCAGGGGGCATTACATTACTGGGAGTCCTACAGTTACTCACCCACCAATTTGTTTGTGTGTTTGGAATTTTATTGCATGTTTTGTTTTTTTTTTTTTAATAAAGTTCATTAACACTTAATATATTGTGTGGTTATTGTAGTCCTGGCATGTTTTTTTGTTTTTGGTCTTGTTATGGCTATTAGTGGCTTTTGGGACACCTTACCCTCATACCTTTGATTTCCATAAAAATTAACACACGCACAGCAATGGTCGTTTTGATGCGTTCATTTTATGGGGCATTTTTGCAGCGCTTTTTCAGGTGGATTCTGCTTGAAAAAGATCTTGTCTGCACATAGCCTGCAAGTGGGCACATTTACAGTTTCGGACAAACTCCAGTCCTCCTGGCCACAAATTTTTTTTTTCAATTTTAACTCACCCTCCCCTGGTCCAACACTGAGTCTTCTTTGAGCAATAACAGACAAGGAGAGCAGCAGTGTGACAGAGCAGCCGCCAGTCGGTGAGCTCTGCTGCTCATGCCACCAATCCTGTGTAGTCACTGATTGGCTGCAATTCTGTCGGTGACATCAGTGCTGCAGACAATAACAGCGGTAGAGACTCATCACTGGACCTGGGGAGGGTGTTAAAAGCACATACCATAAACAGCAGTCTATAGCGTTCGGTGTGAATCTTTGTGGGATTGTATGTGAGCGATGAAGCCGAGCTGCACTCGTTACTTGCAGATGACTGGACAATTCCTCATTAGCACTCGCTCTCGTACACCCCAGAATATCTAAGCATACGAGTGAATGTCTTGGGACGGCCCTTCCGACTGTTTTGCTTTTCATTAGCACAAGCTACCGTAACATCCCACACAATGGACCAGATGTTCTCCGCAGCTGAACAGGAATCAAGTCAGAAAGCCAGCGCTCATTCACCACACCTGGCTCCCATAAATGGGGCTCGTGGGCGTCCATTAGTCTATGCCAGCAGTGGCCAGATACTAGGTTGGGTACGCCGCAAGTAAAGAAGAGACGACTGCAGAAAAATCCGGATTTTACATTCTAAGAGATGGGGGCGGCAAATAGAATAAATCACCAACATCAATTCAGAAACTAAAAAAACAAAAAAAAACACAATAAAAAAAATAACAGCTGCAGTGTAAAGCATGGGGAAGAGACTGAGTAGACAGTTTGTGATGTGATTGGAGTGACATTTTAGCCTAAAGGTTCTCATACACACTTTTAGACTAGAGCTCGTTTATCTGACAGCTGTTCCTCCTCGCCCATACACGTGCACACTTGGTTCAGCTGAGCATGCGTATGCTTTTAATGGTGAGAGGAAAATAAGTCAATGCCAGGTACCACGGGGAGCCACGCATCCCTGAGAGAACAAAGGATTTGGCATGTTAGAATTCACCAAGTCCAGATTCTTCTCTCTCTCGCAGTATAATCTGTCAGCTGCTGCTTTCTAGGGAGTGTTTTATCTCACCTCAGTGCTAGATTCACAGCTACAAGGCTCAGTACTACTGAATAATGTTCCTAGTGCTGCTGCTCTAGAGGGTGTGCTACAATGCGACAGCGGAGCATTCTATTCTATTTATGCTGTGTATGGAAAATACCATAGTGGAAACTCTCTGCTTCTGAGTTCAGGGAAAACTATTAGATTTAGAACTGACATAGGGAAAAATAGGTGAAAAATGCCAGAAAGATGTCAGATAATGGCCAGAAATAGTGTTATTCCTCATATACACACAAAAGCATATTCTTATAGTCACTGGAAATCAAGGATGTCAAAGTTTAGCAGGGGTCTAAGATGTGAAATCTCGCTTTGTGGAGAGTGGCATGCCAATGTAAGGAGACTTATAGGCCATGCAAGGCTCCTCTGGCAAAATAAATATTGTAACTGCTTCTTCACAGTGGAAGAGGACAGGAAGTCTAGCGACACCTACTGGAAGTAGCAATCCTAAAAGTTAATATCGACCCTTTAAAAAGCCTTGCCATATGACTTAGGATAAAAGCCGAACCATATACTCTTATTTGCAGGGCAGTGTTTTGGGGTTTTACCACTGCTCAGTGCAAAACAAGTGATCTGATTTGGCTATGTATGAGACCTTTGGATGAAGTTCAAGGGGTAACGTCCGCCTTGTAGAGAGCGACATGCTAGTGTAAGGAGATTTATAGGCCATGCAATGCTCCTCTGGGAATTTAAATATTCCAAATGTCTTTTCAGAGTGGAAGTGGACAAGTACTCTAGCGCCACCTACTGGAAGTAGCAATCCTAAATGTCAATATTGACCCTTTAATAAGCCTTGCCATATGACTTCGGATAAAAGCAAACCATATACGGTAGTCTTATTTGCAGACACGTTTTCAGGGTTTTGCCCCTTCTCAGTGCAAATCAAGTGATCTGATTTGACCGTGTGAGAAGCCTCTGAATGGTGTTCAAGGGGTGACGTCTCGCCTTGTGGAGATTGACATGCCAGTGTAAGGAGACTTATAGGCTATGGAATGCTTCTCTGGGATATTAAATTTGCAAATTCACTCAACAGACAGCCTTGCTTTGCACTGAGTAGGAGCAAACACCTGAAACATGTATCTGCAAATACAGTATTTGGTTTGGCTTTTATCCTAACTCTTAAGTCAAGGCTTGTTAAAGGGTCAATATTGACTTTTTTGGATTGCTACTTCCAGTAGGTGTCACTAGAGTTCTAGCCCTCTTCCACTCTGAAGAGGCAATTTGCAAAGTTTAGCAGCAATCTGAAATATAGCAATATATTGATAATCTATTGAAATAGTCCAAATATTGTGTGTTGTGTTTTGGTATTTTTTTTTGTAAATGTTTTATAGTGCACCATGTATGTGTATTGTACCTAGGATTCCCTCCACATTGGTCACCTTTTTAGCTTTCCGGCTGAGCTGTAGCTCCATCTGCTGGCTGTGATGGGAAATGCAGTCATTAATTCAAGAAAACATTCCAAGAAGGAAAAGAAGGCATAATGTAACACATCTCTCCCTACTCTGAAAGATAAGAAAGACGGACACTTATTTTTTTATTTTATGCTAAGCCAGTACTCTAACCTCAGCCAGTCCTGTATTTCTGCCTGTACAGAAATATCGCTTCTAGTGAAGCCATAAGTATACCCTTTTCATGCCCTCCATAATTGTTCCCCACAGAAAATATGAAGCCCCTAATGCCCCCCAGTATCTGATGCCCCCACAGTTTCCCCAGAACGTATGATAACCTCATAGTCTGACACCCCCACAATACTTTCTCCCACACATTGATACCCCTGCACCACCCCACACACAGTATTAATCCCCCACAGCCCTCCCCAAACCAGTATGATGACCCCACAATGAATTCCCCTATAGCCCCCCGCAAAATGTATGATGCACTCACAAACAAACAAATATTACAGGAAAGACAAAAAAAAAACCCCAATCCATGACAAACATGTTTTATTATGAACATCCCCTTTAAACTAGGTTTTCCGGAGATCATTCTCACTTTTTTCATCACTTACAAATTTGAGGATTGGAATGAAGTGTAAGAATATCAGTGCACAATTTTTGGGGATAATTAGAGTATCTTTTAGTTAGTTTTATTCCAATTCAAAGACCTAGAATTCACATTTTAGCTACCTACAGCCACCACTAGGGGGAGCCAATACATAGACAGTATTCAGAAAGTTCTGAAGCTCCCTCTAGTGGCAGTGGCAAGTATCTAGATTTTTAGTTTTTAACGTTGACGTTTCCCTCCTACTGATCTATCCGCACAAAATATATCGTCTTCCATACAAATATTTAGGCGGCCGGGAATGTTCCTCTCCAGTACTTACAACCTTTCTACCATTTTCCTCATTTATAGGTTTCTGATAAACATTTCAAGATGCTGTTGGGTTACTTGGAGAATGTGAAGGGCAGCGCTCGGGATACCACCGTACAGAAAGCAGAGGAGTACATGAAGGAGTACGACAAGCGCGAGACCCTGGAGGAGCCCGACCTACGAAGGATGAACAGGATACGAGACGTCTTACAGCTCTTGGCTTAAGTTCTCCCCCTGTAGATACCCGTCACCATCATTGTTTTCTCCCTGTTGCCCATAGACTCGTCCTGCATGCGCACAGGAGGCTTTGGCGGCTGGTCAGTATTCAGATTGGTCATATTTATAAATACTGCGTAAATTCTTAGAAATTAGAATAGACGGTAGACATGAGCAATTCGATTCTCGCTGCCCTTACCCGGCGTCTAGGTCAGTCCTCCGTGGTAGCCGACCTTCCCTTCTACATCCGGACTTTTGGGCGACTCTGGCCCGGCCTGTCTTGACTTTTATTACTCCTTGACCTAATGACTTTGTGTGACCTTGGAAGTAATAGAGATGCCCCGGATGCTGGGCACAGAGGTAAAGACAGGCCGCCATGGAGGACCAGAGTGGGCATCAGGCAGCACATATAGAAGTGCTCATGTCTACTAGATGGAGGTGGTACGCATCGATGTGCAGGACCCAGTCCAGTGTTCTCATCAGCATTCTGTGGCCGTCAAATGTGAGCCGCCTCCTACCTGCCGGCATCTGTTGACTAGCTGGTCTGGCACACTGGCAACCCACCAGGGCAGCTATTCAAAGGAATCAGAGGTGGTCATGTGATCACAAGTATGCGATATGCATACCCCCAGCCACATTCCAACTAGACGTATCCGGCCTTGTGACTTGAGTGAGGGATTGAGGCCGTGCACGTCTAGTCGGAATGTGGCCAGAACTATGCTTATTGGCTACATACGGTCACATGACCTACCAGTCTCGCTGCTGGCATCAGAGAATCCTGACAGTGCACACTGTACACACTGTAAGGATTCACAAGTCTACAATCTCATAGACTATTTTGTATTAAACCTGGACAACCCCTTTAAGGTATTTGAAAGTGCAATGGAAACTTGGGACAACCCCTTTTCTTTTTATTCTCTTACCATGAATTTTATTAGCTTGTCAAATTCAGAGCTTAATAAAACATGTGATCATCTCCAGCTGTCATAGCATGAAATCGGCAGCCAGATAGGAGATGCTCCTTACGTTTGTTCGTTCCTCCTTCTTGCACAATGATTTTCAATACGAGATCACGACGTACATGTTTTTATCGTTTTTGAATAAAAAAATCAGAATATACCAAGCAGTAGAGTCATTATTGTCAGAGTCTTATTCATTGATTGTTTGTACCAGAATATTCCAGACTAGGTAGAGCTGTTTCTAACATAAAATCATTAGTACAGGGCTTGCGCGCTGCATATCGCACCCCCGCCTGGCCAGTAAAGACCCCCATCTGTTGTGTAAGCAGTGGATATGGTGATTTCCACATGTATATGATGAAATTGTCGGCACTCCCATGACCAGCTCCTTGGCCACTAGTCTCGCCTCTGTGCCGGTTCTGGATGCGCCTGTGTGAAAACAGAACTCGGAACCTCTTGTATCTGCGCAAGTGTTGGATTCGTTCAGGACCTGTGCAGCCAAGGAAGCCACAGATTGGCTGCAGCGGTCATGCTATTTTGTCAGCAGACCAGCGTGGGAGAGCGGGCTCAGATCAGAGGAGTGGTGATAGTTCGGGAAGGACGTATAGATTTTTTTCTAAATTATGTACTACTCTAGGGCCATTCATAAGAAGTTGTCGAGCAGTGGGCAGCCCATTTAAAGGAGTTATCCAAAAAATTAACAGGTAGGTAGTTGCTAACTAGTTACACCCTTTACCGGCTCACTGACCGCTCCTGCCGGTGATTTCGCTGCTCCACGTCAACAGGTCAGCTCTTCATCTTCTGGACTGCTCTGTTGACAGGGCATGATTGCTGATGTTATGCTGATTGACAGCCAACTTCCTACAATTAAGCAGTGCTGTCAATCAGCATGACATCAGCAGTTATGTCCTGTCAACAGAATAGAAGACAAGCTGCTGCTCTGTTGACGCAATATTAGCGGAAGCTTTATAATTACCAGAAGAACATATCCGTGTCCGCTCTGTGCCGGCAGAGGTCTGTGCTGGGCAGAATCGGCAGATAGTTATCAGCTACCAGCCTGTTCTTAGACCCACAGTAAAAAATTGTATAGTCCTGGATAACCCCTTTAAGTGTTACATTATTTTACCATTTTCCTCCAAGAGGGTGCAGAGTAATAAATGGGGCCACACCAGGAGGGTGATCCATTTACATTTCCTTTATATTCACCCTGGACATGCTGTGCTGAAAATTTCTTGCGCTGCACTGGAGTAAAGCATTGCCGTTTTTAACATTATTATTCATCCAAAAACACATCAGAAACTACTTGTGTGAACTTGTGGTTTGGCTATGATCATGGGGCTTTGTGGGGAAATGTTCCTGGAGGTAAAACTATGACGGCTCCTGCTGGCGATTCAGCAGCTTCCGCTGATGTCAGGACAACAGAATAGGGCGTGACTGGTGACGTCATGCTGATTGACAGCTGGCTCACTGCTACCTAATTGCGGGGATCCAGCTGTCAATCAGCATGACGCTGGCAGTCCTGTCCCATCAAAAGAGAAGTCTGGAAGAGGAAGAGCAGCATCATTGACATTGAGCAGCTGAATCGCCGGCAGGAGCGGTCCGTGACCACTCTGAGCCGGTGCCAGGTAGGACAGGCAGATTGTTAGCAGCTGGATAACTCTTTAATTGGTAAACTTAAAATCAAAGGCCATGAAAAAAAACAGACCAATGTTATTTAATGGGGCGGTGCCGATGAGCGATTTTTTTTCTCATGGCGCGAGAAAAAAAATCACAACATGCACCAGTTTCTTCTGTGTGTTGGATAAGTATTGCCCATTCAAGTCTACGGGCACGCAAAAAAAAAATCGGATTCCACGAGAAGCCATTGTATAGTATTGGATCTTTAACATAGAAACCTGTTTTTGTACATTTTAAAGAAACGCAGCTATAAAAAGACAAATGAGGAAAAAAATCTTCTGGGTTTTTCTGGATTGAACGCGGAAGTTTTTTTTTATACGCTCGGGCGTAAAAGCATTCAGGATTAGATAAACCTAGCTGCTTAATTTCAAAAAACAGCGCCACACTTAGACAATGGTGGTGTTTGGTATAGCAGCTCAACTCCATTTACTTTGATAGTGCTCATCTGCAAATTGCCGCTTTGTATCTTGGCAGTGAAAACGAAAAACTAGGCTGGCACAGCAAGATTTTAATATTTCTCATTTACAAGCTGTGGGAAAATATCTACAGTGTAAATCAACCTGCAGTGCTGAAATCATGCTGCAGAGATTTATCGCGGATTTAACTCTTTGCAGTGCAGAGGATGAAATCTGTGACAAATCCCCATGTAATTTGCAGCAAAAAAAAAAACCAGCAGTGGCGTGAGATCCAGACATTTGCTAGCTCTCTACTGACCCCTCCTGAAATGATGATGGTATTGCATCTGTGGAAAAATACGTACCAGATGGTGATTTTTCACCTAGATCTTCTTGCGCTTTTTACCCATCATATTCATAAATCATAATCGCTGCTCATAAACTCAGCTCACAATCGCATTTATTGAGTTTTTAAAACACGTTACCTGGGTTAAACTTTGTTTTATTGCATATGAAACCGTCTGTTAGTGCCCTCCACATGGTGTTAGTGTCCATTTAGTGCCCACATATCAGTATAGTGCTATGCATAACATTGTTACAGGACTTGTTTCCACCACTATTCTACACTGCAAAAATAAAATGCTGCAATATATTGATTATGCAAATACCATAAAGTATTAAATTAATACAGTATGCAAATAACAGCTCCATATATACAGTAATCTGATAGTGCCATGCTATAAAAAAATGGTTGCACTCCCTTCTGAAGAGAGGCAGATGATATCGCGGGTAATAAGAGGTCCTTGACCTGTTCAAGTTAACGGGTAATAGAAGTGGTGGTCACAAGTGCAATGACGACCCATCAACGAGGGATTCCGATGCATTTTGGGCCATCTTACAGGTAATCCCCTAAGGCCGGGATCACACATGCGAGGAATATGGGCGAGTCTCGCATGGTAATACCCGGCACTGCCGCCGGCCTCTGGAGCGGAGCCTGCGGCTCCATGTATTGCTATGCGGCCGCACTCTCCGCTCCTGAGTGCCGGCGGTAGTGCCGGGTATTACCATGTGAGGCTCGGCCATATTCCTCGCATGCGTGATCCCGGCCTTAGGCTGTCTCTTCTCCCTACCAGCAATTCAGGCCCTTTCCAACCATTTCTTACTACCAACCATATCACTGCCATGAATGTTATTTTTTTCTTCTCCTCTTCTACACCTTCTCTGTAATCTCTTTTGCTCGCACGACGGTATCATTGCCGCCGACATTTTTGTGCTCCTCATACTTTGTGATTTGCATCAAATTATGTTAAAAAAAATAAATGTAAAATTCGGTTGTAATGTTTTACGATCCCTAGCAATCGTAAAAAAAAAGTCACAAAAGCACAGTCCAATAAATACAATGAAATAGTTGTTTGATCGTTGATGTGCGTAGGTGAAATAAAGTTTACAAAAGTGGTGACGTGTTTCTCTTCGGCCACGTTCACATGTTCAGTATCTGAGTTTTTTACCTCAGTATTTGTAAGCCAAAACCAGGAGTGGGTGATAAATACAGAAATGGTGACGAGTTTCTCTTCGGCCACGTGCACACGTTCAGTATTTGAGTTTTTTACCTCAGTATTTGTAAGACAAAACCAGGAGTGGGTGATAAATACAGAAATGGTGACGAGTTTCTCTTCGGCCACGTTGCACACGTTCAGTATTTGAGTTTTTTACCTCAGTATTTGTAAGACAAAACCATTAGTGGGTGATAAATACAGAAATGGTGACGAGTTTCTCTTCGGTCCACCGTGCACACGTTCAGTATTTGAGTTTTTTTACCTCAGAATTTTAAGCCAAAACCAGGAGTGGGTGATAAATACAGAAGTGGTGACGTGTTTCTCTTCGGCCACGTTCACATGTTCAGTATTTGAGTTTTTTACCTCATATTTGTAAGCCAAAACCAGGAGCGGGTCATAAATACAGATAGTGGTGGACGTGTTTCTCTTCGGCCATGTTGCACATGTTCAGTATTTGAGTTTTTTTACTCAGTATTTGTAAGCCAAAACCAGGAGTGGTGATAAATACAGAAGTGGTGACGAGTTTCTCTTCGGCCACGTGCACACGTTCAGTATTTGAGTTTTTTACCTCAGTATTTGTAAGACAAAACCAGGAGTGGGTGATAAATACAGAAATGGTGACGAGTTTCTCTTCGGCCACGTGCACACGTTCAGTATTTGAGTTTTTTACCTCAGAATTTGTAAGCCAAAACCAGGAGTGGGTGATAAATACAGAAGTGGTGACGTGTTTCTATTATACTTTTCCTCTGATTGTTCCACTCCTGGTTTTGGCTTACAAATACTGAGGTAAAATACTGACCGTGTGAACGTGGCGTGGCCTTAGTTTTCTAATCGCGCCCTCTGTTCTACAGAAACTGAAATTTAATAAACTATGCTAATTGGAATGCTTAGCGCACCCTCAGTGTGGCCAAGGAGCTCTGTGCGCTCTTTCGACGCCATGTTTGCATGTCTCGGCCTACTCCACTGTTGACTGACAGCTTGCCTCAGCTTTCTCTATAGACAGTGCTGTCACTCACCAGTGATCGAGCAGGGGGCATGGAAAATTACTGGATGGAACGGTGCAGTCAACCTCTTGGCCACACCAAGGGTGCACCAAGTCCATCAGCACTTAGACATTGTGAGAAACTGAATTGTTTTACTTGGTAAAAAACAGCAACTATTGCCTTCAACATCATCAACAACAACATGCATGATACAGAGAAGAACTGACCCAAACAATCTTAAAATTCAGTCTAGATCAGTGGTCTCCAATGTTTCTTAACCTAAGGCCGGCGTCAGACTGGCGAGAGTGATGCGAGTAAGTCGCATGACTTTCTCGCATCAACACCCGGCACGGCCGTCCGCTCTCGGACCCGAGTGTTTGGCTGCATGTATTTCTATGCAGCCGCACACTCTGGTCCGAGAGCGAGCGGCCGTGCCGGGTGTTGATGCGAGAAAGTCGTGCGACTTACTCGCATCACACTCGCCAGTGTGACGCCGGCCTAAGAGCCACATTCAGCTCTAAAAGATAGGTGCGAGCCGCATCCACAGACCTCCAAATAGTGACACCCAAAGCCACCCATTACTGGTAAAATAGCCAATTGCCCTTCCTCAGAAATCACACCAATACTTTGTGTCACCCTCCCTTATAGGCAGCATACTTACATCCAGGGGTTCCCACCTTACCCTCATAGTGAAAAAGGAGCAATCAGCTCCCCCGTCCGAGGGCACGGCAAAATACTCCAGTAATAGCAATGATCCAAACTATAGCTGGCACTCGCGTCTTCTTCGAAGAATTGTCAGGCTTGACAAAGGACCATGCAGGTCTGCAACGTGTTGCCTGGGAGCGCAGTGGATATCTCTTTTCTGCCTTTTTAATTGTAGTGCTCTTGTGTTCAGCCATTTTTTGTGCCTTTTATATTACTGGAGTAATAAAGCAATTCTTTTAAGAAGGTGTGAGTGGCCGCTATCATTTGGACTGTTGCCTTTATTCAGTACACTATGACATAAAACTTCAAGCACACCCCTATGTTTTGTAGTATCCTATCTCTTCGCCCACATGGCTACTATATACATATCCTTAGAAGTAACCATCTGGAGACGTTCCCCTCATAGTTGTTTGCTAGACTTGGTAATGATGCACCAAGATGGCTGACGGCCACGAGCAACACGTCGTGGGCCTGTGACCCACATGTGGCTCCCGAGCCACAGGTTGGGGGAACCCTGGTCTTGAAGAACAACTAAACAAATCAACAAACTGTAAAAGCCCGCACTACAGAAGCCTGCAGCTGTTGTATGTTCCAACACCCGGACTGTGGCAACACACAATTAAGGACTTTTTGATTATCCCACCTTAGAGGATGCTCAAGACCTATTGCATTTTCTATCTCATATTGTTGTTGGCCTTTATCTGGAAAGAAAAGGGGAAATTGAAAGTAATAAGGAACCGCCTTCAACAAGGAATGTGCATTCTAGGCGAGTTCTAGATTTTTAATGTTGTCCGAAAAACTTAGCAAAAAAAAAGACAGGCAGCCAACATTTTTTTTTATAGACATCATGGAAAACCTTAATAAATCATTAAGCTTTTTGCACCCCTAACGACAGCCAATACGCCTTTTAATGGCAGTCATTAAGGGGCCTAAGGGTGAATAGCGCCACCCAGCAGGTGCAATTCCCAGGGGTGACAGCTGTACATGACAGCTAACTCCCTGTGGCACCGGCACCGGACGTTTTTTTAACCGATCGGAGCCGATTAACCACCTAAACAATGGTTAAAAGATTCCCTTAAGCAGTATCGACCCCCCACGATCGTAAGAGTGGGTGTCGATAGTTGTTATGGTACCCTGGCCCTGATGACCCTACAGTGGCCTGTAAGGTCTTGTTATACGCAAGGTCTAAGAGGCTCTGTCAGTGAGACACTGAAAGTACTCAAGATGCATTAATTTTTTTAATTTATGTGTGAATTTTTTTATACAAATTTCTGCATCAAAAACATCTTGGCAGGAAAAATGTTGCATAAAAACAGGACTTTTTTGTGTGAAAAATGCTTCAAATCTGCAGGAAAAAAAAAAGCAAAATGTGCATGAGATATTCTCCAACCATCTTTTACTACTGCATGGAAATATTATTTCTGGCCAGCTAGTCGTATTGACCTGACCTCTAAAGTTGTAATGTTTTACATGATTTCTAAAGCCATAAAAGAAAGATAAGTTGCAAAAACATAGCACAATAAGTAGAGTATGTCATGTTTCATCATTGATGTGCGAAGGTCAAGTACCGGGTTTATATGGCTTAGAACACTGTACAAATTTATGATCTGAATCATTCCACCAGACAAAAGAAAAAAAACAAAAACTATATTTCACCCATGATAAAGGGATCTGTCTGCAGGTTTTTGATACCCCATCTGAGGGTAACATGATGTAGGGGCAGAAACCCTGAACCCAGCGATGTATCACTTATTGGTCTGCTTGATGCACTTTTGATAAAATCACTGTTTAATCTGCTGCAGATCTACCAGTTCTTTCAATGCTAAGCTCTGTATAACCCCACCCACACTACTGATTGACAGGTGTCTACACTGTGCCTAGGCAGAAAGCTGCCAATCAGTGGTGGGGGCGGGGTTATAAAGCACTCATGGATATCGAGGACTACTGGCTGCTTACTAATTCTCTAGTGATAATCTCCTTCTGATAAAACTGTGATTTTTATTAAAACTACAGCAAGCAGCCCAGTAAGTGATATATCTCTGGATTCATGGCCTCTGTCTCCACATTGTGTTGTTTTCAGATTAGGTGGCAAAAACTTTATTACAGCTTCTTTTTTGGATTACGTCCATCCAAGTTACTTAAAATGATTGTCCTATGATGATACCCCCTATCCGTATACACTATTTGGAAAGCAGACGTCACATAGGGGACAATTCTTGAGTCCCCTCCACAATGAGCAGGAGATAAGCACTGTATTGAAGAACTGGGGTCATCCATGTAAAATATGGACAGCCATCGATCTCAATGGCCGTCATGTAATACTACATTTACCCTGCACAGGAGAAAGGTTTGGTTGGCTTCACTTCTCAAATCTGGTTCTCATACCAGACATTTTAGATGAATTTCTAATCTGATTGCTGTGTGCAAATAGCCCACTTCTTGATTGATCTAGCCATAAACTAACTTTTTTTTTTTTTATTAACTTCTTATTCTTTTGGCCCTGAAGATGATCCAATATTTTTGAAATTTCAAGTTCTCTCATGGGTCAAGTGTGTCTAGATGGAAAGTTTATCATACAGACATTTTATATGATCCATATTTCAGCAATGGGACCTGTTAAATGGTAACTGGATTTCATTATGATGTTAAAGGTTTATGGTTGTAGAGATAAACTTTGGTACCAAAAGTTCTCATCAATGTTTGTCCTGAACGGGTTGTACAAACCTGGTACAGAGCCACAAAAAGTCTATATATACTGAGTCATGTGATACACAAAAAAGAGTAAGAAAATTGGGATAATGTGTTGTTTTCATTCTTTCCCCAGAGTAAAAAAAAAAAGTGTAACGACAAAAAATATTCAACTCAATTTCCTGAAATTCAGCCCCAAACCGGCAAGAAGCCTCCACCATGCAACACTGTTCCTGTAGTCCCTCATTATTGTACTGCTCTTCAGCCCTTCAGGGAACAAACTGTCTTCTGTCGCAGCCAAATATTTCACATTTTGACTCATCAGTCTAGAGAACCTGCTGCCATTTTTCTGAACCCCAGTTCCCATGTTTTTGTGCATAGTTGAGTCACTTGGCCTAGTTTCCATGGTGAAGATATAGCTTTTTTGAGCTGCTATTCTTCCAAGATTAGGGAGGGACAGAGTTTGAAGATATAAAATTTACCAATACAGTCAAACCCTCCTGTAGAACAGAGAGGCATGATCTACCACTCTGTTCTGTAGGTCGCAGGTTTATTTAGGCTTTCAGACTATAGTATGTCAAGGGTAAGTACAGGACGTTAAGGTTCTGATGCAGGTGCCGCAATGTCACTACGTCACTCCATCTGCACTGGGATGCTGACCGTGCGTAATTACTTCAAAGGAGTTTTTGCTGGTGAGGCATGATGTCTTGGAATGGATAAAAGGGCCTCCTGGATTACAGTGCAGCAATACCCATGAAAGGCTGCAACCTGAGAGGAGGGATATACTCCAGAATGGGACTGTGTATAGAGGAGAAAAATGATGTACTGCAGGATGGGGCTGTGTGTAGAGGAGTTATGTACTGTAAGATGTAGCTTTATAAAGAGGAAAGGAGTGATGTGCTGGAGTACGGGGCTTATATATATATTATATATATATATATATATATATATATATACATGAATGGAGTAATGTACTGCAAAATGGGGCTGTATATAGAGGAGCGGAGTGATATACTGCAGGATGAGGCTGTGTATAAAGGAGAAAAATAATGTACTGCAAGATGAGGCTCTATGTAGTGGAGTGATGTATTGCAGGATGGGGCTGTGTATAGAAGAGTCGAGTGATGTACTGCAGGATGGAATTACTACTTTATGTAGAGAACTTGGAGCTTTATTACTCTTTTGGGAAACAGACTATCATTAATTTTTAAGGGGACACTACTGTGTTCGGGGAACTCAAGAGTGCATTATTACTTTTGGTGAAGTATTATGAGCATTATTAATTGCAAAGTAGGAGTTCAAGGGGGCATTATTACTTTGAATTGGGCATTGAGGCGGCATGATTACTCTTTGGGATAGTTGAGGCATTATTGTTAAGGAAACACTTAGGGGCATTATTATTATTTTACAGGTGCACTAGGGGTATTAGTACCATTAAAAGTGCACACTAAGGGACTTATTACTTTCTAGGCAGCAAAAATAGGGCACTCTTATTTTCTAGAATGCACTCAGAGGCCATTAATGTTTTCTAGGGGCTATTTCACTACGAGAGGGCGATATGTGGCCTTACTATGGCACAGTGGTGGGCATTATTACTATATGTGGCATGAAGATCAGAACTTGGGGAGCTGCAGGCTTAGTACTGGGGTATCAGGAGTTTGAGTAAGTTGAGAATAGATGAGGACGATCTTCTCCTTATACCCATTACAGTTATGGTTCACCTTGGTAGTTGTAAACATGGTTACCTAGATTACAGCGGACCTGTCATGTGGATTTTGCTAAGTAAACTACAGACACTGTCAGGTTGGAGCTGTTACACTGATTAAATTGATACCTGGGTTGAAAAAATCCGTCTTATGATTCTTATTTAATCTTTTAGAAGTTTTCAGTTAATGAGATTCTCGTGCTCCAGGGCGGAAATTTGGGCGGCTTTTTTTTTTTGTGCTCTGGCCTCATCATCATCATTGTGCCTCCTATTTTAAAAACTGCGCTTGTGCAGTTAATATGGCGCCTGCGGCGACGCATGTACAGTAGCATCTATCACTCGCCAATAGATGCTACTGTGCATGTGCCGCCGTCATTTTGCTGGAGCCAACTTTTTCTTTTGCTTCAACAAAATGGCGGCGGCGCATGCGCGAAAGCATTTGTTGGCAAGTGATAGATGCTACTGTGCATACGCTGCCGTCATTTTGCTAGAGCCAATTTTTTCTTTTGCTTCAACAACATGGCGGCGGCGCATGCGCGGTAGCATTTGTTGGCAAGTCATCATTTCAGCTTTACTTTAGGTTTTTGCACGCCATGCATCCTTTTCTTTGAGCTGCGGATTACGTTTATCTAGCTTCCCATGGCTGATCAGACCCATGTTCCTGTACGGTCAGACACAGCCATTACACAGTACACAGCAGGTGCACATTTATAAAATTATCTCAGCAGAGGAACATTTTTTTTATACATCCAATTGTGGAAAATATTATTATTCCAAGATCTACTTAAAATGTACTTTTGATCTTGGAAAAACTCCTTGAAGCTTTAATATATTTTTATATTTTTTTTTTTACATATTTTTATTAGTCCCTCCAGGGGACTTGAAACTGTGGTCACTCGCACAATACACTGCAATACTGTAATATTGCAAAGTATTCTAAAATTACCTGTTTCCTATAAAACCCAGCTATAGGCTTCGTAGGTGAACAAATATGGCCAACATAAGGTCTTCAGCATGCACCGGGCCTGCCATGACAATGGCATCCCATTTCCAATTTACTGTTTGAATTTTGGAATAACGTCCACTGAAATTGTATTTCACTCGTGCAAAGGCCAGATCGGATCCATGATGTACTGATGGACCTGATACACTGGCATTATTACCTATTATTTTTCTCATCATGGAAGATTTAGTATCGGAGAAAATGCTGCCCTATATACACATTGCATCTTTGGGTAAAAGACTCCATGCTATCCACGGTCACATACGTGAAGAGTGGTGACACGTCTAGGCCAGGACTTACATGGGTTCGAGTGTCAATCAATTTAGGTTCCCAGCACTCTCCAGAGTAAAAGTCTTTATTGATAATTGCACAATTAGTTTTTTCCTTTTCAATAAACACAAATGACGCTAAGTTAGAGACGTTTCAGGAATTATAGAGCCAATATAAAAGTCTGTGACAACACCAACATTTTCTCCTTCAAAGACTTCATACAACGAAATCTCAGGGTGTTACTGCCTACTTCCGTTTCCTATACATGGGGCCAGGATCAGCCAATTGGAAAGTAAGCAAAAATGAGGTAACAGGTGACTTTTCTTCAATCAGTAGGGTGCCAGAATTCAGGGGCCATAACTGATGCTTTACTGAGTCCAAAGATGAAGTTCAGGCCTCAAGCCGACAAGTTATTGTACGATAGCACAACAGTCCAGGTGGGGCTGAGGCCTTAATGTGAAGCAGGGGTCAGCATCGAGGTCTAATTGACATTCCTTCGTACCATCTGGAGGGGTAAATGTGAACTTTTGAAGTAATCCGGTGAAAAATATAAACAGCTCCATCTTTGCAAGGCTTTCTCCCAAACAAAGTCTGCGTCCTACAGGAAAAAAGACAAAAATGTTAGAGCAGGATTTATGACCAAAACTGAAAAGGTTAGTCATCGGTCGGACATTTGTCTTTCGCTTTATGTGTATGTGAAAACCGGACTGATCTTCATCAACATTTTAGAACAGATTTTTGCCCGTTTTTGATCAGTTTTAATGATTTAGGAGCGTCTGACTTTAACTCGCCCCCTCAAGACCAGTGAGAAAACAATTGGGACATTATACCAGGATGGGAGACATTATACCAGGATGGGAGACATTATACCAGGATGGGGGACATTATACCAGGATGGGGGACATTATACCAGGATGGGGAACATTATACCACGATCAGAGACATTTTACCAGGATGGGAGACATTATACCAGGATGGGGGACATTATACCAGGATGGGGGACATTATACCAGGATGGGGGACATTATACCAGGATGGGGGACATTATACCACGATCAGAGACATTTTACCAGGATGGGAGACATTATACCAGGATGGGGGACATTATACCAGTATGGGGGACATTATACCAGGATGGGGGACATTATACCAGTATGGGGTACATTATACCAGGATGGGGGACATTATACCAGGATGAGGGACATTATACCAGGATTGGGGACATTATACCAGTATGGGGGACATTATACCAGGATGGATGACATACCATGATGGGGGACATTATACCACGATGGGGGACATTATACCAGAATGGGGACATTATACCAGGATGGGAGACATTATACCAGGATGGGAGACATTATACCAGGATGGGGGATATTATACCAGGATGGGGGACATTATACCACGATGGGGGACATTATACCACAATGGGGAATCTATACCCATATGGGGACATTCTTTTAGTATGAGTGACATTATACCAGGAAGAGGCCCAGAATAGGGGAAAATGTTATAACATGCGGCCCAGGATGGGGGGGATAATTACTGGAGGGGCCTGAATGGGGACATTATTACTGGAAGAGGCGTAGGATGGGGGAGATTATTACAAGAAGGGCCAGAGGGGGGGATATCATTATGTGGGGAGCAAACACGTTATGTCTTCATAGGATCTAGAATGCTATGAGGGCCTCTACATCTGACCAACATACAGGTGAGGGTCCAGGTCTAAATTTTGCACTGGGGCCCATCGGACTCTAGTTACGCCACTCAGTGTCTGCCTGAGGTTTAACGTTATCGTTTTAATGATACTCCCTGGCACTATTCGGTATATGTTTCCTTGCGTGAAGCAAACATCTCATTCTGCCAAGTGAAACCTTTGCCTAGGGCAACACGGTGACGTGTCCCCGCAGTAGCTGGCTCATATAGTGTTTTAGTCAGGAGTTAGTTACCTGTGGAGAAGGGCACAAAAGCTTCTTTCTTTACAAATTTCCCCTCAGAATCTAAAAAGTGGTCAGGATTAAATTGGAACGGCGTCTCCCAGTGACGTTTGTCAAAAAGCACAGATGTGAGCAGCGGGATCACAGTTGTTCCCTGGGAATGAGTGGAGAAAAAAATTACGGTCAGTATAGACATGCAAATGAATTTACATGCATATTCACAATAGGCTTGCAAAAATTAAATATGCTCATAATAATAAAACATTGTTCATGCACACAAGCATATGTATAATGCACACATACACATCGCACATTCATATACACAATTACATTTTTGAGATGCACTGGTTCAGATGACCAGACGATTATATTTTTTGTTTTTTAATTCATGGTTTTAAGTCATAACTTTTTTTTTATTTTTACTGTTCACTATATAGCCTCGAGCACATGGCCGTTTTTTCGGTCCGAGTGCGATCCGACAAAACATCAGATCGCTATGAGACCAATCTTATTCTATGTGACCGTGTCCATGTCAGAGGGAAAAAACAATCTCAAGGTCTCTTATTCAAGATCCACACTCGGCCATGTAAGTCAATGGAAGCCATTGGACTGCACTTGGATGATATCTGAGTGCAGATTGGTTTCCAAAATTGATTTTACGTTAAAACAAATCTGCGCACTTTGAATGTATTTTTAAAATCGTATCTGTTACCAAATTCCACAATTTAAATGGCATACAAATTTGTGATACCTGATGTGGCTGGTGTACATACTGTGAGAAACTGTTATGTTTCGGTAGCTGAGGAGAAATTGCAAAAATAGCCAAAGAAGCAATACACCAGAAAGGCTGGAAACTATTGGATTGCAGGACCCTAAACTAACTGCAACACTAGAAGTAGCCGTGGAGCGTACCTACGGTGATCCTAGACGCCTCGTCACAGCCGGAGAGATAGCTACACCTAAAGGCAGAAAGATGAATGCTATCTGCCCGTAGCAGAATCCCCAAAGAAATAGGAAGCCCCCAAACATGTAATGGCAGTTAGACCAGAAGAAAATACGAACACAGACAGAAAATAGAATGAGCAAACGCTGGGGCCCAATCTGTCTAGATAGAAAAGTATAGGAAAGAATTCTGACTGCAACCAAAAAAAACCCTGACAAAAATACCAACACTTCTGATAAACAAAAAACCTGAGATCACATGATCTCTACCACCTAAATCAGATCTCTGGTGTAACACACAGCAATTCAGCAAATAAAAAGTGACATAGGAACAGAGCAAAAGTGCAAACACAAACTGAGCACAATTGCAGCGCCAGGCCCCAAAAGGGGACCAGGCTGAAGTCTACTGATAAGCAGCAAACAGCAAGGAAAATCCAACCAGAGGAAAAAAAATAGCAAATCAGTTATCTGAATGAGAGCAGGAATGCAAGCTGAGCTCCAAGCAAGACGTGGAAGAACAATTGATTACCGGCAAGGCTGAAGGGAGTTCAGGTCACTTATATCAGACCATTCAGAGCCAGCTGAAGGTCATTCAGCAATTAGTTCATTACCCTCAGCAACCATCGGAGGGAGCCCCAGCTCAGAAGTCGCCTCCAAAGTATTCACAACAGAATCCCTGTCAGCATTGCTGCATAGTCCTACTATTAAAATGAGTCCCATAATAGCGAGAAAGCTCATGAATCCAAGTGTGTTTAGTCTCGGCCTGCCCATCCTGACAGCTGCAGCTTGTACTGAGCAGTGTGAGATCTCAGCAGCGGGGAGGAGAGACACTGAGGAAATGTCATTCAGGCTAGGCGGGTGGAGATTAAGTGTAAATTTAAAAAAAAAGTATTATACAGCTAATCTGACATAGATTTTTACATTAAATACATCAGGTTCAAGGGATTTATTAAATAATACATGTGTATAGTGACATCTGGTGAAAGATCTTTTTTAAAAGGATTGTGTAAAGTTAGAAAAAATAAGAGTTATTTGTACTAGATGCAGAACCACGCCCATCCATGGTATTTTTCTGATATTGTTAAAGTAAATGAGGCGGAGTTGCAGTACTACACACGAGCTAAAGACAGGTGTGGCACTGTTCTGGAAGGAAGCAATCATGATTTATAATCTCATACAACCTATTTAAATAACTAGTCATTCCATTCAATGGACGACCATGTAATATTCGAGCTTTGGAAGTCCACATAAGCAAGAGCTGACCTTTGTTAGTGGCACCAAAACCTAAAACTACTATAAAAATTGCCACAAAAACATCACCCAGATTCTGCTGTCTTTATCCAGCAGTCAAGTACTCTCGAACAGCAGACTAGACCTACAGACCTCAAACCCATCACAACTGCAGATTGAAGGTTAGGAATTAGGATATTTCTTGCCCTAAAAATAAGCTTGACATTTTCCTACGGCCCAAAATGGGGTTTGACCCAATCTCTTACCTTCGGGATGTGATAGCCTTTGAAATTGGTGTCTGTAGATGTGGCATGTGGAATATGGGGAATGAGGTTGGCAAATCTCTGAACTTCATGTATCACAGCGTTGGTATACGGCATCGCATTTCTGTCCTCAAATCTCGGGAGACGTCCAGATTCAAGAACCGAACGGATTTCTTTTTGAACTTTTTCTGTAAATGTTTAATTCACAGATTAGTGTTTGGTTTCCGTCTGTGACCCCAGATTTACGGTAGAGTTTACGTTCCTTATAAAGCTGAATAACGGTGCCATGTTACCTGGTAAAAAAAAAACTGACCCATTCGATAGAATCTGTTGGGATTATTTTTTAAGAAATAGTTTCATAATACACTATCTATAACAGTAAAGGCAGCCATGGAGGTGTGGTCTCCAATCTGTGGGTCTAAAATTGCTGGTGGCATCAAGGCAAGCCAAGATGTGGTCAAAACAGCCGGAGACTACTGTCATGGAGAAGAATAAAAACCTTATGCGCATGGACTGCTGTCATATTAAAGTATGGAAAAACAAACTAAATTACTATATCTCAATTTAAGGGACCTGGACTTACTCTGTACTTCAGGATATTTCATCATCAACAGGATCCCCCATTGAACTGTCGTAGAGGTGGTCTCTGTGCCGGCCATAACCAGATCTAGTACTGTAGCAAGCACGTTATCTTCATGGAAGAAGGTATCTTTGTTTGTCCGTTCCTAGACCACATGCAATATTTTACTTGGGTGCTTTAATATGTATTAATACTATTAGAAATTAAAGAGTTTCTTCGAGACTTTGATATTAATATCTATAGTTGAGCGAATATGTTCGGAATCGGTGGCTGAATCTGAATTTGCCATATTCGTGCCGAATTGGTACTCTATTCGTGCCGAATGTATGTTTGACGATCGTTCTGAACATATTCGGTCATTTCTACCCCCATTGACTCCAGTGACATTCGGCTGTGTTCGGTGAATATTGCAAATACAATATTCGTCGCAGATTGTAATCGGAACCAAATTTTTAAAAATTTGCTCAACTCTATTAATGGCCCATTTTTAGGATAGACCATTAATATCTGATTGGCAGGTGCCTGACTTCCTGGACCACCGCGATCGGCTGATTGAAGGTGCTAAACCCCATTAGATATAGCACAGCTCCAAACATTGTGTAATGGCTGTGAAAGGTAATGCATGTTCTCTCCTATACGGGTGAATATGTTCTCAATGGGGGAGAGAGTAATAAGCCACAATATGACACTCCCCGATGCCTGATCCATCTTTCTCCTTACATCTGCAGTCTTAGGAGAGTCAGGTCACTCCTTGGCACATTAGATGGTCATGTGGTCCCTTGAAAATTGTCACCTGACTAAAGTGTATGAGCACGGTAACTTTAAATATGCATCCCCCTGTTAAAAGTGTTGATGGAAAGGCTGTGGAATAAGGAGCATGTGAAGATGCTGCTATATTAAAGGGTATTTTTGAGTATCAGACATGTCCCCCAGCTGGCAGAAGCCCATAAAGCATATAATTACCAATAAAAATGTCCTCCATTTCTCCCCAGCTATGTATACAGTAGAGCTAAATACCATAGTGTAGGGATCGATATTATATATGAAGTTAGTCTCAGCTAAGCACTTCCTTATGGAGTACTCTCCAGTAGGCATTAGTTGTGGATAAGCTCCATGGCAGCCACTGTTCATGGAGGTCCTCTCCTGAAGGCACCATGTTATGGGTACTCTTCTAATTATGGGAGCATTCTCTGGCTGATACTGTTTTTGGTGGGACTTTTATATCTTAAGGGGTACACTCCAGTAGGCATTAGTTGTGGAGAAGCTCCATGGCAGCCACTGTTCATGAAGGTCCTCTCCTGAAGGCACTGTGTTGTGGGTAATCTTCTAATTATGGGGCATTCTTTGGCTGATACAGTTTTTGGTGGGACTTTTATATCTAAAGGGGTACTCTCCAGTAGGCATTAGTTATGGATCAGCTCCATGGCAGGCAATGTTCATGGAAGTCCTCTCCTGAAAGCCCTATGTCATGGGTTCTCTTCTCATTATGGGAGCATTCTCTGGCTGATACTGTTTTTGGTTGGACTTTTATATCTTAAGGGGTACTCTACCGTAGGCATTAGTTGTGGATCAGCTCCATGGCAGGCAATGTTCATGGAGGTCCTCTCCTGAAAGCACTAGGTTATGAGTACTCTTCTAATTATAGGAGCATTCTCTGGCTGATACTATTTATGGTAGGACTTTTATATCTTATGGGGTACTCTCTGGTAGGCATTATTTATGTGGCTCTATAGTTTTTGCATATCTTCAAGAAAAGAAAACAAGGGTATATTCCAGTCAGCCAATCATTAGATGAGAGAGCGGATACAATGATTTCTTATTCCCATAAGACCCAGCTATTAGGAAAGACGTTATAATGACCTCCTCTTGCTTGGCAACTATCGTGTCGATGAACGTGTACAGGCAGTTGACATCCATTTTTCTCCTTTTGGCCTGAATGTCCGTTTTTAGCACCTTGCAAATTTCATCAATCTTTTCCAGTAAGATTTTGTGAGTCTTCATAAACATTGAAAACATTGGGTACAGGTTGAACACCTGGAAAACAAAGTCATGTTCCTGTTAAACACAGACTGGAAGGAACATAAAGATTTGTATCTAATAATGCTAGTAATTAAAGAAGAGATGATGTTACGTTCCATCTAAAAGTGGTTGTCTCATCGAAAACATCTGCCCTGATGATCAGTTGATGGCCAAGGTCTGTCTCCTTGGAACATGACTTGTTATCTCCTACAAGAGCATGTTTGCACCTGTTGGTTTGGTGCAATTTGAAACTGATTATCAATCATGCACAAGGATGAAAAGTGAGTGTAGGTTTGGGTTATAACCACAGTGTGATTTGCAAATGCCTATCCTTCTCCAACCTACGCTCTGGACTCTTGAGGCAGACAGTGTGTCTATGGCTGGCTGCTGAATATGTTGTTCTCTCTCGGTTGCATTGACCTACGTCTGATTTTCCTAAGGCAGGATGGGCCCATACCTAAAGCCGTATGTTGCAAAAATATTGACTGGTTAAAAAAAAACTTTTATTGCCCTCTCACTATAAATTACTGAATGATACTTGTCCTGGTTGACCTGCAGAGGAACCTTAGATGAACATCAAGGGCAACGTAGGAGATAACCCTATTCAAAGTCCATCACTTTCAGCTTGGGATAATTCTAATGGGTCGATTGAGAACTAAATAGTTCTAGTTAATTAACTGATTACCAATTTAATAGTGATTAGACCTGTGTGTGATGGATCACAGAATTGTTTGCGCTGGTGAGACAAGAACACAACAGTCCAACCATGTTTTAAAAAGACACATATTATAACCTGAGCTACATGGATGTTTGGTCCTATGCCACACTAAAGGAGTTTTCCACTTTCACAAAAGTGGTGCCCAACGTATTGCATATTTGTAAAACAACAAACTCTGATGTTTCTACAGTCTACACCGCTGCAGCTAGTCACTAAGCGCAGCAACTAGGCTGATATCAGTAGATGTCTGACTTGCTGAGCTCAGTGATTGACTGCAGCGGTGATGTGCACTGTAGTCATAACTTTACCAAAGCAGAAAAAAGCACAGGGACCAGAAAAGAGCCAAAGAGCCGGTGCTGGACCCGAGGAGGGTAAATAATATCTGTTGTTTTACAATTATGCAATCTTTTGGGCACCACTTTTGTGAACTCTTTTCATAATAATTTATAAACCTTCTTGTTTACAGTCTAATTTATGTCCTATTGTTCCTAATAGTTTTGGTCTTCACAAAGTGATAAGTTTAACCTGAAATTACCGACCTGTAAATAGGGCGAGCCAAGCAAAATGACAATTTCATCAATCAGATCCAGCAAATTCATGTAGATTGGATCATTATAGTCAAATCTATCGCCAAATAACATGGCAAAGGTGATATTTGTCGGGCCGCAGGCAAATTCTCTGAGTTTAAACTGTTGACCTACAAGAGAGATGATGTGAAATGAGTTTACTTTTCTTTGACTTGAATCATTTAAGTTCATTTATTAAGTCCTATTAACCATAACTTTGTTGCAGATCGTTATAATTACAAAGATACCAAATTGTTAAAATAATCTATACATTAGTTAAATATTATTTAAAATAATAAAATATTTTGTATATTGAATTTGCTTTATTTTTTCCATTTTTAACAAATATTTTTAATCCAATTTGTTTTTGTATTTCTGCTTTCAAAGACCCATTTTTTTTTCACTGTGTGAAATAAATAATGTGTTATGTTATTGTACTGGTTGTTATTGATGCAGTAATGCCATTTATGCATTTTTTTTGTTTTCTTTTTCTCTCTTTTTACGTAGAAAAATAATTCATAATAAGCTCAAAATGTATTTTTTGCACAATTTTTTTTATTACTCTTCATACATTTTTTTAACTTTCCAATCTTCCGGTAGGGAATATTAACATGTATTCCTCTGATCACTGATATACAGTAATATGCTGCATTACTTCGGTACTCCGGTGTATTATGTCTATTAAATCCAGTGTATTATGTCTATTACCGTAATAAAGATTATTATTATTATTATCTGAAGTTTGTTTTTATCATTTGATAAAGTCGCCGGTACGGCATTGAAACGTGTTGTGAATTAAAAAAACCTTATTATCATCATCATTGCTAAAAAATTGATTTACTCCAGCAGGGAAGCCCATTTTATGCGTTTCATCCAACAGGGTAGCAGTAGATGTTTTTCTTCATTCCTACATAGGAGTCGTTTCTGTCACAACTCCACCAGGTGAACGTAACCCGCATTTACCCATTCTTCCTCCATAGACTATCACCCTATTGTGCGCTCTGTTGCCCACATCTAGATTTATTCTTTAAAACCGTAAATCTGACCCCGTTGGCACCCAGTGACAACCCAAGATTGTAATATGGGGCTCCCTCCGGTTCTCTAACCGCTTAGATGTTGGGGTCAACATTAACTGTGGCATCTAAGGGGTAAAAGTCTGAGATTCTGTTTATCTCTGATCCTGGCCATTCGCGCTGATTGTCAGCTGTGTATTACAGCATGCATCAACAAGTGATGACTCAGGCACAGCAGCTGAACCCGCTCTGACAGAGGTTGCCCACTTGTTATTAGATCGCAGAATCTAAGGGATTCAACTGATGAAATTTGTGATCCTGCTGATGATATCGCATTCACAGTTACCAGGCATCAAAAATGGTCCAGAGAGGATTCCTGCCAGGGTTATACTATTATGCTATTGGTTGTTAAGTGCTTTGCTATTTCCGGCAGTCCCATTGACAATTAATTGAGCGAAGGTCAAGCATATGCACCACCGCTCCTTTTGAAAAAGAGCTCAATAGAGTGTAATTCTCGTGAGAGTTGACTGTCCTAGCAGTCAGACCCTAAGTGATCAGCAAGTTCCTACGGATAGAGGATAACTTCTGATTTTGGCAAAACCCCTTTAGGGACGGACACTTCTGCAACACTGATACTATGAATGTTGTCATAATCTCAGATCTCACCTTTATAAGACTCAACCTTGTCCATTAGGAACTGCAGTTCCTCTATGATTTTGTCTTCTATATGTTTCTTGCCCATGCCCAGATTCCTCATACTGGACATTGTAAACCGTCTGGTTGTCCTCCACATTTCTCCAGATGCAAAAAACACACCTGAAAAAGCAGCAAATATTTTTTTTTTTGTGTCATCAACGTGAAGGATCAATTATCAACGGGATTATCAAACCGGATGGAGATCAGTCATGGCTAATTACGGGACAATTACTTAGTCTCATCTTTTTTCATAGTTCAGCTTTACAAGTGCAAAGTACAAGTGAGATGTGGAATTTTCATGTGTGTACAGTCATATAATTCTGGTTACATAGCCAATAACTAGCCAGAGAGGTCTGAGTCCCAGCACTACCATCAATCATCTGTGATCAGCTCTGGCAATGACTAGATGGGAGCATAACACAGGCACTCCGTCACACTGCTTAGTGGTTGCTGTCGGCACTGCAGATCAGATCCTATTCATTAGTGAGTAGAATACAAAAAAGTAATAAAAAATAATAATAATAAAAGTTGCCATACCATTTCCTCTTTGGATAGCATGAAATATAGGGAGAAAAGCTCTGTCGGAGAACACATCTGCACCCTCCACAAGGGCTTCCTTTATTGTCTCCAGTCCGGTGAGCACTATGGCTTTATTCGTGCCCAGGTGAATGGTGAATATTGGACCATATTTCTCTGAAAGCTAGAACATAATATATAACACAAATCATTAAAGACACAGAGCACAACTCAAAACAGACATCACAGGACATGCAATAACAAACTTCCCTCTATAACCCCTTGATATCAGCTCAGGACAAATTTGTCCTGCTTTTTGTGACCGTGCCTCTTCCGCAAAGTTCCTCTCACTTTTTCAGAGAAGAACCGTATGCAGGGGATGGGGGGAGTTTAAAAAGCTGCAAATTATGGCCATAATTGGCAAATTTTTTATGCCAGAAAGTGATGGCAAGGCTATGGTAAATGTCCCCTCTAGACATCTGGATTGTAAATATTCCTGATGTTGTGATATTTGTCACAAATCAGTCCAGGAAGAGAATTGGCAGAATGGACAGAGTGCTGCCTATACAAAGATCAAAAAGGCAAAAATAGTAAAAAACAAACAAAGAAAAACTCAACAAACTCAACCTCTAATCTAAAATGATGTCTGTTGTACGTAAAAAAATAAATAAAAGGAATGCGCAAATGGAATGTGAACATAGCCTTTGTTGGCTATGAATCTACTGACAGCAAATATCTAACTAAATAATATTTTTTATATGTTGTAGACTCTTTAATTCTGTGTAGATTGGTGGGGGTTCAGTCCTGAGGCTCCCACTGATTGCTCAAAAAACACCTAAAATGTGTTTATGACTTGCCACTGAAACCATACTCCACTCTGTTCAAGCTCTCAGAATAACGCGATGCGCTCCTGAGCTCCTGTCTCCTAAGGGGGCATTTCTAAGAGGTCTTTTGAGTGATTGGTGAGGATCTCATTAACCTAAATCCCACTGATCTGCACAGAATTAAAAAGCCTATTTCATCCTTCGCCGCTAGATTTCTAAAACTTAACATGGACAAAAAAGAATTCATCATCTTTCCCCCATCTCACTCGACTCCCCAAACAGACCTATCCATTAAAGTAAATGGCTGCTCACTCTCCCCAGTCCCACAAGCTCGCTGCCTCGGGGTAATAATTGACTCTGATCTCTCCTTCAAACCACATATCCAAGCCCTTTCCATTTCCTGCCGACTTCAACTAAAAAATATTTCCCGTATCGGTTCATTCCTCAACCTAGAATCTGCAAAAACTCTAGTGCATGCCCTCATCATCTCCTGCCTTGACTACTGCAACCTCCTACTTTGCGGCCTCCCCTCTAACACGCTCGCTTTTTCAATCTATTCTAAACTCTGCTGCCCGACTAATCCACCTGTCCCCCCGCTATTCCCCGGCCTCTCCCGTCTGTCACTCCCTTCACTAGCTCCCTATTACCCAGAGACTTCAAAACCCTAACCATGGCATACAAAACCATTCACAACCTGTCTCCTCCATACAGCTGTCACCTTGTCTCCCGGTACTTACCTACATGCAACCTTCGATCCTCACAAGATCTCCTTCTCTACTCTCCTCTTATCTCCTCTTCCCACAATTGCATGCAAGCTTTCTCCTGCGCATCCCCCCTACTCTGGAACTCTCTACCCCAACATATCAGATTCTCGTCCACCGTGGAAACCTTCAAAGGGAACCTGAAGACCTACCTCTTCCGACAAGCCTACAACCTGCAGTAACCACCGATCCACCAAACCGCTGCACAACCAGCTCTACCCTCGCCTACTGTATCCTCACCCATCCCTTGTAGATTGTGAGCCCTCGCGGGCAGGGTCCTCTCTCCTCCTGTACCAGTCATGACTTGTATTTTTTATTATGTACACCCCTTTTCACATGTAAAGCGCCATGGAATAGATGGCACTATAATAATAAGTAATAATAATAATAAAGCCTATAACGTATAACAAAGTTAGACAAAAGTTTACAGTGTAATGAGGAATTGATACACATATTATATGATAAATAGTGATTAATTATATATTTCTATAAAAGCAGAAAACCCCTTTAACATTTATTCCACAATTACAAGTACCGGTAATACAATATAAGTCAAAACACAACATTTCAATGCTTATATTAATACACAGGGGGATGATGCCCCCAACTGTTTTTTGTGTATTCTGCCTTTTCACCCTCTGGCTTTTTTCTCTCCCCTCTCCATACACTTTAATAGGCAGCAATTTGCAATGTTATCTCCCAATAAAGACAGAACTGAAGACAGATTTTCTGTGTGAATGATCATTGCAGCAGAAAAGTGACTGACAAGTGGGAAAATAATAATTTTTTTTCTCTAATAAGATAAATTTCCTATCTTCGCTTGTAAAGTTGTTTTATAATAAAAAAATAAAACAAAATTGTGGGGAACGTGCAAAAAAGTATCATCATTGTAAACCAGCTCCATGTATTCTGCCCTAAAAATACCTTTCCAAAATTATATCTATTAGTGCCACCTTAGAAAAAGCTTAAAACAGTCTGCTGGGCTTGTCTGGACTATCGGCTTGTGGATTCTTTTAAGACAGTCCCTCTTCCTTTGATAGGCATGGATGATGTCCCTTACATCCACAAGTTCCTTGAAATCTCACCCTTACGCTGTGCAGAAGAAGATATGCAAATGTTCAATTTGTTTTACACTGTTCTAGGCAGAGGAACTCATTTTCTTTTGGTTATGCTGTATGGCACAAAAATGAAATTTCAAACAATTTTTCCATGATGTAGAGGATGTCAAAGGTAAAGTTTTGTGACAGGTTGCTTTTAAAATGGAAGAAAAGAGTAAAAATAATAATTTACAAGATATTATATCAAAAGACTTATTAAAATACAGTGTTGTAATAGTGCATCCTAAATTCCATCCTTGCAAAAAATTAAATCTTTGCAAAATGTTGACTTTACCTTCATCAGAGAGAGGTCCTGTCGTCTGATGTCTAGTAGGTGCAAATTTCCAATTAGAGGTAGTGGTGCTGGACCTGGGGGAAAGTTATATGGTGTCTTCTTACTTCTTATAATAAAGTGCATCAGGAATATCAGTATTAGTAACGTACTCAGCGTCAGACTAATGGAGACGGAGTCCGTTATGACGTAGAAGAAGTTGGCCATTTTAGCGATTGAGGCTTCCTATGATCTGTGCTGGTCTAGGCTTCGATATGTTTGATGGCTTTATATGGGGATTAAGAAGAAGGAGGAGGAGATTCAGTTTCGAACAAAGATTGCAAAATACAGCAATGATGCATGAATTCTTATTGTAAGAGATTTTACATGATGCCAATGAGGACGTAAGTAACTATTAAACTTGTCTGCGATAAACTTGGCAGCAGTCACACACTTTCCATTGCTTATATTACTTTTCATTTTTAGATTTTTATTTGTAGTTTAGGCAGTTACATGCCACGCACCCATTCATACCAACTGTTACATGTATCAATACATATGTATAGTGGGTACGGAAAGTATTCAGACCCCTTGAAATTTTTCACTCTTTGCTTCATTGCCGCCATTTGGTAAATGCAGAAAAGTTCATTTTTTCTCATTAATGTACACTCTGCACCCCATCTTGACGTAAAAAAAACAGAAATGTAGAAATGTTTGCAGATTTATTAATAAAGAAAAAGTGAAATATCACATGGTCATAAGTATTCAGACCCTCATATTTAAGTCACATGCTGTCCATTTCCTTGTGATCCTCCTTGAGATGGTTCTACTCCTTCATTGTAGTCCAGCTGTATTTAATTAAACTGATAGGACATGATTTGTAAAGGCACACACCTGTCTATATAAGACCTCACAGCTCACAGTACCAATTATGGTACCTACGTTTTCAAAGGTTTCTGTGGACTGTACAGTACTGTGCTTGGCCGTCATGTATAATAATAAGGTCATGTAAAGAACATTACTAGATAATGTCGGGGTCGTAACGACAAACCACTCATCCTCCAGTCACTCCAAATTGGACTAAGAGCACGGGTCGACCGAGAATGAATCAGGCAATACGCTGGTTCAGACTTCAGAACATGCTCTAGAAAACGGTGCTATCAGGCGACCATCTTCAGCAAATACTGAACTTTTTATTCACGTACATAAGATTACATACACAGAATATTGGGGTGGAGTAAAGGCGGGATGAGGAGAAAGAGATATGCTGAACATATCCATATATGTACACGTCCAGCATCTGGTCATCCTAATTGGTCCTTAGATCTTCTTCTAAGTCCTCCTTGATCATGTTGTCATCCTTAGTTTCATTTCTTGAAGAAAGATTCTATTGTTCTCGTGTATCATGTGGTTCCTCAATTCCCCAAAGGTGGGGGGCATTTCAGTGGATCCAGTTCAAATTAGTGTAATACAGTGATAGGACACAAGATGGAGACAGACACCAGCAGATACTAACATTATCTTAAAATAAGTTTCAATCTGATGAAGAGACCTGAGTAGTCTCGAAAGCTTGCAATTCGTTACCATCTTTTCAGTTAGCCATCAAAAGGTATCAACCACTGAGGACTCTCAAGTATAAATATCTTTCAATCTGAATAATACTCATTTAAGGGAAACTTTGTGTTTATCTTGACATATCAAAATAACAAGACATATATACACACTATGAATATAAAAGTATAGTAGAAAATTATATTTTACCTTGACAATCCCCCCTAAAACTAAGTTTTCCCTTAATATATGTGACCTTCGAGACTGTCCATGTGTGGGGACAGGGGTAATGGATTTCTTCGCTTGGTCATTTTAGAAACTGGCCCCTTATGGACCGCCCCCAAACAACCAAGTCCCTACCAAAACCTGCACATGGAGTTCTCCCACTATCCCTAAACTAAATCTCTTATTTCCATTTGTATTTTGTTATAGGGGGTTTTATCAGGTTTATCCTGCGGAGTATATTTCTCCATATCACCCTTATCAGTGTCTTCATATAGTAGCGACGCAACTTCCTGATGAAGGAAAGTACCTGAGGAGGCGGCTGCATTGGTCACAGCTTTCCTATACATAGATATCACACAACATAGAATTATCAATCCTAGCACCAAAAAGCCTTGTTACCACTAAGCAGGCTTGTTGGAGAAATCCTTTAAATCCTCCAAGCCACTCTGAGAAGAAAGAGGTATCTACTCCTGCATTGGCCTTTATTTCCTGAGCCAGATTTTTAATCTTTGTAAGGGCCACTATAGTTTTCCCATTGACTCCAGAATTCTGAGGAATATAAGTACAACATTCTTCCCCTATCATCCCACAGACTTCATCTTTTTCAGCTAGAATCATGTCAATGGCCAGTCTATTTTGAAGAGTCATTCTTGTGTTGGGCCCAGTTTCTCAACTATACCCTGGAAAGCATCTTGACTAAAATTGATAAATCTTTGCTCGGTGTAGTATATATATTTTATCCAATCTACATTGTAATTGATCTGCACAGTTGGGATGAGAGAACGGAAACCCGCCAGGATCTGATTCTGAGCTTTGTATTCGTCTGGGACCCCCCTAGGAACACCTATGGAATCCATATAAACTTTGGGATCCTCAGCATAACCGGTGTGCAGCTGACCCAAACTCCTTTTCTTTCTGGATATCAGTGGAGCTATATTCTCGGATCCAGACTCTTTCTCACGTGCCTTTTAATGACTACCCAGTCTCCAGGCTGCAGACTCCCAGGATCCAGGTTCGGATCTGGAAGAGAACTGAAAACATTATCATATACTTTCTTGAGTCTTTTATGCAAATCCCTTACATATGAGCTTAATACATGGTTACTTATTTCCAATGCTTGAGAAAAGAAACATCCTAAACTAGCACTTTGCCAAATAGTACTTTATACGGAGAAAGTCCAGTTTTTCTACTTGGAGTGTACCTTACTGAGTATAGGGCTAATGGTAAACATTCAGGCCAAGATTTCCCTGTTTCAGCCATGGCCTTTTAGATTTTTAACTTCAATGTCCTATTTAGTCTTTCTACTTTTCCACTGCTTTGTGGATGGTATGGGTGTGGAAAACTTGTTGAATTCCCAGCGCTGTCAAGACTTCATTCATTATTTCACATATGAAATGTGTACCTCTGTCACTTTCGGTCACCTTTGGTACTCCATACCTGCACACCACCTCCGCAAGCAGCTTCTTTACGATTGCCGCAGCCGTAGCCTTGGCAATCGGGAAAGCCTTCGGCCAACCTGAGAATAAATCAAAAACACACCAACACGTTCTCCCATGACCCTGATTTTGGCAGCCGAATATAATCAATCTGCAGTCTCTGGAAAGAATAGAAGGGCCGAGGGCATGTTTGGATGGTGTCTTGACTACCCTTCTCTTATTATGTGTAGCACATACCATGCATCCCTGGATCAAACCTTCTATACAGGTGGAAAAGCCTGGTGCCGCCCAATGCTTCTGCATCACGCTCATTACAGCAGTTTTGGACTGGTGGGTTGGCCCATGTAACATCTGGGCGACTTCAGGGTACAACGCTCTTGGAAGGCATCGGCACATCCCTCTTCCCCATACCCCAGTTGCTGCATTCAGACATGCACCTTCTTTTTCCCACTTTTCTACTTCCTCCTGGCGCACCTGAGCCTGCATCTGGGCTAAGGCATCCTCCGACACAAAGGGATTTTTGGGAGCGCTTACCTGGTGCATCGTTACCCCTTGGAGTGGTCTACTGGCTGCTGTTTTTGCTGCTGCATCGGCCATTGCGTTTCCTTTACTCACCTGATCAGTGCATCGGTATGTGCTTTAACTTTTATGACAGCTACCTCTTTTGGTAATTGTAATGCATCAATTAACTGCTGGACTGCGTCAGCATTTTTAATGGGATGTCCTGCTGCCATCAGGAATCCTCTAGACTTCCAAATTGGACCCAAAACATGAGCTATACCGAATGCTTATCTAGAATCTGTGTAGGTGTTAACAATTCTACCTTCAGCTATCTTACAGGCCTCGGTCAGAGCCTTAAATTCAGCCTCCTGGGCCGACTGATATGGGAGCATTGGTTCTGCTTTGATTACTGCATTCAGGAAGACGATGGCATACCTGGTGTGGAAGGTACCTGAGTCATCTTGGTAGTGAGTTCTACAAAAGATTTAAAGTCAACATTACGTCTTTCAGTTTTAAACACTGTGGGTAGGCCTGCTGTTTCCTGTGCCATAAGCTGAACAAATCATAAGGAATCTCCTCTCTTGGATCTTCTTTGTACAATACCGTACAATACCTGACCTCCCCCCTAGATCCGAGAGAGGTAACAATGTGGCAGGATTAAGTGTGGTACATCTCTGCAAAGAAACATTTGGAGGCATTAAAAGTGCACATTGCAATCGAAGGTGACGTGCAGCTGAAAGGTGTGCCGGTTTGCACCTGGTTCAGTATGGTGTATACATCATGAGGTGTAAGTGCTGTCAGTGGATAATCAAGAACGATATCTGACGATTTGTGGAGCAATAGTCCTACAGCATGTACTGCCCGTACACAGGACGGGGTACCCCTAGTCACTGCATCTAGTCTTTCACTGAAACAGGCCACTGGCCTTTGATTGTCACCATGTAACTGAGTCAATACTCCTGCCGCGTGTCCCTGCTGCTAATGGGGATACAGGGTGAATAGTAGTTCATAGTTGGGGGTTCCTAGCGCTGGAGCTGCCACAATCCTGTTTTTGAGGGAATGAAAACAGTCTATACCTTCAGGAGTTAGTTTAAAAAGCACAATGGTGATACAGTCATAGAGAGGCTGCATGAGGATTGACACAGCACGAATCCACTGCCTGCAGTAGAAAATCAGTCCAAGAAATATCCTAAGAGCAGCAACATTAACAGGAATAGGAAAATTCTGTACAGCTTCTTTGCGAGCGCTGGTCAGATGTCGCGCCCCCAGTGTAATGCAATGTCCCAAAAAGATAACTGAAGATTTACAGAATTGCAGTTTATCCTTTAACGCTTACAACCTGCTTGGTACAAAAAACAACATATTATAAAAATAACATTGGCAAAATCAATAACTGTAAACTAAGCAGCATCCTGAGATATCTGGAACAAAAGTGTATATATATATATATTGTACCAGTCAATACATAGAGGTTAAATCTCGTAGCCGAAGGGGGAAGCTGAAGGTTGGAATTTGTACTGTCAGCCATTGATAAGGAACCTTACTCTTAGCTGCAGAGATGCCGAAGGTGGGGCTAGGTTTTAACTAAAACATCCCTTGTTACCAGTTTCTGCATCTGCTGAGCAATAGCCGTTTCTTGAGCTAAACTAAGAGGATACTATCTGTTGGGGCAGAATTGCACCTGGCTTTAATTTGACCATGACTGGCTGCACCCTTAATCTGCCCACATCTGTTTTATCTGAAGCCCAGAAATCATGCGGTATCACACCTTCTAACATTGAAGGAAATTCACTTTTCCCAAATGGCCAGTCCTCTTCTGTAATTACTGAATTGTCTGCCCCCGTGTCCACTTGGAACTCAACCTCATGTCCCCCTAGTAGGTTCACCTGCACTGTGCAATTAGGAGTGGGGGGTAAGGAGACAAGGGGGTTCATGTGCAAGCTACCTCTTTTTGCCTGCGCTAAATCATGTTGTGCCCCTGTGCTATTCTGGCTAGATCCTCTGCTTTAACTGATCTCCAATCTGGTCTACTTACTTTCAGCTTTTCTTTGTCATTTCTTTTTTTTTTTATATATTATATATATATTATTAATTATATATATATATAATATATAACTTGCCAGAACCCTCTCACTAGTCTTGTTTTCTTTGACAAAACCCATTTCCACCCAAGTTTTTCTTAGAGTCCAGAAATAATCTTTTGGCTCTTTCCTGAACTCTGTCCTCTAGTGTAACTTCTTTTCTCTGCCTGTCTATCTTTCTTCTCACATACTCTGACCTTCGATTCTTACGTACTGTGTCTATTCTTAAAACCTATTCAACAAATTTGAAAACTGTTGCACTCTTTCCTGTGCATCCTCACGAATACCCGATGGGAGGGGCTGGTCAAACCACTGCGTAGTTTGTGTGTCCTCTCTCCCTCAGCCTGCAGGTTGCTTATCTGTAGAATGACCTTGGTGTACAGCAAAATACCATCTCGCTGCTGCCAGCACTTATCTCTGCTTGCTGTCACTGACTTCTGCATTCCCAGATCCGTTCCTACAAATATAACACTTGTATGTCTCATCTATCAATCTATTGTATCTAGCTTCATCTGCCAATTCTCCATTTTTCTGTTTTCTATCCCACATCTGACCAATCATGACAGTTTTTATTCCCTGGGCGGGTGACACTAAGATAAAATATCCCTTTTCCCCTAAGTCTGGTGCGTTGATCCCTTGAAATCATTCCTATCACAGTTGAATATTTGATAGAAATCGAACTTAAAGATAACCGCAGGGGTTGTAGTATTAACCCAGAAGGTGGGCATACTGGCACTACGGGGAGATCAGGATATAGCTCAAAAGGATATGTATATCAGAAACTTCATGACTGCTGGATAATCTTGTCCTTCTTGCAATGGGAGGCGTGAATCCAGGTGCTCTTGCCCTCGAGCTTCGGGCAGTAGGGGTGGACAGGATCACAGTGTAGGGACCCTCAAATCTGGGCTGGAGACAGTCTCTTCTCATAAATTTTTTTTATGTATACAAGGTCACCAGGCGAGAAATCGTGCACCGTGTCACCTGTAAATTCTGGGAGAGAAGCAGACACTGTAGAGTGGGTGTTAGTTAACTCTTTAGACAAAGCAATCACAAATTTGCTATTTTATCATTGGTTTCAAATAATTCCTGGTGCCTAATGTCTTCTGTTTTTAACATACCAGCATGATGGAGTATTGAATGTATAGTGGCCCGAAGGGTGGCCCGTGACTCATTTGAGTTTAGAGGATCATGGACTGGACCTGCTGCATGGATGATGATATCAGCGGGAAGGTCCCCTGCATGGGTTGTCAGAGTCTGTCCAGGTGGCAAAGGGCCATGAGTGTATATATGAGCCATGCATTCTGCGGTGACGATGGGACCACCTGCTTGGGCTATTAATAGAGCCAGACCCCCTTTCTTGGAGCAGTTGGAGTTGACAGGACTAACTATAGCACCAACCCGATGTGTCAGGATATCACCGTACCCTATGGATAATGTCACTGGATTTCCGTTGCGGTCTGTGTAATGCTGTGAATGGCAGGGATACCAGTTTTCAAGTACACCGGGAGCTGGGGGCCTGACCGGATTTTCCGTGAACCTTACAGAGCGACTGTCCTCTCTGAGGATTTGTGAAGGAGAGGAAGGTGCCTCATCTCTGAAGTAGGGGTGGAATAGGCCCTAGGACCAGGGGTTGACAATGATGGTGGGGGAATGGAGGAGGGAAGAAAAGATACTGGTGCTGCTGGGGATAGTGGTGGCTGTTGAGGGGCCCACCCCTCTTCTCTCTCCTGATCCTCCTCCCCTTCGTTAGATCCCATAATATCACGGCGGCGGCTTCTGATCATTGTCTGAAAAACTGAAGATTCATGCATTGCAGCAATGGCCGGGTTGGGGTGTGTGAAAGGGAACAATGGTGTTGCATCTGGTGCCATATTGGGAGCTGTGGCCTGCACAGGTGCGGGTGGGGGCTGGTAGTAGGCCTGGTTGGTGTCAGCAAGGGATATAGGCCTGACTGGGTGTGCTTGGGTGTCTCAAGATGGCCACCGGAGGAGATGGGGTGTTGGCCATTTCCAGGTGTATTAAGATGGCCACTGGGTTTACCAAAATGGCCGCTGGGTGTGGGAGGGGCGATGGGCTGGGCATTACACCAGGGGCGACCCGCCCCACAAACACGGCAGGTCTCCGCCCAGGGCGGATTCTGTTCACAACACACATGACAGGTCCAACCTCCCTTTGTTCTGAGATCGGCACCATTATAGGGCGGTGGCTGGGGGCTTGCAGCCATTTTAGTTACATCAACAAGATCATATGCAGAGCATTTTACATATCCAAACAAAGGCTCAGCACTTTCCGAACCTCCTTATTCCATCTACCTCTTTCCAACCCTCAACTTTCAAATCATTTACTACTCTCAAATGTGCTTGGGCTTGATACAAGAGCCCCTGATCTCTCAACTTTCCCTCATTCTGTGCGACAAAGTCTTTCACACTGAAGGCTGAAGCCTGCCTGTACTCGGCAAGCTCATTATCTTATACAAACTCCTCACTTTCTTAACAGCCTTCTTGCCTCCACGTGATTTCATCAATTCAACCACTCCCAAAGCACCACCCTCTAACTTGTGGGTTTTGTTTGATTTAAACATGCGCATCATAATATTAACAGAGTGTAATGATCTGTCGCGACTCAGACCACCGGCGTCACTCGCAGGTCACCACCCATCACTGCAGAGTCCCCCTCAATACTGTGACAAGACAAAGAGTCTCCCTCTATTCTGTCTTTTCCCTAACTGTGGATGGTGACATTACAGCGCAGTACACCGTGACACTCTACACAGCACAGAGTCCCCCTCCATATGCTGACACCTGGGCTTCTCCTAATGAGACTTCCCGGGTTAGACAAAGAGTACCCCCTCCATTTGTCTGAGACAAAGAGAACCCCCTCCATTTGTCTCCTAGCAAAATTTAGGTATGCGCACCCCTCCCACAATTCTCTATAAAATACTAGAAATTTAGACACTGCCAAATAATCACGGGAGACGACTTTCTATATAAAAGTACAGTGACTGGAGGAGGAGGAACGTGGTAATTTTCACGAGAACGTGCAGGCATGCAACGTCACTCGGTCAGACTTGCTGGTTTGTGGCGTGGGATTGCCCTTGGTCTCACCACTCAACCGGTCACCCACCCAGACCCAAAAAGACAATACAGCTTAACCAACAATGACTGATACACAGGCAAGTGGGACGCATATAAAGTATATGATCCCAACTTACCGTGTTCAACGGAGGCTGCAGTCCTCGCACTCAGTCACCGCGGGCACCACCGCAAAGTCCTCAGGACGGGTCCGGACGGGCGGCAATCCACGGCCCACGTGTTAGGCGCCAATTGTCGGGGTTGTAACGACAAACCACTCATCCTCCAGTCACTCCAAATTGGACTAAGAGCACGGGTCGACCGAGAATGAATCAGGCAATACGCTGGTTCAGACTTCAGAACATGCTCTAGAAAACGGTGCTATCAGGCGACCATCTTCAGCAAATACTGAACTTTTTATTCACGTACATAAGATTACATACACAGAATATTGGGGTGGAGTAAAGGCGGGATGAGGAGAAAGAGATATGCTGAACATATCCATATATGTACACGTCCAGCATCTGGTCATCCTAATTGGTCCTTAGATCTTCTTCTAAGTCCTCCTTGATCATGTTGTCATCCTTAGTTTCATTTCTTGAAGAAAGATTCTATTGTTCTCGTGTATCATGTGGTTCCTCAATTCCCCAAAGGTGGGGGCATTTCAGTGGATCCAGTTCAAATTAGTGTAATACAGTGATAGGACACAAGATGGAGACAGACACCAGCAGATACTAACATTATCTTAAAATAAGTTTCAATCTGATGAAGAGACCTGAGTAGTCTCGAAAGCTTGCAATTCGTTACCATCTTTTCAGTTAGCCATTAAAAGGTATCAACCACTGAGGACTCTCAAGTATAAATATCTTTCAATCTGAATAATACTCATTTAAGGGAAACTTTGTGTTTATCTTGACATATCAAAATAACAAGACATATATACACACTATGAATATAAAAGTATAGTAGAAAATTATATTTTACCTTGACAATAAGATAACCTTTGCTATGTCAAGGTAAGATACATGTGGCTACAATAAGCAGAGCTATTGCTAGACATGTAAAATGACTTTATATGTATACTATACAGTGTCTTGAAATAGTATTTAGCACATTTTTTCACATTACACCAACAGGCTTAAATGTATATTATTGGGATTTTTATGTGATATACCAACACTAAGTAGCAAGTATTTGTGAAGTGTAAAGGAAATAGTGCATGCTCTTCTAAATATTTTAAAAATATAAATATGAAAATTGTGACGCGCATTTGCATTCAGCCCCCTGTAGTATGATAACCCTGCATAAAATCCTGAGTGACCAATTGCCTCCAGAAGTCACATACTGGAATTAGTAAATAGAGTGCACCTTTGTGTAATTTAATCTTAGTATAACTACAGATGTTCTGTGAAGGCCTCGGAGGTTTGTTTGAGAACATTAGGGCTCAAACAGCATCATGAAAACCAAGGAACACACCAGACATGTCAGGGATAAAGTTGTGGAGAAGAGTAAAGCAGGGTTGGATTATGAAAAATAGCCAAATCTTTGAAAGGAGCATTGTTCAATCCAACATCCAAAAATGTAAGGAGTATGGAACAACTGCAAACCTACCAAGATATGGCCGTCACCTAAACTGACATCACAAGCAAGGAGAGCACTAATTAGAGAAGCAGCCAAGAGGCCCATGTCACTTTGGATGAGCTGCAGAGATCCACAGCTAAGGTGGGAGAATCTTTCCACAGGAGGATAATTATATACTCAACTAATCTGGCCTTTATGGAAAAGTGACAAAATGAAATCCATTCTTGACAGCAATCTATAAGAAGTCCTGTTTGCAGTTTGCAAAAAGCCATGTAAGGACACAGCTAGCATGTGGAAGAAAGTGAGCTGGTCAGATCAGACTAAAATGGAAATTTTTGGTCTAAATGCAACACGCTATCTGTGGAGGAAAAGTAACACTGCACAATGCCCAGAAAACAGCATCCGCACCAACAAACAAGGTGGTAGTAGTATCATGCTGTGGGGATGCTTTTCTTCAGCATGGACAGGGAAGTTGGTCAGGGTTGATGGGAAGATGGATGAAGATAAATGCAGGGCAATCCTTGGTGGAAAACCTGTTAGGGGTCAAAAGAATTAAGACTGGGGCAAAGTTCACTTTCCAGCAGGTTAACAACCCTAAACATACTGCCAGAGCTACCATGAAATTGTTTAGAGCAAACCATATTCATGTGTGTGAACGGTCCAATCACAGTCCGGACCTAAATCCCATTGAGAATCTATGGCAAGACTTGAAAATTGCTATTCACACGCATCTCCATCCAACCACAAAAATGTCACCTCTATATGTGCAAAGCTTATAGGGACATACCCCAAAAGACTTTAATTGTAATTGCAGCGAAAGGTGGTCCTGCAAAGTATTTACTCAGGGGGGTTGAATAGAAATGCATGTCACAATTTTCAGATTTATATTTTTTACAAATTAGAAAACCATGTATCATTCACTTCACACTTCACAAATACGTGCTACTTTGTGTTAGCATATTACATGAAATCCAAATAAAATATTAACCCCTTTATTCCATTGGACATAATATTCCGTCCATGTGACCCTGGACCTCATTCCCATGGACGGAATATTACGTCCAGGGCGATCAGCTGCGCTCCCTAGGGGAGCGCAGCTAATCGCCGCCGGGTGTCAGCTGATTATCACAGCTAACACCCGGGACTGTGTGTCAGGAGCGGTCAAGGACCGCTCCCAGCACATTAACCCCTGGCACACTGCGATCAAACATGATCGCGGTGTACCAGGGGCGCAGGGGAGCATCGCGCAGGGAGGGGGCTCCCTGCACGCTCCCTTGAGACCCTCAGAACAGCGCGATGTGTCGCGCTGTTCCGAGGGACTCTCCTCCCTCCAAGGACCCGGATCCAAGATGGCCGCCGGGTCTTGCAGCGAGGCGGCTTCCTCAGTGCCTGCTGAGAGCAGGCACTGAGAAGCCTGCAGCACTGCCAGAGCGATCGCTGGTGTGACAGAGTGCTGTGCACACTGTCACACCAGTGATCTCACCCTACACAGTGATGTCCCACCCTGGGACAAAGTATAAAAGTTAAAAAAATAAAAATAAAAAGTGTAAAAAATAAATAAATAAATAAATATTCCCCAATAAATTCATTTATTCCTGTAAATAAAAAAAAACAATAAAAGTACACATATTTGGTATCGCCGCGTCTGTAACGACCTCCCCTATAAAACTGTTCCACTAGTTAACCCCTTTAGTGAACCCCTTAAAAAAAAAAAAAAAGCAAAAAATCAATGCTTTATCATCATACCGCTGAACAAAAAGTGGAATAACACGCGATCAAAAAGACCGATATAAATAAACATGGTACCGCTGAAAACATCATCTTGTCCCGCAAAAAACGAGCCGCCATACAGCATCATCAGCGAAAAAATAAAAAAGTTATAGCTCGCAGAATAAAGCGATGCAAAAATAATAATTTTTTATATAAAATAGTTTTTATTCTATAAAAGCACCAAAACATAAAAAAAATGATATAAATGAGGTATCGCTGTAATCGTACTGACCCGAAGAATAAAACTGCTTTATCAATTTTACCACACGCGGAACGGTATAAACGCCTCCCCCAAAAGAAATTCATGAATTGCTGATTTTTGTTCATTCTAACCTCCCAAAAATCGAAATAAAAAGCGATCAAAAAAATGTCACATGCTCAAAAATGGTACCAATAAAAACGTCAAATCGTACCGCAAAAAATAAGACCTCACATGACTCTGTGGACCGAAATATGCAAAAATTATAGCTCTCAAAATGTGGTGATGCAAAAAACTATTTTTTGCAATAAAAAGCGTCTTTTATCGTGACAGCTGCCAATCATAAAAACCCGCTATAAATAGTAAATCAAACCCCCCTTTATCACACCCTTAGTTAGGGAAAAATAATAAAATTAAAAAAATTTATTTCCATTTTCCAATTAGGGTTAGGGTTGTGGCTAAAGTTAGGGTTAGGGTTGGGATTAGGGTTAGGGGTGTGTTGGGGTTAGGGTTGGAGTTAGAATTGGGGGGTTTCCGCTGTTTAGGCACATCAGGGGCTCTCCAAATGTGACATGGCGTCTGATCTCAATTCCAGCCAATTCTGCGTTGAAAAAGTCAAACGGTGCTCCTTCACTTCTGAGCTCTGCCATGCGCCCAAACAGTAGCTTACCCCCACATATGGGGTATCAGCATACTCTGGACCCCAAGAGTTATTGTGCAATTTGTCCTATTTCTTCTGTTACCCTTGGGAAAATAAAAAACTTGGGGCGAAAATATCATTTTTGTAAAAAAAAAAATGATTTTTTTGTTTTTATGGCTGTACGTTATAAACTTCTGTGAAGCACTTGGGGCTTCATAGCGCTCACCACACATCTAGATAAGTTCCTTGTGGAGTCTATTTTCCAAAATGGGGTCGCTTGTGGGGTTTCCACTGTTTAGGCGCATCAAGGGCTCTCCAAATGTGACATGACGCCCCCAGACCATTCCATCAAAGTCTGCAATCCAAAACGTCACTACTTCCCTTCCGAGCCCCAACGTGTGCCCATACAGTAGTTTTCTCCCACATATTGGGTATTAGCAGACTCAGGACAAATTGGACAACTTTTGGGGTCCAATTTCTCCTGTTATCCTTGTGAAAATAAAATATTGGGGGCGAAAAAAATCATTTTAGTAAAAAAAAAAAGATTTTTTATTTTACGGCTGTACGTTATAAACTTCTGTGAAGCACTTCGGGGTTCAAAGTGCTCACCACACATCTAGATAAGTTCCTTGAGGGGTCTAGTTTCCAAAATGGTGTCATTTGTCGGGGGTTTCCACTGTTTAGGCAGATCAGGAGCTCTCCAAACATGACATGGCATCCAGCCAATTCTGCGTTGAAAAAGTCAAACGGCGCTCCTTCCCTTCCAAACTCTGCCATGCACCCAAACAGTGGTTTACCCCCACATATGGGGTATCAGCGTACTCAGGACAAATTGCACAATAACTTTTGGAGTCTTGTTACCCTTGGGAAAATAAAAATTGTGGTGAAAAGATCATTTTTGTGGAAAAAATATGATTTTTTAATTTTACGGCTCTATGTTATAAACTTATGTGAAGCACTTGGTGGTTCAAATTGCTCATCATAGATCTAGATAAGTTCCTTAGGGGGTCTAGTTTCCCAAATGGGGTCACTTGTGGTGGGTTTCCACTGTTTAGGCACATCAGTGGCTCTCCAAATGCAACATGGCGTCCAATCTCAATTCCAGCCAATTTTGGTTGGAAAAAGTCAAACGGTGCTCCTTCCATTCCGAGCTCTGCCGTGCGCCCAAACTGTGGTTCCCCCCTACATATGGGTTATCAGCGTACTCAGGACAAATTGGACAACAACTTTTGTGGTCCAATTTCTCCTGTTACCCTTTAGGAAATAAAAAATTAGTGACTAAAAGATAATTTTTGTGGGAAAAAAATAGGATTTTTTATTTTCATGCCCGGGCATTATAAACTTGTGTGAAGCACTTGGGGTTTAAAGTGCTCACCAAAGATCTAGATAAGTTCCTTAGGGGTCTAGTTTCCAAAATGGGGTCACTTGTGGGGGGTTTCCACTGTTTAGGCTCATCTGGGACACTGCAAACGGAACATGACCCCCATCAACGTCTGCATTCCAAAACGTTAATACTTTCTTTCCAAGCCCTGCCGTGCGCCAAAACAGTCCCCCCCACATATGGGGTATCAGCGTACTCAGGACAAATTGGACAACAACTTTTGGGGTCCAATTTCCTTGGGAAAAATCAAAAATTTGGGACTAAAAAATAATTTTTGTGGAAAATTGTTTTTTTTTTTTTTTCACATCCAGGCATTATAAACTTTTGTGAAACACTTGGGGGTTCAAAGTGCTCACAACAGATCTAGATAAGTTCCTTAGGGGGTCTAGTTTCCAAAATGGTGTCACTTGTGGGGGGGTTTTGCACTGTTTAGACGCATCAGGGGCTCTCCAAATGCGACATGGTGTCCAATCTCAATTCCAGCCAATTTTAGTTTGAAAAAGTCAAACGGCGCTCCTTCCCTTACGAGCTCTGCCGTGCGCCCAAACAGTGATTTTCCCCCACATATTGGGTATTGGCGTACTCAGAAGAAATTGCCCAACAACTTTTTCTGTCCACTTTCTCCTTTTACCCTTGTGAAAATAAAAAAAAAGTTTGTAAAAGATCATTTTTGTGGCTGAAAAGTTAAATATTAATTTTTTCCTTCCACGTTGCTTCAGCTCCTGTGAAGCACCTGAAGGGTTAATAAACTTCTTGAATGTGGTTTTGAGTACCTTGAGGGGTGCAGTTTTTAGAATGGTGTCACTTTTGGGAATTTTCTGCTATATAGACCCCTCAAAGTGACTTCAAATATGAGGTGGTCCCTAAAAAAAATGGCTTTGTAAATTTTGTTGTAAAAATGAGAAATCGCTGGTCAACTTTTAACCCTTATAATTTCCTAACAAAAAAAATTTTGGTTCCAAAATTGTGCTGATGTAAAGTAGACATGTGGGAAATGTTATTTATTAACTATTTTGTGTGACAAATTTCTCTGTTTTAAGGGAATAAAAATTCAAAGTTTGAAAATTGCAAAATTTTCAAAATTTTCGCCATATTTGCGTTTTTTTTCAAAAATAAACGCAAGTTATATGGAAGAAATGTTACCACTATCATGAAGTACAATGTCACGATAAAACAATCTCAGAATCGTGAAGATCCGTTGAAGCGTTCCAGAGTTATAACCTCATAAAGAGACAGTGGTCAGAATTGTAAAAATTGGCGCGGTCATTAACGTGCAAGCCACCCTTGGGGGTGAAGGGGTTAAGTTTGAGGGTGTTTACATGAAAAAATGTGGAAAAGTTCACAGGGTAAGAATACTTTTTCAAGGCACTGTATATGTACAGTCATGGACAAAAGTTTTGAGAATGACACAAATATTAATTTTTACAAAGTCTACTGCTTCACTTTTTCTAATGGCAATTTGCATATACTCCAGAATGTTATAAAGAGTGATCAGCTTAACAGCAATTACTTGCAAAGTCAATATTTGGCTAGAAAATGAACTTTATCCCCCAAAACACATTTCAACATCATTGCAGCCCTGCCTTAAAAGGACCAGCTAACCTCTTTTCAGTGATTGCTCCATTAACACAGGTGTGGGTGTTGATGAGGACATGGCTGGAGATCAATCTGTCATGATTAAGTAAGAATGACACCACTGGACACTTTAAAAGGAGGCTGGTGCTTGGCATCATTGTTTCTCTTCTGTTAACCATGGTTATCTCTAAAGAAACACGTGCAGTCATCATTGCAATGCACAAAAATGGCCTAACAGGGAAGAGTATCGCAGCTAGAAAGATTGCACCTCAGTCAACAATCTATCACATCATCAAGAACTTCAAGGAGAGAGGTTCCATTGTTGCCAGAAAGGCTCCAAGGCGCCCAAGAAAGACCAGCAAGCGCCAGGACCTTCTCTTAAAAGTGTTTCAGCTGCGGGATCGGGCTACCAGCAGTGCAGAGCTTGCTAAGGAATGGCAGCAGGCAGGTGTGAGTGCATCTGCACGCACTGTGAGGCGGAGACTCTTGGAGCAAGGCCTGGTCTCATGGAGGGCAGCAAAGAAGCCACTTCTCTCCAGAAAAAACATCATGGACAGACTGATATTCTGCAAAAGGTACAGGCAGTGGGCTGCTGAGGAGTGGGGTAAAGTTATTTTCTCTGATGAATCCCCTTTTCGATTGTTTGGGACATCAGGAAAACGCCTCATTCGGAGAAGACAAGGTGAGCGCTACCACCTGTCACGCGGTCTTATGATATGTGTACGATGTCAGTAAACTATATTTAAAAGAACAACACTCTATACAACATATAGATTAGCAACATCAGCATGTAAATATAGAATAGATTTACCTGACACGATATCCGTTGAACTCAGGGTTAATCTTGAGGACTTGATACACTGTCACAGGAAAGAGGAGGACCGGGGGTCTAACCTGACCCTAAACTGGGGTCCTAACTAATCCCTCACCTTGGAGGTACTGATAATGGTTCAGAGGTCCAAGTCTCCAGCCTAACCCTGTCTCCTATCAGTCCCTGAACCCTGTAATCAGTCCTAAGAAGGATTCAGATTACCACCAAAGGGATATGGGCTGATCTCTGCTAAATACACAGATTAGACATATAAGACAGACTGGAGAAAACACAGACTTGCATACACACTCAAACACAGAAGGAACATAAATGATCTGGGATATTAAACTCTAAGCAAGGTGAGCTTAAAACAACTAAGGAGCTCTTTAACTTAAGTCTATACAGATACAATCCTATCTGTGGTCTGCATGAAGAATTTCACTGGCAACTCCCAACACAGACAACCAGAGATTTAAAGGAAACCAATCAACAAATAATTAATTGCAGCCGGAAGAAACTGCACCCAGTCCCAGAACTGAGCACAGACAGAATTAACTCCCTAACTGCCAAACACAAAGAAACAGCAGCTCAGCTGTGAGAAGTCAGAATGTGCAACCGCGACGATCTTCGTGGCGATGCACACATGACAGTACCCCCCCTTCTACGAGGGGCCTCCGGACCCTCAGGGCCAGGTTTGCCCGGGTGAGTTCTGTGGAAGGTCCGCACCAAACGATCTGCGTTAATGTCAGACGCAGGAACCCACGTCCTCTCCTCTGGACCATACCCCTTCCAATGCACCAAGTACTGAAGGGACCGGCGATTCAGACGTGAGTCAATGATCTTTGACACTTGAAACTCCAAGTTACCATTGACCACCACTGGAGGAGGAGGTAGAGGTGATGGTATGACTGGTGCCACGTACCTCTTAAGTAATGACTTGTGGAACACATTATGAATTTTAAACGTAGGAGGGAGGTCCAGACGAAATGCCACAGGATTAATTATGGAACTGATCCTGTACGGCCCGATGAATCTGGGGCCCAGCTTCCAGGAGGGAACTTTAAGTTTTATATTCCTGGTAGACAACCATACCAGATCGTTCACATTAAGATCTGGACCAGAAACTCTCCTCCTATCAGCCATACGTTTATAACGGTTCCCCATAGCACTCAGATTATTCAATACACCTCTCCACACTGAAGCAAGTGACGACGAGAAACGCTCCTCCTCAGGAACCCCAGAAGGGCCCCCCCCATTGAATGTACAAAACTGGGGATGAAAACCATATGCCCCAAAAAACGGGGACTTACCAGTGGACTCGCTCCGCCTGTTGTTAAGAGCGAACTCTACCAGAGGCAAGAAAGAAGACCAGTCCTCCTGGTTCTCTGAGACAAAACACCGAAGATAAGTCTCTAGGCTTTGATTCAGACGCTCTGTCTGACCATTGGTCTGCGGATGAAAAGCCGAGGAAAATGACAATTGCATCCCCCGACGTAAACAAAATGCCCTCCAAAACTTGGACACAAACTGAGACCCCCTATCTGACACCACATCAGAAGGCAACCCATGAAGTCTCACAATCTCCCCAATGAACACCTGCGCCAGAGTTTTAGCATTAGGGAGGGCAGGAAGAGCAATGAAATGTGCCATCTTACTGAACCTGTCAACAACCACCAGTATGACAGTCTTCCCTGACGACTGAGGAAGGTCCGTGATGAAGTCCATAGACAAATGAGTCCATGGACGCTCCGGAAGTTTCAAGGGTAAGAGGGTCCCAGACGGACGGGTATGAGGGGTCTTAGAGCGAGCACAAACCCCACAGGACGCGACAAAAGTTAAAACATCTTTATTAACGTTAGGCCACCAAAACCGGCGAGAAAGGAGATCTAAAGTAGCCTTACTCCCTGGATGTCCTGCTAAAGCAGAATTATGATGTGCCTCAATAACCTTTTGTCTCAACTGATTTGGGACAAACAGTCTCCCTGGAGGTCCTGCAGGGGCGTCCCCCTGAGCCTCTAACACCTCCTCCTCAAGCTCAGAACATACAGCCGACACTACCACCCCCTCCTGAAGGATAGGAATCGGGTCATCCATTTTCCCGGCCCCTGGGAAACTGCGAGACAAGGCATCCGCCTTAACATTCTTAGATCCAGGGCGATAAGTGACAACAAAATTAAACCTGGTAAAAAACAACGACCATCGAGCTTGTCTGGAATTCAGACGCTTAGCAGATTCCAAATACAGCAGGTTCTTGTGATCAGTAATGACGGTGACCGGGTGGACTGCCCCCTCCAAAAAGTGACGCCATTCTTCAAAAGCCAACTTAATGGCCAAAAGTTCCCTATTGCCGATATCATAATTCCTTTCGGCGGACGACAATTTTTTAGAAAAGAAAGCGCACGGATGCCATTTACCAGGGGACGGACCCTGGGACAATATTGCACCCACCCCTACGTCAGACGCGTCCACCTCCACAACGAACGGCTGTGATGCATCTGGTTGGATGAGAACGGGTGCCGAAGCAAAACATTTTTTCAAAGAGGAAAAAGCTTGGCAAGCTTTGTCCGACCATTTAGAAAAATCCGTCCCTTTTCTTGTCATGTCAGTGAGAGGTTTGACAACAGATGAGAAATTACAAATAAATTTCCGGTAGTAGTTAGCAAACCCCAGAAAACGCTGCAGAGCCTTAAGATCCTCTGGCTGATCCCATTCAAGCACTGCTCTCACCTTTTCAGGGTCCATACGGAAACCGGAGGCTGACACCAAGAAACCCAAAAACTGAAGTTCCTGTACGGCGAATACACACTTTTCCAGTTTGGCGTAGAGTTTATTGTCTCGCAAGATCTGCAACACCTGTCTCACATGCTCCTGGTGAGACACAAGATCTGGTGAGTAAATTAAAATGTCATCCAAATATACGACCACAAACAGCCCCACCAGATGACGAAAAATGTCATTAACAAAATGTTGGAATACTGCTGGTGCAGTAGTCAGACCAAAAGGCATGACAAGGTTCTCATAATGTCCCTCCGGCGTGTTAAACGCCGTTTTCCACTCATCCCCCTCTTTTATCCTAATCAGATTATACGCCCCCCTGAGATCCAATTTAGAGAACCATTTGGCGCCAACAATTTGATTGAAGAGATCAGGAATCAGAGGGAGTGGATACGGATCTCGAACAGTAATCCGATTAAGTTCGCGGAAATCCAAGCAAGGGCGTAGGCCTCCATCTTTTTTCTTCACAAAGAAGAACCCCGCGGCCACTGGGGAAGATGAAGGTCTAATATGCCCTTTGGCCAGACTTTCCGAAATATAATCTTTCATAGCCTGCCTCTCAGGACCAGAAAGGTTATATAACCTAGCTTTAGGTAACTTAGCATCAGGAAGTAAATTAATAGAGCAGTCATACACGCGATGAGGAGGCAACTCCTGACACCCCTCCTCAGAGAAAACATCCCCAAAGTCCTCCAAAAAAGGAGGCAAAGTACTAGGCACGACCGCACTGATGACTGTGTTCATGCAGTTACTTTTACAAAACTCCCCCCATTGGCTTATATCTCTGGACTGCCAATTAATCACAGGGTTATGTTTAACCAACCAAGGAAGTCCCAACACAATAGGAGTAGGTAGACCCTCCAACACATAACAAGATAATAGTTCCCTATGTATTGCCCCTACCCGAAGGTCAATGTTATGAACCTCATGAACAAAGCTACCTTGGCCGAGAGGCCTGGCGTCAATGGAGAATATAGGGATCGGTTTGACCAATACACTCAGATGCATACCTTGAGCCTGAGCAAACTGAGCGTCAACCAGATTAGCCCCGGACCCACTATCAAGAAGAACAGAAAATCTCTCCACTCTCGTACCAACCACCACCTCCACTGGTACAAGGAACTGAGAAGAACTAGCGGACGAAATACATACTCCCAGGTTGTCGTCCACCACACAACCTGGGATTAACAGTTTTCCGGCGACTTTTTGCTCAACAAGGCACGGGATGGACATCCCCCAACAAAATGTCCCTCTTTCCCGCAGAAGAAACACCTTCTAGTCCTGCGGCGTACCGCCAATCCCCTCCTACGAAATGATGTCCCTCCCAACTGCATAGGCTCCTCCGAACAGACAAGGGGAACCTCAACATAAGGGACTTTAGTAGTAGGTGGAGTAACAACAGGGGGCGGAGTTACCTCGCACCTCTCCCGGAGCCGTCTATCAGCACGGATAGCTAGGGCCATAGCAGCCTCCAGTGATGGAGGAGAATCATACTGAGCCAAAACGTCCTTTAATTTGTCAGAAAGCCCATGACAAAACTGGCTCCTAAGAGCTGGGTCATTCCACTGAGTATCTGTGGCCCATCTACGGAACTCAGAAGCAAATTCCTCCGCCGGACGATCTCCCTGCAGTATCTTACGTAATTTTGTCTCAGCAAGAGAGACCCGATCTGGGTCATCATATACCAAACCCAGGGCAGTAAAAAATCGATCTACTGACTGTAGAGCCGGGATCCCGGAGGAAGGGAGAAGGCCCAGGATTGAGGGTCCCCTTGTAGGAGCGAGATAACAATTCCCACTCTCTGCTCTTCACTCCCTGATGATCGAGGCCGAAGCCGAAAATACAATTTACATGCTTCCCTGAAGGTAAAAAATTTGTCTCGCCCACCAGTGAACCTGTCCGGGAGAGCTACTTTAGGTTCAAATCTGGTTTGCTCCGAGGGAGACAAAACTTTGGACTTAATGTCCGTCAGCTCCATGGATAATCCCTGCAACTGCAGAGCCAGCTGGGCTACTGGATCCATGGCAACTGGGAATAATTTTATTGGCCAGTGAAAATGTCACGCGGTCTTATGATATGTGTACGATGTCAGTAAACTATATTTAAAAGAACAACACTCTATACAACATATAGATTAGCAACATCAGCATGTAAATATAGAATAGATTTACCTGACACGATATCCGTTGAACTCAGGGTTAATCTTGAGGACTTGATACACTGTCACAGGAAAGAGGAGGACCGGGGGTCTAACCTGACCCTAAACTGGGGTCCTAACTAATCCCTCACCTTGGAGGTACTGATAATGGTTCAGAGGTCCAAGTCTCCAGCCTAACCCTGTCTCCTATCAGTCCCTGAACCCTGTAATCAGTCCTAAGAAGGATTCAGATTACCACCAAAGGGATATGGGCTGATCTCTGCTAAATACACAGATTAGACATATAAGACAGACTGGAGAAAACACAGACTTGCATACACACTCAAACACAGAAGGAACATAAATGATCTGGGATATTAAACTCTAAGCAAGGTGAGCTTAAAACAACTAAGGAGCTCTTTAACTTAAGTCTATACAGATACAATCCTATCTGTGGTCTGCATGAAGAATTTCACTGGCAACTCCCAACACAGACAACCAGAGATTTAAAGGAAACCAATCAACAAATAATTAATTGCAGCCGGAAGAAACTGCACCCAGTCCCAGAACTGAGCACAGACAGAATTAACTCCCTAACTGCCAAACACAAAGAAACAGCAACTCAGCTGTGAGAAGTCAGAATGTGCAACCGCAACGATCTTCGTGGCGATGCACACATGACACCACCAGTCTTGTCTCATGCCAACTGTTAAGCATCCTGAAACCATTCGTGTGTGGGGTTGCTTCTCAGCCAAGGGAATCGGCTCTCTCACAGTCTTGCCTAAAAACACAGCCATGAATAAAGAATGGTACCAGAATGTCCTCCAAGAGCAACTTCTCCCAACCCTCCAAGAGCAGTTTGGCGATCAATAATGCCTTTTCCAGCATGATGGAGCACCTTGCCATAAAGCAAAGGTGATAACTAAATGGCTCAGGGAACAAAACATAGAGATTTTGGGTCCATGGCCTGGAAACTCCCCAGATCTTAATCCCATTGAGAACTTGTGGTCAATCATCAAGAGACGGGTGGACAAACAAAAACCTAAAAATTCTGACAAAATGAAAGCATTGATTGTGCAAAAATGGACTGCTATCAGTCAGGATTTGGTCCAGAAGTTGATTGAGAGCATGCCAGGGAGAATTGCAGAGGTCCTGAAGAAGAAGGGTCAACACTGCAAATATTGACTTGCTGCATTAACTCATTCTAACTGTTAATATAAGCTTTTGTTACTCATATGTTTGCAATTATATTTCTATCTGTAATAAAAACATCTGTCAAACACACAGAAAAACCAGAGGGCAGCAGATCATGTGAAAATATAATATTTGTGTCATTCTCAAAACTTTTGGCCATGACTGTATACCTTCTTTACTTTTTACTTTGAGGTAAATGGCGCAACTACATCTTCTGCTCTGAATCTATTAGTAGGATCAACCCTCCAAAGCCATCTATAGGGGCATGTAGATCATAGAAAGTTAAATAAAATGATACCTTGATATCTGCAATCTGATGTCTTATTCCTGAGAAATCCACGTTTTTCTTAATATGTAAATGAGCTGTTAAGATCTATGTTTAGAACATAGATCTCCCTGAGAATCTGCCTCCAAAGTTTATTATATATGAAAGGGGGCGTTATTACGGTATCAGCTTTCTGTGAGCTGCATGCCCAAATAACTGGATTAGAGAGGCTGATCCTACATACTCACAGATTTCCTTTAACCCATAAGTTTGGTCTCTACTAAAAAATCTAATAAATATTAGCAACAAACTTATAAGTAGTGAGCGGCCAGATAAGATATGTTATATAACCTGATACCCAAAGCAAAAATGGCACAAAACACAAACCCAATATTATATGTAGGATTGTGCAAATCCTTCTGTTTCCATGTATAGTAATGTTTCACAGATTTGATTTCCTGCTTGCTAGGCATTGTTCACACCTACCTCTCAGCAAGCAAGCTTATTTCCTTGCTATTAACACCCGACCTCTGCAATCAAGGTAATGCACCTCTTCAAGCAAATCTACAATTTGCCTGTACTACACTGCTATCCTACAGTTAACTATTTCCTCTCTACAAGTCCCAGTTCGCACACATTGCTGCTATAAAACATTTCCCTGCTGGAAGATTCCAGATTGCATTTACTTCTTTGTTATACCTGTGATTAACCATTGCACTTCTGGAAGTTACCAGTCTGAATGCCTAGGATTAACTGTATACCTGCTGAAAAATACTAAATACCTATACATTTACTGTTCTCCTGTGTATCCGCACACCAAGCTCTTCTTCTTTTGTACTATCTGCTCTGCTGTCATAGTCCTTGCTGATTCACTTGTCCGTCAAGAGCTGGTTCACTACACTATCACCTACAGGCTATGTTGCTCATCCAGTCCTACGGGTTGGAGAATTCACCTCCCCAGGTGAGAATCTTTGTGTGTTATTTTTATATGAGCTGTATATTATAAATTTTATTATCCATCATAGCTTTTTATAAGGAGGTGGTGGCCTACTTGATGCTAAGGGCTATCTTCATTATCCCATTGTATAATGACAGTTGGCAGAACTTCAGATCTTGTAAATCAGATGTACAATAATATCAGTGAAACATGGAAAGTAAGTTCAGTCATAGCAGGAAGGAGTTAAATGTCACGGGGCAGTAATGGGAATACAGGGGATGAGGAACCTGGGCCCCTGAACTGCCCCTAAGGCTAAGGGAGGTGCCCTGTCTCTCCTTAACTTGGGGGTACACTTGAAGGTAGTGAGGCCCAAGTCACCGACCTGTCCCTATCTCCTGTTTAGCTCTAAGGTAAACCCCCAACCCCCTCCCCAGGAGGTGAGACAGGGAATAAAGGGAACCACAACAAAATAACCAAAGGAAAGGAAAGACGGACACTTAGGGGTTAAATCAACTAAACAACAAACACTTAGCTTTCTCTGCTGTAAAGTATCGCACAGCAGAGTAAGGCACCAGATCAGGGAAATAGCAGAAGGACCACTGCGCTCAGCAAGCTCCTGACTCTAGCTTGGTTGGTCTCCAAAAAGCAGAAGTATCACCAACAGTCAGCTGACGCCTCAGGTGACCTTTTAAAAGATGGTGGGAGTGGTCCCTGCCCTCCCCTGACAAGTCAGCAGAAATGCAATTACACCAGCGGCCACCGGGGGGAAAAGACTGACATTAACCCCCGATGGCCTGAAAGGAAAAAGGTTTTAATATGCAAAGAAAGATCTGCCACAGATCCAAAAGTGGATTGTGACAGTAAGTGGTGTTTAAACCATGAAAAAGGATATGTGGACACATTTAATACATTTTCACTGTATTATATTATGTATGTGGCCAAATTTTTTGCACTGTATGTGTGCTTTTTTTGCTTTGTGAGTTACACATGCATAAAGTTTGGCACTCTGACCACTACTTAGCACCATTTGTGGCAAAACGTAAATCGGTGTTAGAAAAGCATAGTGTTATCTATAATATTTTTATGCCAGCACAGTCTTGCACTATGTGAATCACAATGGGCTCAATTCATCAAGCATATTTTGAGAGAAAATTGGAAGAAAACTTCTCTACAACCCATAGTGTGCCAAAATTTTGCAACCGTTACCATTTTTGTGCCAACTCCATCATTTTTTGAAAAGTAGGCAAAGTTTAGCAGACGGGGGGTCTATTGCGTCCCAACAAATCCACTATAATTAAAGTAGACCTTCATCCTGGGACTGAAAAGTTACCAAACAAGTCTCAGTGGCATGTAAATGTTTGGGTATCCCTGGTCAAAATTACTGTTATTGTGAACAGTTAAGCAAGTTCAAGATGAAATGATCTCTAAAAGACCTAAAGTTAAAGATGACACATTTCATTTGTAATTTAAGTAAAATATATATATTTTTATGTCACTACATTTTAAAATTTACAAAAATGAAAATGGGCAAATGAAAAATTTGGACACCCTTGGAGATTTGTGTGCTCAGATGACTTTGACCAAGGTTTCAGACATTATTTAGCCTGTTAGGGTTATGTCTTGTTCACTATCATCATTAGGAAAGGAAAGGTGATGCAAATCTCCTGGCTTTATAAAAAACAGCCTCATCTAACCTTTTTCCAAAAAAACAGCAGCCATGGGTTCTTCTAAGCAGCTGCATAGCACTCTGAAAATTAAAATGGTGGAGGCTCACAAAGCAGGAGAAGGCTATAAGAAGATAGCAAAGCGTTTTAAGTTGCCCTTTCCTCAGTTCGAAATGTAATTAAGAAATGGCAGTTACCAGAAACAGTGGAGGTCAAGATAAGGTCTAGAAAACCAAGCAAAATTTCAGTGACAGCTGCTCATAGGAGTGCTAGAGAGGCGAATCAAAACCCCCACTTGACTACAAAAGACCTTCAGAAAAATTTAGCAGACTCTGGAGTTGTGGTACATTGTTCTACTGATCAGAGACACCTGCACAAATATGGCCTTCATGGAACAGTCATCAGAAGAAAACCTGTCCTCAGTCCTCACCACAAAATTCAGCATCACATGTATGCAAAAGAACATGTAAACAACCTGATGCATTTTGTAAACAAGTCCTGTGGACCGATGAGGTTAAAATAGAACTCTTTGGCCACATTAATCAAAGGTACGTGTGGAGAAAAAAGGGCACAGAATTTTAGGAAAAGAATATCTCAAAGCATGAGAGTGGATCAATCATGCTGTGGGGTTGTGTTACAGCCAGTGGCACGGTGAACATTTCACGGGTAGATGGAAGAATAGATTCAATGAAATTTCAACAAATTCTTGATGGAAACATAACACCATCTGTAAAAAAAGCTGAGGATGAAAATGGCTTCGACAAATGGATATTGATCCTAAACACACATCAAAATCCACAATAGATGACCTCAAAATGCTCAAGCTGAAGGTTTTACAATGGCCCTCACAGTCCCCTGATCTGAACATCATTGAAAATCTGTGGCTAGACTCAAGATAGCAGTGCATGCAGTCACATAGCCTGAAAAAGGTTCCACCCAAAGATGGGATTGGAGCCCAAAGCTAATAAAAAAACTGCACAGTATGCTGTCTTAAATAGTAACATAATAACATAGTAACATAGTTAGCAAGGCCGAAAAAAGACATTTGTCCATTCAGTTCAGCCTATATTCCGTCAGAATAAATCCCCAGAGCCATGTCCTTCTAAAGAACCTAATAACTGTAAGATACAATATTGTTACGCTCCAGGAAGCCATCCAGGCCTCTCTTGAATCCCTTGACTGAATTCGCCATCACCACCTCCTCAGGCAAGTAATTCCAGATTCTCACTGCCCTAACAGTAAAGAATCCTCTTCTATGTTGGTGGAAAAAGCTTCTCTCCTCCAGACGCAGAGAATGCCCCCTTGTGACCCTCACCTTCCTTGGTATAAACAGATCCTCAGAGAGATATTTGTATTGTCCCTTATATACTTATACATGGTTATTAGATTGCCCCTCAGTCGTCTTTTTTCTAGACTAAATAATCTTAATTTTGCTAATCTCTCTGGGTATTGTAGTCCCCCATCCCCTTTATTAATTTTGTTGCACTCCTTTGTACTCGCTCTAGTTCCATTATATCCTTCCTGAGCACCGGTGCCCAAAACTGTACATAGTACTCCATGTGCGGTCTAACCAGGGTCAATCATCATCATGTTAAGTAGAGTGCTCAAATAGAGTCCTATACCTAGCTACTTTGTATAATAAAGTGCAATAGTAAGTGCCACATGGCCAGATATACAGCTGTAATACAACATAAAGTCTATAAACAATAGGTGAATCACCTTAAAAAAAAGTATATATGTTGTAGCAGCAAGTGTATAAATAAATCAATCACCTTAAAAAAAATATAAATTATAGCAGCAAGGTAATAGTGACACTCCCTTAAGAAGAAGCTAAACGCGAAACGCGCGTCGGAATTGCTCTGCCACCTTAAGGTTGTGTGCCAGGTTAATCTGCCTTATCTGCACCTTTTGCACTACTGTCTTTTCATCTATTACCTTGCTGCTATAATTTATATATTTTTCTTAAGGTCATTGATTTATTTATACACTTGATGATACTTAGAAAGGTTCTCAATAGGGTTGAGGTCAGAGGAGGGTGGTGGCCACACCACTGTTTCACTCCTTTTCTGCCCATAGCAGTCAATGACTCAGGTTTCTTTGCAGCATGAGGTGGTACATTGTCATGCATGAAAATGGGTTTGCTGTACCATGGAAGAAAGTGGAGAGTCTGAAACTCTATATCCCTTGCTAATGTCATTTTCACACCTGTAGATACCCTAAAGGGACCTAACAGCTTTTATCCTATGATTGTGGCCCAAAACATGACTCTGCCACCTCTCTGCTGACGTTGCAGGCTTGTTGGGTCATGTTGGCCATACAACAACTATCCACTACTCCATCCATCTGGACCATTCAGGGATGTACAGCACTCATCAGTAAACAAGACTGTTTTAAAATTACTCTTCATGCATGTCTTGGCAACCATTTCTGCTTGTGAGTATCAGAAAGTAGTATTAGGTTTATGCACAACAGCAAGCCTCTAGAGGATCCTACACCTTGAGGTTCGTGGGTCTTCAAAGGCACCAGCACCTTTAAATACCTATTTGCTCTTAATCTGATGAATTTGTCTGGCAGAAACCTTCCTCATTATGCCTTTATTTGCACAAACCCATCTGTGGTCTGCATGAGCCACAAATCTCTTCATAACACAATGAGCACACTTAAGTTTTCTTGAAATATCTAATGTTTTCATACTTTGTCTAAGGTATTGTACCATTAAACAGAGACATCTTTTTTTCTTTCCTATATTGCTTGAAACTGTAGCCTGCTTAAAAATGTGGAATGTCGTTCTTAAGTAGTTTTCCTTTAATTGGGCTCACCTGGCAAACTGTTTATCACAGGTATCTGAGATTGATTTCAGTGATTGAAACAGCCCTGAGACACAATATCATCCATTTATTTGAAAAAACAAAAAATTAAATTTTTGCATAATAATTTGGAATGCTGTGTGCAGCCAACATCATGACAGATGTCAGAGCATAAACCTACCTTCCAAATATTTTTGTAACTTTTTCTAGACACCCTCTTACTGTGTATGTCCACAGCTCGGGTAGCTCGTCCACAAGCCCAAATAAGCAGGTCATACGATTTGGATGCATAATTATTAGGGTACCAACATGGGTCTTCATGAATTCCAAAACTTATTGCCAGTAATTTTAAAATACTCTACATTCCAAAATCATATATAACATTGTTCTAGTTGGTACAACCATTCTATTTTAACACAGGGGGTATAGTAAATCCTATATAGGGATTTTAACTGTACTTTTTTCTGTAATTTCATGGATATTGCCCCATACCTTGTCCTAACTTGAAGTGTGGCACCTTATTATTAATATGTCATTTGATGAAAGATTTAATATACTGGAAGGAACAGAGAAATCGTTGCTTTTTCTAAACTGAAAAGTTAAAGAGAACTGGTCCAAAGGTCAGAAGCGCCAATTTTTTACTCATATTATTCTCATATTATTCAGGATTTTTGTTTGTTTTTTTATTCCACCATGCGGTTCCAGGGATTTGGGCTTTTTTTAAATTTTGGGGAAGATTTTTATGATCTTTGCCAAGGGGGCATGGTTCACAGGTATCTCTATGGACGTGTCTTTAGGTTGCTCATCATTATTACCTTGTGAGTCCCACCCCCTTGGAAAAGATCATAAAAATTAGCACTTAAAAAAAAAATCCATATATTTGCAAAACTAATAAATAAAATAAACTGCTTAGTCGGGGGATCAGCAGGAATAAAGTGAGAGCATAAACTGGCAACTTATGATCTGGTGACAGGTCCTCTTTAATAACAATCTCATTGTGGCTGCAGACTGTGACGATAAAATCAGGTAATTGACTAACTATAGAAAATTATAATATATGGTTGGGGTAGAAGTAAGTTTTCATATTTGCTAAATCATCTGATTTTTCTGTATTTGGTTGCTGTCTGTGATGTCACCGCATTGTGATGTCACTGCTGTGAGTTCTGAAGGTTCTTTGCCACCAAGGTTCTTCAGTCACTTTCTGTACAGCGAGTGATTTGGTTGGTTGGATCGTGCAACTGACTGTGTTTTTTGGATCACGTGTTGGATAAAAAAGAAAAATGTTCTGGCTGGAAAGGTTTATCCTAAGTTCAGCCTCTGACATTTCTTTAGAATATATCCTGATGAAACTGAAAAGACTCATTAATAACCAGGAATATAGAGACAAAGTAAAGTGGCACAGAGAAGAATATAACAGAAAGAAAAATGAATTCCTAGAAGTCCTCAGTGATGTGGCCAGCATGGACAGCGACGTGAGAGCAGCTCTGCATGTGCTATTTCGTCTGCAAAATTACCATTTTCATCACCATCCACCAATGTGAGGAAAACATCTTCTCCATGTGCTCTAAACAATTGTGAGAAATCCCACCTATCGTTATGACAGGACCTTGTTAGGCGGATATCCACAGTTGTCATCATCATCATAATCACCATCATCAGACACCAGCCTAACAAGAACATCAATCATCAACATACCTAATTTGGATGTGTCCGTGTGTCTGTGTACAATGAGTCATCCAAGCTCATGCGGGCAGGTATATGTGGCTTTCTCCAGGGAAAGGAAAAGCCAACAAATAAGGGTCAAAATATTTGAGACCCAGAAGCAAGGTAAACTTATTCCTAACTTTGACAAATGGTTTACTTTCAACTGTGTGTACAAAGAAGTCTTTTATTAAGCTTTTTAACAATTGTAAAAGCCAAAAAAATTTGTACACAAAAGCGGGACTAACTCCTAGCCGCGGTCTACGGACCAAACATTGGGCATGGGCAGGGCCTTGGGGGCAGATCCCAAGTGCGCTCAACCATGTGAAATAGCTTACGCTCAGGACATTGAGGGATAGCACTATCGGATAGCTCTACCCGTTCATTTCCTTTAGGAATAGGGCTATGGGATAGCTCTACCCGTTCACTTTCTTCATGGATAGCGCTATTGGATAGCTCTACCCAAACAGTATTAACTACAGAGCTTTTCCATACACAAGGTAGGAGAGGCAGGAGAGGTACACCAGGATTTTACGTGGGTAGTACGTGGGTATACCCCATTGCGAGGTCAGTCTGCTGCGTGGTTACACCCCATTGCGTGGTTCGTAATCACAGCGCACACCCGAAGGGCACGCAATCACTCGTCTCCATCTATCAGCAAGGACGGCGAGTACTGGCTCCTCTTCACACCATGTATGAAGCGAGGCTGAAATGCCAGCGAGTCCCCAGCATGGTTGTGGCCGAGGTGCCACATACAGGTTGTACTGCGAGTTACTTACAATGATAAAATACCAGTTACCCTGCTGAAAAGGCAACTCCATTCCTGGCCTCACTATGTAGTGGAATATTCTTCACCAGGATCCTTATCCAGCAATGTGTGTGTTTTACAAAAATTTAGTTGCTTTTGGAATAAATAAATTAATAATAAATTCCAATCCGACTTACTGTGTCATTTCTACTGTCGTCACATATTATAGCAGGGGTCTCAAACACGCGGCCCGAGGGCCGCATGCGACCCCTGAGGCTCTGTTGTGCGGCACGGGGACCCTTAAGACAATTGCGTCCAGCGAGCCTGACCCGCCGACGTCAGCACTTCTCTTCAACTGATTGTGCAATTCAATTGAAATGTATTGGGGTGCAGAGAGCTGGTCTCTACACCACAATACCAGCCACCCACAAGCCAGTCAAAGACCGGCAGCTGACATCGACGTCCCGACGTGGCCACTCATAATGTCACTGCTAAGCGCCTCGGCTGTGGAGGACACAGTTCGCAGAGGAGCGAGGTCAGGTGAGAAGAATTTTTTTATGTGTATGTAAAGAGGTAACATATATACCCTCACCAGATGTCAAGTAGCATAATCCACCACCATTCCCAATGGAAACAATAACCACTGTATAATGGTTAAAAGGGAAATAACCTATGTCTGTATTTGTAGGTTCTCATCTACTGTACAAGAATATTAGTATTGTTAATGAAACACTGGCAAAGGTGAGTGAAATTGTAGAGGCGGCGAGGGCCGTAGTCATGGCCCACAAAGGTGTCTGCTTTAGTGCACCCTCGCCACCCGCATCACATACCCAAAGTCGCACTGTCTCACTTGCCTGTTTCTCACAGGCCTCCCTTAGTTGTAGAGACACTTCTTCCTTTGATCTGACACATAAAGAGGCAGAGTCCAATTCCAACTTTAAACGTAGAACTTTACTTGTTTTCAATCGCAGCACGTCCACGTCAGTTACAGCATCAACACAGAATTCTGCACAGTCCACAGCCTTCTCTTTCCCTGCTTTCTTCCCTATGTCCTTCAGTTTGTACCCAGGTCGTATTGTCTCGACTGGTACCGCAGCATCCTCCCTGTTCAGCTTCACTACGTTTAGGAGTTCCCTGGTCTGTTTCACCCCAGACATGAGGGCATCTGCAAATGCAGTGAGCTGCCACATCATAGAGCGACCTGCGTGTAAGTACTGCTGCACTTCTGGCTCCAAAGGCCCTGGACGACTGGGCTTTTCACTTCCCAACGTTACGGAGCTAACCGCCCTGTCCGGGCTCTGTGGCCCTACTCAACCGAAAAAGGAAAACTCTATCTTATCTGCGGTTGGCTCCTCCTATGAAAAATATATACACTATTGTACCCTCATCTAGTGTCCACTTTGAGGTACTGCACTCTCAATATCTACACAACATATATACATTTATATACACATAGCAGCATCAATAACATTATATATATATATATAAGTATTATATATATAATTATATATCAACATAAGGAAAGGGAGTGGAGCATCACACGATCCCGGTGTACCCCTTACACAATTGACGCGCACCACATGTGTGGGTACCAGGGCTATGGGGTACTCGGAGCCGAGCCCATGGAAGTCTATGGGAGTTGTCACTGGCAGCAGAGCTCGGTCCGTGGCCCTGGCGGTCATGCAATGGGGGATATTTACAGGGGATATGTAGATTTGAATAGTTCGTGACGCCACCTGTGGTTTCTGATCTGATTGACCAGAACTGCAGGGTAGATCTCTGAGGGGATGTTATGGCAGCTAGGTGTTAGGTTCCCCACAGGTGGAACTGGTCCCTCAAAGTCTATGGTGGTGATGCAGGGTGCAGATAAGAATTCAGTCACACACAATGCAATCTCTTTCCATACCTTTACTTGTAGGTGTTGCAGGTATGTCCCGGGAAGCTGGTTAGGTTGGAGAATGTACATTCAGGAAAACTGTTGAGCAGGTTAGAGGCCTCCTTTATCCTCTTTATGTGTGTGAGTACAACTTGCATAAAGTCAAGTGCAACTCCTTCAATAGCAACTGCGCCCGGCCAACATTGTGGTGGAGCCTTCTATGTCTCTGATTATCAGATGTTGAGAGAACTAAGTCCTTACTTTTGCAGGGTCCTGCTCAAAGTCCCTGTTCTCCCTGACTCCGGTTACGTATCAGCGCTTAGGGCTACCTTCTGCGACTTGTAGTCCAGAAAGCCTCCGGTTCTCTTATTACTAGGCGTGAAGCACTAGCAACGCTTCGGACCCCGGTGTCCGGTTAACTGAGTGAGGGTGATTTGTCCCTTTGTCACTCTTACTTCTCCACTCGCCCTTCGCCCTGCTCTCGCTCTTAACATAAGCACGTGTAGCAATCGTACAAAGG
>JARQOD010000007.1:119805919-119841435 GCA_033576555.1 Oophaga sylvatica
AAAAATCATTTTTGTAAAAAAAAAAAAAAAGATTTTTATTTTTAAGGCTGTACGTTATAAACTTCTGTGAAGCACTTCGGGGTTCAAAGTGCTCACCACACATCTAGATAAGTTCCTTGTGGGGTCTATTTTCCAAAATGGGGTCACTTGTGGGGGGTTTCCACTGTTTAGATGCATCAGGGGCTCTCCAAATGCGACATGACGCCCCCAGACCATTCCATCAAAGTCTGCAATCCAAAACGTCACTACTTCCCTTCTGAGCCCCGACGTGTGCCCATACAGTAGTTTTCGCCCACATATTGGGTATCAGCGTACTCAGGACAAATTGGACAACAACTTTTGGGTTCCAATTTCTTCTGTTACCCTTGTGAAAATAAAATATTGGGGGCGAAAAAATCATTTTTGTAAAAAAAAAAAGATTTTTTATTTTACGGCTGTACGTTATAAACTTTAGTGAAACACCTGGGGGTTCAAAGTTCTCACCACACATCTTCCTTGAGGGGTCTAGTTTCCAAAATGGTGTCATTTATGGGGGTTTCCACTGTTTAGGCAAATCAGGAGCTCTCCAAACACGACATGGCGTCCAGCCAATTCTGCATTGAAAAAGTCAGACGGCGCTCCTTCCCTTCCAAGCTCTGCCATGCACCCAAACAGTGGTTTACTCCCACATATGGGGTATTCAGCGCACTCAGGACAAATTGCACAATAACTTTTGGAGTCTTGTTACCCTTGGAAAAATAAAAATTGGGGTGAAAAGACCATTTTTGTGGAAAAAATATGATTTTTAAATTTTACGGCTCTACGTTATAAACTTGTGTGAAGCACTTGAGGGTTCAAATTGCTCACCAAAGATCTAAATAAGTTCCTTAGGGGGTCTAGTTTCCCAAATGGGGTCATTTGTGGGGGTTTCCACTGTTTAGGCACATCAGGGCTCTCCAAACGCAACATGGCATCCAATCTCAATTCCAGCCAATTTTGGTTGGAAAAAGTCAAATGGTGCTCCTCCCTTCCGAGCTCTGCCGTGCGCCCAAACAGTGGTTACCCCCCACATATGGGGTATCAGCGTACTCAGGACAAATTGGACAACAACTTATGTGGTCCAATTTCTCCTGTTAGCCTTGGGAAAATAAAAAATTAGTGACTAAAAGATAATTTTTGTGGAAAATTGTTTTTTTTTTTTCACACCCAGGCATTATAAACTTTTGTGAAACACTTGGGGTTCAAAGTGCTCACAACAGATCTAGATAAGTACCTTAGGTGGTCTAGTTTCCAAAATGGTGTCACTTGTGGGGGTTTCCACTGTTTAGGCGCATCAGAGGTTCTCCAAACGCGACATGGCGTCCAATCTCAATTCCAGCCAATTTTAGTTTGAAAAAGTCAAACGGCGCTCCTTCCCTTACGAGCTCTGCCGTGTGCCCAAACAGTGGTTTTCCCCGACATATTGGGTATTGGCGTACTCAGGAGAAATTGCATAACAACCTTATCTGTCCATTTTCTCCTTTTACCCTTGTGAAAATAAAAAAAAAGTTTGTAAAAGATCATTTTTGTGGCTAAAAAGTTAAATATTCATTTTTTCCTTCCACGTTGCTTTAGTTCCTGTGAAGCACCTGAAGGGTTAATAAACTTCTTAAATGTGGTTTTGAGTACCTTGAGGGGTGCAGTTTTTAGAATGGTGTCACTTTTAGGTATTTTCTGCCATGTAGACCCCTCAAAGTGACTTCAAATGTGAGGTAGTCCCTAAAAAAAATGGCTTTGTAAATTTTGTTGTAAAAATGAGAAATCGCTGGTCAACTTTTAACCCTTATAACTTCCTAACAAAAAAAAATTTTGGTTCCAAAATTGTGCTGATGTAAAGTAGACATGTGGGAAATGTTATTTCTTAAACTATTTTGTGTGACATATTTCTCTGTTTTAAGGGAATAAAAATTCAAATTTTGAAAATTGCAAAATTCTAAAAATTTTCGCCATATTTGCATTTTTTCAAAAATAAACGCAAGTTATATCGAAGAAATTTTACTTCTAACGTGAAGTACAATATGTCACGAGAAAACAATCTCAGAATCGCGAATATCCGTTGAAGCGTTCCAGAGTTATAACCTCATAAAGAGACAGTGGTCAGAATATGTAAAAATTGGCCCGGTCATTAACGTGCAAACCACCCTTGGGGTGAAGGGGTTAATGAGTATCTTCACACACGATCTCTCTATCTCTGCTTTCACCGCAACCCAGCAGTACTACATACAGTCCAATATGTGAGAGTCCTGTCCTCAACCCGTGAATTTGCATCCTCTTTTCCCCTTAGCGGAGCTATTTTGCCACTATGGCTGTTATTTAACTTCTTTGCTTGCTGACGCCTTTGAACTACCACCAGGGACACGCTTCATCTCATGGTCCTTGTTCCATCCTCACCCATTACTTCTCTGACTTGCAAATTCAGGGCCGTACTGCTAGGCATCCTGTCCCAGGACCCATCTCCAGTGCATCACTCTGTCCTTCTGTCACTTTTCCTTTTTCTTCTCTGGATCTCACTATCCACTGTCTTGGTCTCCACTCATTGTAAGGACACCCAAGTCATTTGGCTCTGCTGTCTAGTCAGACCTTAGGTCTGCTTCTACTGTAAGCTGGGCCCTATCTGTTTTCCTGACAGGAAACTGTCTCTATCCCTGCATTATAGCCCTTCCCACTTTGGCCTATTCACAACCAAAAACTCTAACTGTCTCTACCGTAATACTATCACTAATCACACATGTCACAATACACATTACAACAATACGCGTGTCTTCAAGGGGAATGTGGACAGTATGTCCATTAAATTACTAGGTCCTCTATCTCAAAAGGGCTTGGGAAGCCAGGCAGACAAGAAGAAATGCGTGGTGTGTATGTCACTGCCGGACTCTACTGCAGTGCTGCTGACTCACACTTCTTCCTAGCTGCTATTCGACCATAAATCATAATTGCTAGGTTCTATCAAGTGTTCAGCACATGAAGCATGCCACTAAACTTTTTAAAAGAACATAACATAAACATAGACCATCTCAGGCTGCACCACCGCCATGCCCCATTCTTGTCTGTCTGGATGCCAGGGTATGTCAGCATTCCGACACCTTGCAGAGAGAATATTCAAAGAGCGCTGCAATCTACAGTTTTAGGAGTATCTTGGATGTTCTTGGAGAATTGGCAAGTAGACCATAGATAAGAGGTGAAAGCTTTCAATTTTTTCACTCTTTATTTATTTAATGAGAACCTGTCAGAAACTTAACCCCACATCACCATCAGTATTTACATGACTGTGTAGCCTTTAATAGATATGCCAGTCAATCCCTTTATGACCCAAAAGAGCTGCTCCAGTAGTGAGAAATCCCGTTTTGGAAGTTGTGTCTTGAAGTGCATTGTGACGTGACAGGGTACTTAAAGCTCCTCAGCCTTGTATTTCTTTTCCTGGTTAATTCACAGGTTGTTTGTACTGGTACATGGCCATTGATCTGTTAATCAACCAGGGGAGGGTGCTGTAAGGTAGGAAATACAACATGAGGCTGGGAAGCTGTAAGTGCATCGTCACGCCCCAATGCACTTCCAAACAGAACTTCGAAATTTGATTTCTCACTGCTGGAGCAGCACTTTGGGGTCATCAAGGGATCAACTGTCTTATCTTTTAAAGGGCTACATAATTGTTAATCCTTTTGGGGAAGAGTTTCTGATAGGTTCCCTTTAAAGCTGAACTTTACTGGATAATGATCAACTTTAATGGGAACCTGTCATCTAAATCATGCTGCCTAAACGATGGGCAACATTAATCAGAGTCTGGCATAGGTCTTGCATCCAGGTGTATTTTACCCTCAAATGCTGCGTTTTGTGGACCATGTGTCTCAAATGACTAGTCCGAAGCCGGTTCCCGTTTACGAGACCCAATTTCTTTGACTAACCGGTCTCTTCCGTTGTACACATACAGAGACAACTGGAGAGGGGTGGTGAGAAGATGCCAGACACCGCCTCAAACTATTTATCTGAGACACATACTATAGCTCCCGGCTGAAGCCAAGTTCTGATCCATGCTGCCGGTGGTTTGGGTAGCGTGAATCAGGGGACAGGTTCCATTTACACTATCCTTCAAGCTGGAGATGAGTAGACCTTGTCCCTGTGGATTGCTTATCTGAGATGCTCAGGCTGAGGTGGTTGAAATGGATGATCTACTTCTAGGTCTTTATATGCTCTTCTGGTCCAGCTTCAGCAGTGCTGAGGGTTATGTTTTGTAAGGAGGACGCACTTGAACTCACAACACTTTGTTACATAAGATTATTTGCTTTTTTTGTGTTTCTTGGAATTATTCCATGAATGTGTTCATCAAATAAATGTGGCAATAGTTGTACCTAAGATCAAAACCCTGATGTTTTATCAATTGAAGGGGCTGTCCAGTCTCAGAAAAAAAGTCCGAGTCACCAGCACAGGTCATACAAGGGAAAGGTGACAGCAATCACATCATAAAGTGTCACAATTTGGCAGCCCACAGTCACATAGAACGACTTCAGACTTTTCATTTCGGCCTGCACAACCGCTTTAATTGTTCCTATCATGGAATATGAAAACCTAATCAAAGAAGTTATACACATATCTCTTTTGATGTTGATTGATCAGCCATAGCAATAACTAACATTAATTATCTCATGACCAGGGGCGTAGCCATCGCGGTCACAACTACAACTGGATCCGTGAGGGAGGGGAGCCTGCCGATGATAGTGCATATTTCAGCTGGATATGAATCCGATAACACATATTCAGCTGAAGTGTATTGCGGCACAGAGACCTGTTGGGTCCATGCGCTTGCAATACGTGCCACAGGCCAATCAGAAGCTGGCAGCTGACTGCAAGACAGTCACAGACTGCGCATGGCAGGGAGGTCATGCGCTGTTTGTAGCTTGTACGCATAATTCAGCTGACAGCTTCAGAGGACGCCGCGCGGCGGAGGAGCAGAGAGAAGGTGAGTAAAATTGCTTATATTTTTATGCGTTAAGGAACAGCGGCAAAATGGGGGATGGGAACATATACACCGGGATGGGGTACCACGCTGGAGGACATATATAATAGGATGGGGGACATGCATACCAGGATGGTCCCAGATGTGGGAAATGGAGGATATATATACCAGGATGGGCTCAAATAGCATATTTAATGGTATATAGTTCATTCAAATGCTGCATATGTCCTGCATGTATCCTGAAACCTCATTTCCATCTCCGCAAGCATATTTAATGGTAAATAGTTCATTCAACTTACTGAGCTGGGACCTGATGCTGTAAGGTCATTCCATAGCTCAAAGCAGTTTATGAGCCATGTTGACCTGCAAATTTGTTTGTTTATCTATACATTTATTGTCTCCTGCTGTCGTAACTTTGTTGATTGATTGTTAATGAGTCAAATTAATGATAGATCTAAGAACAAACCTCTTATATATTCAGACATAGCTTTGGGGAACATTTATGCACATTTTATTCTAAGTGCATTTTTCAAAGTGCCTTGCAGTTAATCATGGCAGTTAGACGGAGCAGGAGACAGGTAAGGCATTCAAAGAAACCTATTTCTAGAACATTTGCATTGCAACAAATATTCATCATATGCATTTGTATAATTTATATCCTGGATGCTGCATTCACTCACATCCATGGTCCTGGCACAAACTCTTTACACTCTATCCTTATCAGCCCCTCTGTCATCTCCTCTCCTATGTATTTCACTCATGCTCTTTTCACATTGCTAAACTGCACAGATGCATTCATTTCCACCATCCTATCTATCTACAAGTGTGGATTAAATACAGAAAACCAACCTCATTGGAATGTGGAGGGAAAACCCCAACGCGCGTTTCGCACCTATGCTTCTTCAGGGGGCATGATGTCTGGATGAATGTGGCAGGTTTTTATATACAGGTAGCCGGAAGTCCCTCTAGAGCGGAGAAAAGATGGCGCTTGAGGTGATGCGCGAGGACCGAAGCTATGGAGTCGCGTCCGGGCGTCACAAGAATACGCCCACCACAATGACGTCAGTGGGACGGGTGCGGAGCTTGCGACACCGAAGGATGTGACGCGTATCCACGGCAACGGGCCAGCCCGAATCACAGGCAGCGCACGCCGCCCTAAGATGACCAAATTCATGAATGACACTCCGTGTGAGAGTCAGAGAACATGTTCGTGTTATCCAAAATGCTATGAACTGCCAAAAATTGAACAACTTAACACTAGTATGCATGACATCAAAAATCTTCATATCAACGTATTGGGGGCCTTTTAGGCCCCCATGCAATTCATATGGAAAAACACACTTATATAACTTTTACAAGTTTATTTTAAAACTGCTAAATAAAATATGATTAGTAAACAAAATTTTAATTATAATTTTTCACCCAAATTTTTTTTTTCAAAATTTTACACAAACATGAAAAAACGCACAAAAATGCATAGAAATCTATACTAAACTAGCTGCAGCTACATTTCTATTATGTTTCTTTTCTATTATATTAGTCTTCCAAATAATTTTGACAAGTTATTGTTTCTAAAGAATGTTCTTTGCAGACATTTTCCTTACAAATTGAACATAATCTCTCAGTTTTCCTTTCTAAGTTTCTTGGACACATGAAACAGCGCTTTCTTTTTCTTTCTCCTGGCCCTGGAATCATCTGAAACTGTACGCCACACTGTTTCATTGCTTCTTTAGTTTGCTTTAGCAAGCCTTTCACGTCGCTTCGCTGTATCTTCGTTCAATATGTGCAGCAAAATGCTGGAAATGTTCTACCAGTCCGTTGTAGCAAGTGCCATCTTTTTTGCTATCATTTGCTGGGGCAGTAGTGTGCGAGTAGCTGATGCTAATAAACTCAACAAACTTATCAAGAAGGCAAGCGCGGCTGTTGGCCTCCATCTTGGCTCTTTTGAGGAAGTAGTGGAGGATAGGATTCAAAAGAAGTGCAGGGCTATAATGAACAATAATACACACCACTATTCGAGCTGTTCTTGAAGCAGAAGAGCACATTCAGCAGCCGTCTAATCCTTCCAAAGTGCAAGAAGGAGAAATTCAGGAAATCGTTTGTGCCTACCGCTATAGGGATGTATAACAATTCACTAAGGGTGAAAGATGACTATGACCTAGGACTGGCGCACTAATGGAAATGATTAGAGATTTGTGTACCTTTGTTTGTTACGTATTGTGGTTAGTCATGTGCAAATCTGTGTCTAGTAATTACTCTATGTAATGCTGTTTGTAATGGTTTGTTTGTAATGCTGTTGTAACGCTGCTGTGATACCATAATTTCCCTCGGGATCAATAAAGTGTATCGTATCGTATCGTATGTGAGGCACTACAAGTTCATGACAAAGGTCCTTCAAAAATAGGCGTCTCCTGTCCTTCCTCCGAGCATGGAATTCTGGATGAGTTTCTGTATAAATGATGAATGAATTTAGGGCTGCTACATCAAGCATATTTGAAAAAAGTACTACAGGCCATCGTTTTGTTTGCCTCTTACATGAATATTCTCCCACCATCTCATCCATTTTGTCTCCACCTCCTTTTGTTTTATTGTAATGCAGGATGATTTCTGGTTTTAATTTTCTGTCATTGCTGTCAATACTGCAATTGTGATGCATGGTACTGAGTAAAATCACTGATTTCTCCTTCTTCGCTTTGTAAGATACCTAAGTCGCTTTGTTATTGAATCCAAAGACACTCTCATAAAGTGCTCGCTGACTATTGTGTTTCAGTACTTCTGGAATTTCTTGTCGGTTTGGCTTGATAGTACCAATAAGTGTAATAGCTTTTTGAAGCAGAAAATTGCCTAGTTCAACATTGATGAAATAATTGTCCATGGTAATGTTTCTACCTGAATTGAATATTGGAACAGCAAGAGTTTTGACAATTTCAGACCCCAGATCCTTCTGTACTGGTGCACCAACCTCTTTGCCACAGTAGATTACGCCATTTATGCCATAATAATTTGCAGAATCACACATGCAGAAGATTTTGATTCCATATTTGGCTGGCTTGCTGGGCATGTATTGTATGAACTTGCAGCGTCCTCTGAACGGTACAAGTTGCTCATCTACTGTAACATTAGTACTAGGATTGTAAAGTTTGGTGCAATTTTGAAAAATATGTTCCAGATATAACTGATAGGGGCTAATTTGTCTGTTTCAAACCTCAATGCACGTGTTCGCTTATTATCAAATCGAATGTGTCTTCTAATTTCCTCATATCTGTCCACTGACATTGTCGCCTTATAGTGTGGATCAGAAAGTGGGTCCAGAAATAATTCTCGTATTGGAACATCATACGATTTTTGACTCCCTGCCAGCAGTAAAAGTCCAATGAATGCATAAAGTTCCTCTTTTGAGATATTTTTCCAGGACTTATTTTTTGCAGAAGCGATACATCTTCCTTCTAGGTTTGAACATAAAAGGACCTCTTCTGCAATATTGTCAGAAAAAAAAGTACAGAATATGTCTTTAGGGGAAAAGTAACTGGGACTTCCCACAGCTCCTTGAGCCTGTCTCACAATATTATGGATTGCAGTACGTCCAACTAATGTAGGATTACTGTCCCAAAAAACATTTGTTTTGGATGTTCTACTTATCACTTCTTGAGGATCCACTGTATTCACTTCTTCATCATCAGAAGAAGAATCACTTGAGGATGTTTGATTCTCTGGTGGCAGGTACTCATCATCGGACAAAGATAGTTCACTTTCATCATCACTTTGAAAGACAATTGCTTCAATCTCTTGGTCACTCAGACGCTTGGAGGAAGACTGTGCCATTGCTGACTAGATGTTACCAAACTAACAGAAAAAACAATGAACACAATGAGGGTTGTCCACTCTTTGCTTGTGTGTGACACACTGTAAGTGTAAAGTGCCCCCTCCCTCCTCTCACCCTCAGCATCTCTTACCTTTTATACTTTCTTTTAGGTGTTGTACAATTCTCTGGATGTCTGTAGCTCAATAGCATTACTCTTTGCAGGCTTCTTAGAATCAGAGAAACTGAAACTGAATCAGACTTCCTCTCAACATCTTATCTCAGGTCCTTCACAATTAGCTCATAGTGCATACTGTCCTCATTACTCTCTACACAGCTCATCAGAAGGACCTGAGATGATGTCATGGCCTTATCTCTCCCTTCAAAAATCACATGACATCCTCATATGGCATTATCCACACCTGGCCCTCCCCAGCATTACTGATACAAGTAAAGTAACTTGAGACAAAACACACTGAGAACATGAAAATACTGGGGCCTAAAGCCCCCAAATCCGTACAGATTGGTTTCACCAAAAAAGCATTGTTACACGAAATGCCTATAAAAAATTAATGAACAACTGATATTACCAACAACGACATACTTGAGGATTACTGGATTCAAAATTCAACTAAGTAATTTGCGATAATAGCAAAATAAGCATGGTGCCTAAAAGGCCCCCAATACGCATGCTAGGGTTAAACCAATACACGACATTTTAGTTGTCACATGGTTGCAAGCTATGTCCACGTCGGGAACCATAGGCTTTGACGAGCGAAATTCGCTCGTCTAAGCCCCGCCCCTTTATGACGCGCGATCTTTCGAGGTGTTCAGGACCCCTCCGGAACTACTCCGAAAGAGCGCAGGCTACATAGCCTGTGTTAATTCTGTTGCGGCACGCCCGTCCCGCAATACGGAGGACATGCTGCGGTCTAAAAAGACGCCCGCATGTCCGTTTACGCAGTTTGCCACTGGTATTGTTACGCATGGTGGAGACGGGATTCCTTGAAAGCCCTCCACATGCTGTAACATTGGACGCTGCGTGTTGGCCTGCGCCAGCGCACAGCGCCAAACACGCAGCTTTCCTGACCGTGGAAACTCACCCCAACAGTAATTTGTTACGGGTTCGTGGCATTGATCACGCTCTGAATGACAAACGTGGGGGAGATATTAAGAAAAAACTGGCCCAACTCGAGACACAATAGATTTTTAAAATTGATTGTGTCCTCAGCTTTGTTCCTTTTATGTGATTTTAGTGTTGTGTCTTTGTTTTATGTGTATTTTAACTCTCACTGTTTTATTCATTTCAGATTATGCAGGTTTTTTCTTCTGGTTTTCTAACTATAAGGACTGCTGCCGTCGTTATCTGGCGTCTACTTCTTTGAGAATTAATGTATCACTGTATGTCTACATTTTCAAGCACTTTCAAGACTTCACAGCTGAAGAAATTTATACTTGACAAATTCATCGTAACACTTCTTAGGTGTTTTTCACATCATTATATATATATTTTTATATAAATATTATATTGGTTTTCTAAATATATAGTGTATAAATATATTCTTAATTCTATTTATTTTTTCAGATATTTTTTCTTTTTTTTCTTCTCTGCACTAATTCTTTTTACCACTGGGTGTCACTCTTGCATACATTTTTTAAGGTATGTGCACTTTCTTCTCCTTTCTTTCCTTGTTGGTTCTCTCTATTATCATTAATATAATTCCTGTCCCTGGCAGCTTTTCCCTTCTCTGATTCCATTGACTGACAGGTTTCTCCCTTTGTACACATATAGAGAGACTGTCAAACAACTGGAGAGGGATGGAGAGAAAGCCACCAGGGCCCGGCCTTTAGACAAGTCATCTGAGACACATGGTTCCTGGCCGCAGCATTTCAGAGTAAAATTGAAACTGCTTCTTGTTTGGGCAGCAATCAGTAGACAGATTCCCTTTAAACTTCCTTCAAGCTGAGGTTGAGAGAACGTTGTCCCTGTTGGATTGCTTATCTGAGATACTCAAGTTGAGGTGGTTGAAATGGATGACCTATTTCTTGGTCGTTAAATGTTCTTCTTGTCCAGCTCCGGCAGTGCTGATGGTTATGTTTTGTAATGTGGTTGCACTTGAAATCAGAACACTTTGTTACATAACATTATTTGCTTTTTTTTTTGTTTCTTGGAATTATTCCATGAATGTGTTGATCAAATAAATGTGGCAATAGTTGTCCCTAAGATCAAAACTCGGATTGAAGAGGCTGTCAGGTCTCAGAAAAAAAGTCTTCAGTCACTCTGAATGTGTGATGTGCAAGCAGTCATGAATCCCCTGTATGCCCCGCGCAGGTGGCCGGCCACGTGACCACACATATGCAATTTGTATACTTGCGGTCCCGTGCCGATTAGACTCCTGCAATTCTCTCAATTTACTGCTATTGAGAGAAGTCCGATAAGACTAGTTGAAAGGTGGCCGCAGGTATGCAATTCAGATATATGTGATCACATGACCATTCACCAGCACATTGCATACAGGGGAAGTGTGACCGCATGCGCATCAAACACTGTCACATTTTGTGAGTCTGGGATGCGTGCTTCAGACTTTTCACAATGTTCCTCATGCCTCTGTGGTGGCCATTTTGTGGATGAAGATGTGGTAATGATCTCTGAGAGCAGTGATAGCACAATGGAAAATGTAAGGTATGGTGACTATATATTAGAAATGCATTGTTTCATTTAATATAAGAATTTAAGGATCTCCTTAAGGCTTCTTTCAAACCACATTTCAGCTCCCATTCCTAATTTAGTTGAGGATTCCCTCTGAAGGATGAAAAACGGGATCCAAAACATTCAACGTGATACTGTGAGCAGCCTGTGTGGTGTAAATGTGCAACCATTGCTTACAGCAGTGTTTCTCAACTCCAGTCCTCAGGACCCACCAACAGGTCATGTTTTCAGGATTTCCTTAGTATTGCGCAGGTGATAATTTTATCACCTGCTCAAGCATTAATTCCATCACCTTTACAATACTAAGGAAATCCTGAAAACATGACCTGTTGGTGGGTCCTGAGGACTGGAGTTGAGAAACACTGGCTTACAGCATCTCCGGACTTGTCTCCCATCGAGCACATCTAGGACTTTATTGGTCGGCAATTCCGCAGGCAGCTGCCAGCAGTGTATCTTGATGATTTTCCCATTTGCATTCAGCGTGACAGAATATTCCTCAGATAACCACTAATAACCTCATTGATAGCAACCAAGGGGTGTAAGTGTGAGGATTTATGTGTGTGGTGCTCATACTAGATATTGAATGAATCAAGATGTTCTTAAAGTTTTGTTTTCATTTATTCACCATTTACATATCAGTAACATGTCTATCCATTCTGCGATTTCCAGATTTCCACAATTTTTCCTTCTTGGTTTTGCAATTTCAATGTTTATGGGTTGTTATCTCATCTACGATCAACGTTACTGCAACTCCAAAGATGAAAAGAGGACCCATCCCCAGAAGAGCTGCTGACTGCTACCATGTGAAGACAGAGATAATCACATGCTATCACATTAGTAGAGGACTATATATTTTCTGGTCTGTGTATGCAATAATAACAGCAGCAATTAAAACCATTCCTTATAGCTGAAGGCCCCTTAGAGTAATTTCCTCTGCCGCTCTCTCACTTACGCCATGGGGAGTAATGGTCTTTTACAGGCCTTACTTCTTCAGAGTATGTGCACTGATATTAGTCAGGGGAATATGGAATGGCCCCGGGTCATGTTAGGTGATCTACACATGCTGATAAACCTAGAGAAAGGTCTACTAATTCAGACAACAGCTATTTCCTCTGACACCCCAAAATACATATATGCCTGGTTCGGCCAAGTATTTGTTTTCAAATGAGGAAACTATAGAAAGGTGTCGCCATATACCTCTACCAATGGCTCATCATTCAAGGATAAAAGAAAAAGGCATTTACCTTGAAAGTGACCAAACCTTTGCTCTCCTGACATCATTAGTCAGAGGAAACTCAGGACGTCCTCTTACACCTCGAGTATGGGGATCTGTAGGGTTTTACACTTTCTGGCAGATGTTAGGGTACACAAGGATACTTGGTTCTTGTTTAAAACAGTCTAAGGCCGGCGTCACACTAAGGAGGAATACGGAAGAGTGAGAGGCGTGAAAACCACGCATTACACACGGACCCATATTTCTCTATGAGGAAGCTCTGATCATGCATAATTTTCTCGGGCGTATCTTACAGTGCGAGACACCTGCAGCATGCTGCAATTGTACCCGTATTACGCCCGTTGTACGCCAATGAAAGTCTATGGGTGCGAGAAAACAACGGATTACACACGGACCAGACGTGTGACTTGCGAGAAATACGCAAGATGATTTCAATGAGTTTCAGGCCTAAAAACCGTTAAATGTCCATTTTGCAAGGTGGCGAGAAAAATACGCTGTACGGATGCCATACAGATTGCATACGGATGCTTACATGCGCAAAATACGCAGCCGCACCCTGACAACGGATGACATACGGATTGTTGTGCCGGCATTATTTTGGCGTATTACGCTCGTACAATACAGTCCGTATTTTTGTACGGTGAGTGTGACGCCGGCCTAAGGTCTATTATCCGTTATAAAGTTAAACAGTGCTCACATGAAAGAAAACAGCCTTTTCCGAGCTTAAATGAATAACAACAAAAGCAGTACTTCCACTGGGTAGGCAAAGATACAATACGGTCTCTGTTATGTTTCGGTAGCTGAGGAGGACAGGAACAACAGCCGGGCAACCGAACACCTGAGATGTTGGTAACTAATGGGTTGCAGAAACCTGAACTAACCACACAACTAGAGGTAGCCGTGGAGCGTTCCTACGTTGATCCTAGACGCCTCATCACAGCCTGAGAGATAACTACACCTAAAGGCAGAAAGATGAAAGCTATCTGCCCCGGAGCAGATCCCCAAAGAAAATAGGAAGCCCCCAAACATATAATGGAGGTTAGACAAGATGAAAACACAAACATAGGCAGAAAATAGACTGAGCAAACGCTGGGGCCACAAGCTGACTAAATAGGATAGGACAGGAGAGATTACTTTCTGCAACCCAGAAAACCCTACAAAAATCCAACAATTCTGATTACAAAAATACTGAGATCACACGATCTCGCCACCCACTAAATCAGATCTCAGTGTGAACAAAAACAATTGATCACCGGCAACCATCATGGGAGGGAACCTCCCTTATATCAGACCAATCCGTGATCCCAGATTGCCAATCCTCGCTGAAAGGTTCAGTACTGTCTGTAACCACCAGAGGGAGCCTCTGCTCAGAAACCATCTCTAGCACATTCATAACAGGTCTCATTCATGCAGCAGTGCAGGCACTGCTTACGGCTCAGTTTTGTCAGCAATCATGGTAACTTCAACAAGTCAGACACACCTGAGTCAACCCAGCTGTCTTTTATAGGACCTGCAAAACCTGGACTGGGGTGTATGGGAGCGACCTTTCCCACCCAAGCTCTTTTGGTCGCTCCTAAATCCCAGACCCAAAATCCAGTGCACTAAAATCCTCTAAATAACCTGTCATTACTGGAGTACTCTATTCCGAGACCTCATCACTGAGACCAGTCACCTCGGTGACACATACCTGCCACCCAGAACTTTACTTAATGCTTCCCTACAGGGCCCTAAGATTCATATTTCATATGCCAGAAACTAAAGGTACAAAAAGTCTGAAGAAAACAAACTGATTTTATAATAGATAACTACCCACAGTTACAGCACGTTCAAATATTTATTTGTGCCAGAAGATAGACTTAGTCAAAACATTCAGTTCAGTTCAGTGTTACTAAAACTAAAAAAAGTTTCCTTTAAATTAAAGGTGCGGTACTTTAGGATAATTGGAGGATTGCATTGCACGATTTGGTCCACTAAGGTTTGCGAACTGTGCATTGTGTGAGTCAATAACACAAGTTTCACCTAAAGATATTTGATAATTTTAAACAAAGTACACAATTAAATATATTTAAATATAATCAACAAAAATATTGGTCGCTACTGTTCACCATGCACTAATAGTTTGGCTTCGCGCATGTCATGTATGGTGTGGGCACTAATGTGAATCCAACATCAGGCTTGAGATTAAGGTCGTCTCTCGAAACTCCTGGAGGTGGACAGAAAGTAAATGCTTGAAGAAGTCCAGTAAAAAACAGGAAAAGTTCCATCTTGGCCAAACTTTGCCCAGCACAAGCTCTTTTTCCTGTAGAAATGGGATTACTCATTTAATCATGTCATGGTGAAATTATATCTTGACCCTAACACTTTGAATATAATGCATACTTTCCAACTCTCTCTTAAGGGTATGCCACACTAAACAATATCGCTAACGGGATCGTAAAAAACGTCACTATTTAGCGATCCCGTTAGCGATATTGTTCAGTGCGGCAGCTTCCAGCGACGAGCTTCTGCTTGTGATCTCCGTCGTCGCTGGAATCGCTCCGGATCCCTATTTCAATCGCTGGAGCTCCCGTTGGTAAGTATTGTATCGCTGTTGGCACCTTTTTTAGCGATTTAGCGTACTTTTGTACCGCATAAAGTCGTTAAGAAGATCGCTAACCGGCGAATAGCGTCGTTAACTATATCGCTAAATGCGGTAGCATTTAGCGATAATAGAAACATCCCGCTAGCGATCTCATTAGTATGCAACGCTAACGAGATCGCTAGCGGGATTGCTTATGTGGCAGTAACCTTTAATGTTCGTGAGGCTCCTGGACAAAAGGGAGACCTCCAGGAAGCCACAAAAGCTTCATAGAGCCCCCTGGAAAGCATTATTGACTGAAGGTTTCCTGTGCATGGCTCCAGGATTCTTTGTATTGAGACTAAGCCCTAAAGTTCATAGAATACTACAACAATGCCCCATACTCCATAAGGATGCCTATTCAGAACTAGTTCTTGAAAAATGATGAAAGGTTGACCTTGTGCCTTTTCTTTGCCCCAAATATGGCCAAAGTCATTTAGAAATTAAAGCTGAACTTCATAAGTACTTGAGAACATGACCAAACAGCATATGCAGACATTTTAAACTAGTGGTTCCTACTCTTCTAAGTGTATACATGCTTGCAACTGGAATTCAAAAGACTCATAATGTCAGTGGCATAGCTTGGGTGTGGGGCATAAGTCTTGCTGCTGACTTTAAGGGGGGCTCAATCGTTGGTCCAGGTATGTAGACCGAGGGTTAGAGTAGCAAACTAAATTCTTGCCCCAAATGAAGCAAAACAGTGAAGATTTTGAGAAATATACTCTAGGCTTTAGTGATAAAAAATTATAAAGTGCCCATGCATGTGCTTAGCTTCTTAATAAGCCCGTACAATAGTTTTGAATACTTTGAATTTTTTCGAGCACATAATATGGGATTTTAAAAAATACATTATTTCTTTAAAAAAATATAGCCATTCTGTTAGGGAATGTATTGTCATTTGAGTGACATGGAAAATTATTTGATTTTCATCTTAATAGACCTTATTGCTTACCTAATGAGAACGGCATAAATGCATCATTTCGAACAAATTTCCCATTTTCATCTAAGAAATTATTGGGATTAAAATCATAGGGAGTTTTCCATTGAGTCTTGTCATACAGAACTGAAGTTAAGAATGGAATAACCTCTGTACCCTGTGAACAATAAATCAACAAATATATTTTTTTATCATATAAATTTCCTTTTCAAAAATATGAAATTTTTGCCATGGCTGTGGACCCCATAGCAGTCCCTTTTACTAATTGTTTAAAAGAAAGAAAAGCTTTGAGCATAAGCACAATTTTTTATAAACTCACTTTTGGAATGAAGTAACCACGAAAATACACATCAGTTGGAGTTGAATGTGACACGTTTAATGGGAGAATATTTCCAAACCTTTGTATTTCATGTATTACTGCATCAGTATAAGGCATTTTCTGACGATCTTCAACTGTCGGTAGCTGTCTTGGTTTAATATGTGTTTTAATTTCATCCTGTACTTTCTCTATAAAGTAAAAGAAAACATTTTTTTACCTTTTGTACATGTACAACAATGCCAATGCAATTTAATTGATAGATTATAGGCTTTTACTACTACTGCCTCTACTAGGGGCAGTTTAAGCAAGGATAGGCTGTCAATTTATTTAGTATCTCAACATTTCTACATTCTTGTTAATTCTCATCTCTCCTGATCTTTTTTTCTGGCTGTTGCAACTATGTATGTTTGCAAAGTGTATATTAGTATATACCAATAAGATTATGACTGAAGCAATTGATTATATACAATAGTATAAAATGTAACAAAAATAATCTAAATAAGTTACGGTAATTGTCTAAAATATTATATTTTATATTGAATGTACTTAATATCTACTCATGTCTATCCATTGTGAAAAACATGGAATTCTTAATGGAATACATTTATGTTAAGTTTATTTTTCTAATGGTTTTATTTTTCCAGAATTTTGAATTAAAGGAGAACTTGTACCAATGTTAGTAAAAAGTTCCCATCATGTGATGGAGACTACAAAATATTTAAGTCTCTGATTCTTTAGGGTACAGTTATGTAGATCATCTGTCCAGAGTAAGAAATCTTCAAAAAGAAAAGCACCTAGAGTTTTGTGCTAATGCCTGAGTCCCTGAATGGCTCTCCTTCCCCCTCTAGGCAGCTCAAGACATAATTACCACCCCGGCCATGCGACATTGTATTTGGCAAGGCATGTTCCCTGCTTCCTGCTATCTGTGCACGCTGCATCGGTGACGGGCCTAGTGTGCATGCTCCTCTGTTCTTAAATGGTCAGCACACAGCTGCAAAGATGCCCCCAGCCAATGTCTAAGAGGCATCCTGTATATAGGACACTCTACCCAATTGGGGGGTGTCTAAGCAATGTTGTTCCATTAGTGAGCTTGTTCTACTAGAGAATTGTTAGGTCCCAGTCCCTGACCCTGATCCCTTGTGAGGCCAGATCCTGAACCTGAACCCTTGGTCCTTGAGCTCTAAAGCTAATCCAATAGAACCTGAGCCAGTTCCAGAGACCCATGTGTCTGAACGTTTACCTATCCCTGTACTCCTGTACTCCATGTTGTCCAGACTGTTATCCAAGTCTCCAAATCCTGCGCTCTCTGTGATTAAGTATCAGTGTCTGTTCTGCCTGAGAATCCAGAACCGGTGTAGTCTTAATGGAGCGTGAGTCCATTTCTGTGCCTGCAAACCTGACCCCAGCAGATAACAGCTAATATGTACTCCATTAACTCCAGTAGCTGCGGTACCAAGGTCTGCCTAGGAGTGGTACATGGCGACTACCTGCACCTCAAGCCTGACTCCACCATCAGGAGCTCCAGTGAAAACCAGGTAGCTGCTTAGCTACGCCTCTCCTAGGAAAGCCCGTCCCCATGACACATTGGGTCCACCAATAACTTGCACCACCTGCAGGCATGACAGTTAGGAAGGTCAGTAATAGAATAATATATTTTTATTGGATGACACTGAGGGATGTTGTATGTACTGAATCTTTACCTTTTGCACCTCCTCCTCTGCAAGAGTTTTTCCATATATCTTAGATGATGACTTGATATCATTGATCGCCTTAATTAATAGGCCTCTTAAGAAAACTTTCATAGCTTCACATACCATGGGTACTGGGGCTGGTCTCCTGTTGACCTCCAGGAACTCCTGTAATAGTTTGGGAATGCAGCAGTTACGAGAAAAGATGTTCAACCAAGAGGGGTTAACAAATTCCAAGAGTGATTTTCTGGGCTCCCGTGGTCAAGAGGTATCAGCACAACCAGAAGTGGGGATTGGTCAGAGAGCTTCAAGGCAAGTATTCTGTCTTACTGACGATTCCAAGAGCTGCAGTGTTACCTATTATTTGGCCTTTGCAGGACAGAGAGCCATATACAGCCGAGTAGCAGGAAAATATTTTGTCATTAGGCTGTCATGTCTGCCAGATATCCACGAGCGCTACTTCTTCCAATACTTTCCCTAAAGGGCTAGAACCATCATGTGACCCAACAATGTTCACTGAGAGTCTGTCTAGCGAATAGTTTATTGTGTTATTGAATTCTCCCACTATCATCAAGGGGCAACTAGAAGGCCTGCTGGCAAATATTAATATATTTTGAAGATCCACCCCTTTATAGGGTGGGGAATGTTAACCTTGGCAATAAGGATTAAGATGTTAGGGGCTGATATTTTTCATGCTATCAAAAATCGCTTTCCTGTTACTAGAATCATTCCTTCCTCTACCAATCCGCAATATTATGTTAATTTTTCTAGACATACCAATCATGCAATAGCATTAAATTAGGGCATTTTCCATTAATGGCATCAGATGAAGGCAAATATGTCTAAGTCTTTACATACTCCTCCCCCTTAAATTAGATTCTAACAGAAACATTCAGTCAGTGGTACCCTAATTATCCCTAAACATTAACTGTAAATTTAATACTAACTTTTTGACCACTGTGACCACACGCAGATGAGTGCTCCTAAAGAGACTAGTGTCAAAGTCAAAACTGTAACAAAAGGTTGCAGGGGGAGTGGAAACCAGACAGCATTCTAACCTCTCAATGTTTCCTTTTATGTATTTAACATATGTGCCCAACAATCATGGTGAATTGCAGAACACTGAAGCCGTGTTCTGTGAGACCTATCTGCTAGAAACTGATGTGACATCAGTAAGGTTATCTCAGTTCACAGCACCTGGCTCTCACTGAAATAACCTTATTGTAAGGTCACCTGAGTTCATAGCAGCTGGTTCTCATGCTGTGCAATGCCAGTGGCAGAATGATGAATGATCACAAGTCTGGAACTCAGCACTACAGCATTCATCAGTCCGGCACTCAAGCTACTGTGGCTATGAACTCAGAAAACTTTAAAGGTTGCCAGTGTTCACAGTCATAAGGTCTACTGGCAGCTGCAAGGCCCAGAAACTTTGAGGGACACTCTAAAGTTACTTGTTTTTTCCAGCTGCTGGAACACCTGGAGGCTGTGAACTAAGGTTACCTTGTGTATGTATTTTACTGTATTTGTTAATAGATAAAAAAATAAATGAAAAAAAAATGGAATGGGATCCCCGTAATTTTCATAACCAGCTCAGGGAAAGCCGAAGGTTGGGGGCTAATGTTAATATTCTGGGAAGGGGCCAATAGCCATTAAGTTTCCCTGGTTATTAATATCAGCTCACAGCTGTTTGCTTTGCTTTTACTGGTTATTATAGTGGACACCCCCCAAAAAAATGATGTGAGGTCTCCCCTATATTTACTAAACAGCAAATGCTGTGCATACAGCTAGGGGCTGATATTAATAGCCTAGAAAGGGGCCATGGATATTGGCCCACTCTCAGACTATCAGCAATCAGCGACCCAAGAAATGTTGCATTCATAAGATGCACCAATTCTAGTGCTTAGTATTGCTCTTCCCACTTGCCCTGTTGCGGTGGCAACTGCGGTAATAGTTGTGAGTTTGATGACAGCTGTTTTATGGCCGCTGACATCAAGCCCATGGGTTAGTAACGGAGAGTTGTTTGATGACAGCAGTTTTATGGCCGCTGACATCAAGCCCATGGGTTAGTAACGGAGAGTTGTCTATAAGAAACTACCATTACTAACCCCTTAGTCAAATGTAATAAAGACAGAGTAAAGTCCTGTAATTAAAATAAACACACAGACTCCTTTATTGGAAATAAAAACTCCACAATCCTCTTTTACCCATTTATTCACCAAAAATTAAAATAAAAAAGCAAAGTTATACTCACCTTTCTGCCGATAATCCATTAAGAGTCATGTTCACGCTCACACTGAGCACTCACACTCTGACTCGACCTTCCTCCACCCCTCCCTCCCGAGCTCCAAACTATTGTCTCTAAGAATGTACTTAAACATACTTCCAGAATGTTTCTATGCCAATTTTCCTAGAACCTTAGTAAATATAAAACATCCAATTAACGCAAAATATGTACTGAAAAGACCTCAACCTAATTGATAATTTATGAATACACCTACAGTACAGTAGTACCTGTTTAAAAGAAGTATATAAAATAATGTATTTAAAAATGTACTTCTACTAGGGTGATCATCACAAAAAATGGCCATTATAGATGGAATATTATGGAACTGTAAATATGTAACTAGCAAAAATGTAATAAGAATTACTTTGAATCTCCGGATACTTCATCATCAGTAAAATTCCCCAGTGGATCGTTGTAGATGTAGTTTCAGTTCCAGCACTGAAGACATCCCGGACGCAAGTAAGTAGATTTTTTTCATTAAAATATGTCTCAGCTTTTGATGATTCCTGAAAACACATAAAAATCCCATGGTACTCAATATAACCAAGACAATTATAACCAATCTCTGTTTCTGATATGATAGGCACCTTACCTTTTGTTTAACTTTTTTTACCTGAAATAGTAGGTTTTCGAAGGAATGGTCACATTACTCTAGTTGCTTAAATTGGAAGTCCTAAGGCAATTTACAACATCTATAATGAGGTCTCAGAAGCAGGTCACATTTGACAACTAAGTGCTTCAGTATGGAAGAAACATCAACATCCTCCAGCGTAAACATTGGACACGGGATAAGTAACCACCAAGCGCTGTGCCTCAATACTACGTGTAACTAACAAGATTGTAGCCTCAACGAGAGGCTGTAACCATTGTTTGAATTGCTTTATATCAAGAGTTCTTGAGAATGCGATAAAATGGCATCCCTGATATAACGCAAGCTGCAACCCATCCTAGTCACCTGGCAAGACGGCCTGCAGACCGATGACATGAAGAAAGCCGTGTTTCAACTGCGTTTCAACTGAAAAGAGATGTATCACACATACCTCAGTCGGCGATCGGGAGCACAGCTGTCATATGTGAAGAAACATCCTCGCTGATCACATAGAGGTTATCTCCAGCTTCATCCTCCTCAATGTTTATTTGTTTTCCAGTTTGGCACAGTTAGTCTCCATTCACTGCTATAAAGCTGTCAGACTGATGGGATAGAGGAGCAGGATGAAGCTGGATATCTCCTCACTGAGCACAGCATGGATTAAAACATATTTCTTCCTATATGAAAGCCAAGCTCTAGACCGCCAATTGAGATATGTGGGTTACAGCTCTTATGAGTTGAGACACAGGTCTCAAGAGCTTTATGTCTTCAGTCTGTAGTCATCCTGACATATAACTAGGACGGATTGCAGTTTGAATTATATAAGGGACACCATTTTATCTCATTTTTGGAGAAACCCCTTTAGTATACACCATATCACGGGGAGGATTGCAAGAGAACTCAACAGTGCAATCTCCCGGAAGACGAGTGCAGAACAAAGCTTCAGGCTCCTAGGAACGCAGGGTGAGCAAAGCAGGAGATAAATAGTTTCAGGACCTGAATCACCTGACAGTTGAGGGGCATGGCTTCAGCTCCAGAGAGCTAGAAGCTGAGGGAAAACTCCTAGAAAGGTAACTACGGGACAAAGTTACCCAGGGGCACAGACAGAGACGTAAATCAGAACAAGCCGAGGTCAAAGCACGAGATGGCAGTACAGTACCAAGGATAAGACAGAACGGATCGTCGGGGCCAGGCAGGGGTCAAAACCAAACAGACAGGTACAGAAACAGAATCTAACAAGCAGTATCCAGAGATCAGACCGAGTCAAAACCAAAGTATCAGGCAAACCAGAACACAGCACAAACACACTCAGGGGTCAACACACTCTGCCAAGGGCGAAAGTATAACTGACGGGGATTGGAGCTTCCTAGGGCTATAAGAAGCTCTCCCCGAACCAAGGAGAGGCCACAATAATAAGCCCTAGTGTGCAGGTAAGAGCCTGCACTGGGATCAAAACATTAACCCCTAGCGTGCAGGTCAACCCTGCACTGGGATCATGACACACCTATTCCGGTCACATCTTGCCGATCCTGTTCCATACATGAAAAATTGGCATAGTCATCATAGTTGCTGTAACACATTGGCAGCCATTGACCATTCGATAGTGACTAAATCCCCATCAGAACAGGGGTAAGAGGTGACAGAGGTTGAAGTGGAGAAAAGTTAACCAATTCTTGGACCCAGCAGAGGAAGAGTCTGTGAGGTTCACTCAGAAGTGGAGGGCCAGTTCTAGGTATTTATTTATGAGTTTAAAGAACAGAGGACTCATTATAGAGCGCAGAATTTGTGACTTTCAGCAAAGCAGATTCAAATTCATAAAAAGCCCAAGTGACTTTGACTTACATTTACACAACATGGACTCTTTTCTTTCTCTGGAGGCCAGTCAAGGCCAGAGAGCTACCAGAGCAAAGAAAGGGGTAGAACAAAGTAGTGCCATGTTCCTGTCAAGGTTGGCCCTGGATTTCAGACTCCCTTGTCTAACCACAGGTATTAAATCATTCATCTAATTAAAGTGAACCTGTCAGTTAAAATGTGCCTAGACTACATGCAGCACTGCAAGACATGGCAATGAAAGTTTACCTATTGTGTCGTTATCTGGTGCCGTTTTAACAAAATGTATGTTTTATTTATATACAAATTAGGCTCTCAAGTGCACAGATCCGTGTGTGTATCAGTACACTTGCAATACTCTGCTGCTCTTTCATTCTCCCTGTCAGTGCCGCCCCTGAGAGGAGAGCAGAGATGACAGGAGCAGATGAGAGGAGCAGCAGAGTCTTTACTGTCAATCAAGAAGCAGAGGGCAGCACCAAAGGTGAGAAGTGAAGAGAAGCCGAGGACTGCATGTGCACTGATACACCCGCTGGTGCGCTTGCAAGTTTAATTTGCTTATGAGCAAAATATAAATTTTGTTGCAACGGAGCTCAAGATAATGACAGAAAAAGTATAGTTGAACATATGTTTCCCTGACTTATTCTCACTATGTCAGGTTTCTTAAGTACTTTCGTACTAATAGGTAACATTTAAGTAGGAGAAACTATGAAAAAAAGCAAAAGAATATTTTATTAATTGTTTGGAGGAGTTGGAGAGCTGTACATCAGCTGTGTGTAAAGAGGAGAGGTGCGTGTATTTAGAAGAGTTGCGTGTGGAAGTAGCTGATCTGTGTGTGTGTAGAAGAACTGTGTGGTGTATGTAGGAGAGCTGTGTGAATGTAGAAGAGCTGTGTGTATGTAAGAGAGCTGTGTGTATGTAGAAGAGCTGTGTGTGTAATGTAGAGGCTGTGTATGTAGAGACGTGTGTGTAGTAGGAGAGCTGTTTTATGTAGAAGTGCTGTGTGTGTATGTAGGAGAGCTGTGTATGTAGAATGTGTTAGTAAGTAGCTGTGTGTGTATAGTAGGAGAGCTATGTGTAATGTGGTAGAGAGAGCTGTGTGATATTAGTTAAGAGAGCTGTGTGTGTATATGTAGGAGAGCTGTGTATGTAGAAGAACTGTGTGTGTATGTAGGAGAGCTGTGTGTGTATATGTAGAAGAGCTGTGTGTATGTAGAAGAGCTGTGTGTGTATATGTAGGAGAGCTGTGTATGTAGAAGAACTGTGTGTGTATGTAGGAGAGCTGTGTGAATGTAGAAGTGCTGTGTGTGTATATGTAGGAGAGCTGTGTGTATGTAGAAGAGCTGTGTGTATGTAAGAGAGCTGTGTGTGGATATAGAAGAGTTTTGTGTATGTAAGAGCTATGTATATATACAGCAGGGTTGAGTCTGCATGTAGCAGTGTTGTGTATATACCGTATTTGCGCTGCAGAGAATGTCCATAACGTGCGTGCTGTAAAGACGGTTTTACTTAGTAGTGAATATTTTTTATTTTTTCTATTTTCTGCTGTCTAAACCTATAGCGTTATAATAAGGTGCATCCTATAGTCTGAAAAATATTGTAGTTTGGTCTATTACTCCTCGTCTTGAACAAGCCTTGCAGTGCCCCAGAGTTCAGAGCTCCTGCTCTCTGCACAAGGCTTAGAATGAATATGATTATGTTGTTGGTATAATATAATATTTTGAGCCCTGACCAACTGGATAGTAAAAGGCTCAGATGCTCCCAGTATTAGTAATATGCACCAAATAAGAAAGTAACGCACCTGTTCCTGCTTCAGAAGAAATGCATCGATATATCCGGTGATGTCATTTGCATCTAAATCCGATCGTCGATTCATCGAACATTGGGAAATAAAACCCCTCAGATCTTGTATGTTCTGCTGTACTTTCTTATGTAAACCAAGGAGTGATCCGAGGAAGGGATAATAATTATACAGCTGTGGAAACCAACAATTTCCTCTTTAGATGTTCTTGCAACAAAAAGTTCAATAAAAGTGTAAATTGGGAGCAGCTCAGTCAGTCAGTGGTTAGAGCTCCACCATTCATCACTATCAACCTAGGTTAGAATCCAGCCAAGCATAATTTATGATATGGGCCCCATTCAGTTTTTTATTTTGTTCAACAATTGTCTTCCGTGTAGTGGATCTAATTTTTATCTGTTATTGGTCTGTGTGGATTTTTTTTTTACCAATCATGCGTGACACCCATTTTTCTCATGAGAAAAATAATTATTGAGGTTTCCGAAGTTTCTAATAGCATAAGGCTAAGTTCACACTGGGCATTTTTGCTGTGTTTTTTTTTTAATACTTTTTATGCTAATTTACAGCTGTTTTTCACAGTACCAGCAAAGCCTATGAGATTTCAGAAATCTCATGCACACGCATTGTTTTTTTTTCATCAGTATTTTGTGCTTTGCTGTTTTTTTGGACATCGAGCATGTCACTTCTATCACCTTTTTTCAGCGTTTTGCACCCATTGAATTGAATGGGAAAAAACGCATGAATAACACACCAAAACCGCCTTAGAAAAGCAGCAAAACCTGCATTTTTGCCTCTGCTTCTTTCTTGCCAAACATTCAGGTTTTGCTGCAGAAACAGAACGCAGCAAACATGGCCAGTGTGAACTTAGCCTTAGTCATGAAAATGAGACAGCGCACAAAGGCAAATTGGACATGACATGTGAAAAAGACCATAGATCAGACCTGGGCAAAGACCTGGCCACACCGTTCCCTCCCCCACCTATCGCTCACTGTCACTGCTCTCCGAATCCTCAAGATGCAGACAGTGATAAATAAATTGGTGGAGTAGGGACCTCTGGCTCCATCTTCCACCAATCAGCATGTGAGCCAGCAGTTGCGATGACGTCATTTCATTGCATTAGCTGTGCACTGCAGAGACAGAGAGAGCAGAGGCAGAGTGCCGGGGGAACAGAGCAAAGTACGAATGTGTTATTGCTTTTTTTTTCATGTGTATGGGATATTTGCATGTATATTGGGGGCTGTGTGGGGCTCATACTTTACATAGGGGGCTCATGCTGTATAAAAGAGGTTATGAGGATTTCATGCTGTATATTAGATGCTGTGTGGGGCTCATACTATATATAGGGGGCTATGTGAGTCTCATGCTGTATATAAGAGGCTATGTGGGGCTCATACTGTACATAGGGGGACTATGTTGGGCACATGCTGTATATAAGAGGCTATGTGGGGAGGGGCACATGCTGTATATAAGAGGCTTTGTGGGGGCTCATGCTGCATATAGGGGGCTATGTGAAGTATATTCTGTATATCAGAGGATATGTGAGGCACATGCTGTATATCAGAGGCTACATGGGGCACATGCTGTACATGGGAGGCTACATGGGGCACATACTGTATATATGAGGCTATGTGGGGGCTCATACTGTATATAGGAGACTAAGTGGGGGCTCTTACGGTATATATAGCGCTGTGTGTGTGCTCTTATGGTAGATGGGGCTGTGTGTGAGCTTAATTGGTATATAAGGGACTGTGTGTGGACTCATATGATATATGGGGATGTCAGCTAACTTTTTTTTTGCTTAATATTAAGTCATGCAATTAATATTATTATGGAATAATTATAGTTAATATGTTAATATTAATATTGAGCAGAATTAGTTTTAGCCTATTGGTTCAGTTCTGCACAACAGTCATGGTCTCTCATGTGGTCACTCAGGAAAATTAATTGCCCACCCTTTCGATAGACTGTAATAGATAAGTGTTCTATCCGTTAAAAAACAAGCAAAAAAACCACAGAACATGTGTGCAAAATGCGTGTAGATGGGCCTAAGTTGGTACATTCTCCTTGTAGGTTTGCATGGGTTTACTCTATATCTCTACACTTTCTTAACACACTATGCCATCATGGATTAAAATACTACAGGGCACGCAAGGTCCCCCTCATCACGCCAACACATGTCCAGGCCCATTTTATTATTATTATTATTTATTTATATAACACCATTGATTCAGTGGTGCTGTACATGAGAAGGGGTTACATACAAAATACAGATATCACTTACAGTAAACAAACTAACAATGACAGACTGATACAGAGGGAGAGGAACCTGCCCTTTCCGGCTTACATTCTACACGATGGTGGGGAAAACAGTAGGTTGGGGGGTTGCAGCAGCTCTGGTGTTGGTGAGGCGGTAGCTCCGGTAGTGGTGAGGAGGCCATGGGGTCATGGGTTTTTAAGTTGCATCTGAAGGAGCCGAATGTGGTTGATAATCGGATGTGTTGAGGCACAGAATTCCAGAGGATGGGGGATATTCGGAAGAAGTTTTGGAGGCGATAGGGTGAGGAACAAATAAGTGTGGAGGAAAGAAGAAGGGCTTGGGAGGACCAGAGATTACGTGAGGGAAGATATCAGGAGATTAGTTCAGAGATATACGGAGGAGACAGATTATGGATGGCTTTGTAGGTCAATATTAGTAATTTGAACTGGATACGCTGAGGAATTGGGAGCCAGCGAAGAGATTTACAGAGGGGAGAAGCAGAGGAGTAGCAAGGAAATAGATTAATTAGTCAGGCAGCAGAGTTAAGGACTGGAGAGATGCGAGAGTGTTAGCATGAAGGCCACAGAAGAGGATGTTGCAGTAGTCAAGGCGGGAAATGATTAGGGCATTTTAGTAGATTAAGGGTTGAGGAAAGGATGGATTCTGGAGGTGACAGGTGGTGCAAAGAGCTTGAATGTGCGGTTTGAAGGACAGGGAAGAGTTATGGCTTACTCCGAGGCAGCAGATAGATCAGCATTCATAGCCGTTGTGAGATATTCCTATCATCAAGTAGTCGATCATCAAGACCTCCAAGGGCGCAGAGGTTCGGATAGCCTGAATAGGCATCCTCTGTTCCCAGGGTTTATTCAGCTCACACAGTCGACATTTTTGGCAAGCCCCATTGACCTCGTCGCAGTTAAAGCCAATATACCAGCAACCACCAAATGGTCTACCCTGAAGTGAGCATCTCTCTCATGAGCTTCTTTAGCCAATTGCACCACCAACAACTCTGGAGCCACCACCTGCCACTGGCCCAAATATGGAGAGTGCTTGTGGGTAATGCAGTCCTAACTTCTTGGTCAGGACTTTGTCCTAGAGCAACCCATTTTCTCAGTTTCACCACCTCCAGTTCAGACTGTTGCAGATATATCCACTCATCTGTAGAATGGCCAAGAATCTGGACTCTTCTCTAGACTCCTGGGCGGTTACTATAGTCGCGGCAAACTGCCTAAAGTCCGGAATCTCATCACCTTTGAGCTCCTCATCTACATCCCTCTTTGGGCCTGCTTGGTTGACTCAGGACAGAGTGTCTGCATGCATGTTCTGGGACTGAGAGTGCGCCCAGCTTTGCATTCTCCAGGTGGGCCAGGGTATTGTCATTCGTCCATGCGTATATTTCTAATCTGGACAAATATTCTGCAAATTGTTCTGTCATGACCCATACCAGTGCCAACAACTCCAGTTTAAATGAACTATAGTTGTTCTGATTGTTTTCCGTGTCTGTCAGCGACCGACTGGCATATGCAATCACGCTATCTCGTCCTTCTTGCACATGGTCCAGAACTGTTCACAATCCATACAGGCTACCATTGGTGTATAGCATGAAGGGCTGAGAGAAGTCAGCATAAGCCAAGATTGGAGCACTCCTCAGCGCTATCTCCAATGTCTGAAACTCTTCCTCTTGCCGTGGGCCTCACAGGATTGGCTGAAACTTGCCCCACCTGCCGTTCCTCGCAACAGCTCGTTAAGTGATGCTGCAATCTTGGCGAAGTCTTTTATGAACCTGCGTTAGTTTCCAGCTAGCCCCAGCCCAGGAATGCACTCAGTTCTCTCAGGTTGGTAGGAGTTGGCCACTTCTGTACTGCAACTACCTTCTCCATGGTGGTGTATACTCCCGCACTAGACACAGTGTGTCCCAGATATTCAATTTTCCGCTTAAACAAGTGACACTTCCGGGGTTTGACTTTTAACTCTTATCTTTGAAACTACTACAGCAGTATAAGGTGGTCTTCAAACGTTGCGGAATAAATAATTATGTCATCTAAATATATCAGAGTTGCTTTTAAATTGAGATCCCCAAGAATCTCTCCATCAAACGTTGGAAGGTCCTGATGCTTTTGTCAGGCCCAAAAGGCATTCAGATAAACTCAAACAGGTCCATAGGAAGGATGAAGGCCATTTTGGAACAATCTTCTAAGGCTACCGGGACTTGCTAATAGCCGCTGGCTAGGTCAAGGGAGAAGAATATTGGCCATCCTCAAAGCGGATCCGGGGTAAGGGATAGGTATCACGCACAGTGCATGTGATCAGCCTTCGGTAGTACACGCAGAACCCCAAAGGACCATATTTTTTTTGAACCAACACAATGGAGGCTGCCCAGGTACTCTGTCTTTCACAGATCACGCCATTGCGCAACATGTGCATCATCAGTTCTTTCACCTCCTGGTGACATCTGAGGTGGGACTTGCTGCTACGTCTCTCCAATGAGAGCAGCGGTTCCAGGAGGGATCTCGTGGTGAATAGTCTGGGTGCACCCAAAGTCATTTTTGTGTCGTGCAAACACTCCTCAATACCGCTGCAGTATCTGTTCAACTTGTCCAATTTGCCCCTAGGAAAACTCTGTGAGATTGGCTTCCATCTGTTCCAAGAGATAACTTCTCCCCTTTTGACTATTGATCGACACCGCCAAGGTCCAAGGGTCTCCCTCCAAAGGTGTTAATTCTATAGCATCGGCTCTGGTGAGATCTTCTGGATTTCTGCAAACTTAGCCACTTCTTGTCAGGACATACACTGCAAACTTGCAACACTCAAGTTTATACAGCGCACAAGTAAACATCCCTGTCATGCAATGGCTAAGCTATGGGCAACCAATAATCTGGAGATTGCTTCTTCCCTCTTTATTGGTTCAATTTGGACGTTCTCACCCTTTAAGAATACATGAGCCAGTAAAGGCATAGTGAGTACAGTCTGCCCCACCACCAGTGCCATAGTGGCTTCCGGAGATATCAACACTTTGCCGAGGTGTGAGAGGAAGCGGGTAACTTCTGAATCTGGCTGACTCACACAAGCTGTTGGAACACCTTCTTACTTACTGATCACGGGTGATACGGATCCAATAGTTTCTATATGGGCCATCGGCCAAGAACAGTCCCACTTCTTTTAACACATTCATACCAGGGTTACTATAAGCCCACCTCCTCTTTACCAGCACTATTTCTTTTTGGCCCAGATCTTTTCTACATACCCATACTCACATTCACACTACTCCCACCACTGGGATAGGCAGTTGCTTGGTTGCCAGCAGACAGATGGTATCTTCCTTTCTGGAGTGGGAAACTTCGGGAAAGTTGATCTGAAATTAATCTTCTGGCATAGTAATCACCTGGGACTCCATGTCCATCAAGCAGTGAATGCGTTGTCCATTGAATTCAGCACAAGTAATGGGTCACTCGGAAACAATATCTTCGGAGGCTTCTTCTCTTGCCTCTGAGGCTCGGAACCCCATGGTATGCTCCTCGACCGTGGGGTGAGTTAGATTAACGTGTGCCACAGTCTCCTCTTTTCTTGACCTTGAAAGTCCCTCGAGATATGTCTCCTTCCACCTCAAGCCTAACATTGTGGCTCACGTTCCACAGATGGGCTACTGACGCGGCATGGCAGGGTTCATGGAAAACGATTTTCTCACTTCGGCCTCTTTTCATTCTGGGCCGTGGGGATAGGTGGGGGATATCGGATATCCCATATTTCCTGATGCAGCTTGCGGTCCCAGTCAGGCTCTGCGTGTATTGACCCAGGTGTGGCTACTTCATGGCTCCAGACCACACATGTTAAGACAGGGCCTCTCTTTCTAAGACCCTAGCTTCAGCTTCAATTTCAAGAAAGCACACACAAATCTGGATTCACACTCTAACGCTCTTTCAAGGCCTGTCTCAGGTAAGGGTCCCTCAGTCCAACAGCTAGCTGATCCCGCAGCACTTCATCCAATGGACCCAGCCCTCTGTGCCTGTCTGGGGTCTTCTTGGTGATATGGGCCATCACTTCCTGCAAGGCATTAACAAATTGAGCTACAATCTCACTTTCCTCTTGGACCCGTTGAAACAACCACATGTAGAGGTGCACTAGGTCCATAGTGTCACCGTGCATGTACTCTGAGATTTTTTATCACTTTATCTATGATATCACGGTCCTTGGGGGAGTACATGACCATCTGCCGGGCCTCCCCGTCAAGGGTCAAGAGGGCTAACTCAGCTTGAACTGAGGGGGTCAGAGAATATATGCGCATTCTCTGTACCCAATCACACAGTCACACGCTACTTCCCATGAACTTGGCAAGATATCTGAGCCCAGCCTCCAAGGGTACATTGCCCCTGACGGACTCTGTCACGGGCTGGTCTGTCATCTCTGTGTTTGAATGTTGCATCCTGTTGACTACGCTAAATGTGATGCAGGTAACCGGACGCAATGCACAGAGGACACGAGGCAAGAACTGTCAGTGATCGGTGCAATTCTGCTCAAACACAGTAATTTACAATAGTTATAAGACAACCATTGCCATTAAACAATACAAATCAACAAGGAACCATATAACGATACAACTGTAGTAACAATGAAAGTTCTTCAGTATATAATGATAATGTTCTCTCTCTAGAGATGATACGCCCATTCATGGGAGTTACCACATAGGTTTTTCATGCAATTCTGGCCTAACGGGGGTCACCAGTTTTCGTGTTATGCTGCAAGTCTTTCTGATGAAGTCTATTAACGTACATTGAACCTCCCATGCACCAACCAGCCCCCTCCACACCTGTCATCCTAACCCAGACCAGCCCCAGCACTGTATGTAATAGCTGGAAGTGACAGCCCTGCTCACTCACGCTGTCCCTCTATAACACAAGCATGCTCCTCTGATCGTCATCTCCATGCAGATCTTTGGTGCTTGATGGTTGGCGGATTTCTCCTGGGCCTGGGGAGGAAAGGACTTGGTCCTGACTCTCGACGGGTATCATATGGAATCAGGGACTTGACAGGTGTAGGGCACAGGTTCTGGTCTTCAATGTCTGAACGCTGGGTCTTGATCGGTGCAGGGTCTTGATTGGTGCAGGGTCTTGATTGCTGACAGCTGCTAGTGCATAGCAAGTCCTAAGTCATATTTGCAAGACTCATTAAAGGGTTGATTGTGACTTGTTGACTTTTCTCTGAAGAGGCAATTTGCATATTAAAAGTGAAAAAAAATGTTTTTAAAAATATAAAAAAATATAAAAGTTTAAATCACACCCCTTTCGCCACATTCAAAATAAAAAAAAAATCAAACATACACATATTTGGTATCGCTGTGTTCAGAATTGATAAAGGATTAACCTGATCGCTAAACGGCGTAGCGAGAAAAAAAGTCAAAATGCCAGAATTACATTTTTTTGGTCGCTGCGACATTGCATTAAAATGCAATAACGGGCTATCAATAGACTGTATATGCACCAAAATTGTATCAATAAAAATGTCAGCTTGGCACGCAAAAAATAAGCCCCACCCAACCTGAGATCACCACAAATGGAGACACTAGGGATCTCGGAAAATGGCACAATTTTTTTGAACAAATTTTGGATTTTTTTTCACCACTTAAGTAAAAAATAACCTAGACTTGTTTGGTGTCTATGAACTTGTAATGAGCTGGAGGATCATAATGGCAGGTCAGTTTTAGCATTTGGTGAACATGCTGAAAATAAATCCAAAAAAAGTTGTGGAATTGCACTTTTTTGCAATTTCACCACACTTGGAATTTTTTTTTCAGTTTTTGAGCACACGATATGATAAAACCAATGGTGTCATTCAAAAGTACAACTTGTCCCAGAAAAAAATAAGCCCTCACATGGCCATAGTGACGGAAAAATAAAAAAGTTATGGCTCTGGGAAGAAGGTGAGGGAGGGAAAAAACAGAAACGCAAAAACGAAAAAGGGAAAGTTCTCAAAGGGGTTAAGTCTACGCATACAGACTACCAGAACACCTCAGAGCAGGATATGAATCCACTCAGCAGTGTCCTTCAACATGACCTCCTGATGAACCTTATACCAAACAATCTTTCATCATTTTTTCTCTGCCGTCCACATTGAGGGAGATTAGCTACATGGGTTGTAAACTTCTTGATCATGCTGAGCATCACGAACAAAGGAACATCAAGATCTCTTGAGATGGACTTGTAACCTTTAGATTGCTAATATTTTTCAACAATTTTGGTTCTCAAGTCCGCAGACAGATCGCTTCTTCATGCTTAGTGTGGTACAGATCTACAATGCAAAGATTGAATCAACTTCTCCCCATTCATATTGCCCGCACCTGATTTTCATATTGCCCACACGTGATAGTTGCCACTGATGTGTTTGAATGAGCATCACATGCTTGAAACAAAGTTGTTTGTCCACAATTTTGTAAAGGTACCAACAATTTTGCCCTGCACATTTTTGGAGTTTTGTGTAAAATGATGTCCAATTTGCCTCTGTCTTTTTTCACACAGGAAATAAACATGCATATAATAAAACATGTGTAATTGAAATATTTTCTGGGAGAAATACTTCATTTTCTGAAACAATTTCAAGGGTGCTAACAATTTTGATCATGACTGTATTTGGTGAGCATCTGAGAAGGACTGTTCTGCTCCGGTAGAGTAACCCACTAAATAGGAGAAAGGGGAAACAGAATACTAGTTGGAAGACCTTGTTAATCTGGTTGGTGTATTACGATACACTACTACTCCCCTCTTCCCTGGGTGGGGGAAGGGTACAGACTGAGGGCTGATTCAGGAGCTAAGGCAAGGTACGTAGCCCCGGCGTCTTCACCTTCAGAAGTATTCTGGGAACAGGATAAGCTAGGGCACCCCTAGCATTAGGGAGAGGGAAAGAGCCCCTGGTCACAGAATACCCGACAAAAGAGTTGTGACACCATTAGTCCTAAAGGTGATCCTCAAACTATTCTAATAATTCATTAAAACGTTAAGACATAAGATCTGACGGTTTTCTTACCATCACTTTGGGTGTACCGACCAGTTTGACACTTTCATCTAACAAGATGATTAATCTTTGAAATGTTGGGTCATCGTAATCAAACCTTTTCCCAAAGATAATAGAGCAAATTACATTGGAAACTGCACTGTTTATCAGCATGTGAGTATTGAATGGTTTGCCTAGAATAATAAAAAAAAATAGACAGCGTTAAAATATAAATGAATAAAAACAAAAAAAATTTAAAATTAAAAAGTAGCTCAATATGAAAAGACATACAAACCACAAAAATTAAAACAATGTTCAGTAGATGACAGAAGATCACTGAATCAACCTTAAACAATTTTGTCAGAGTAAACTTACTGCCAGGATGTCAATTGAAATACTAATGATATGTTTAGAAGCTGCAGATGTTTTCCATGTGCAGAAAAATGTGATGCAAATTTCCAGCAAATATAAAGCAAAAACTTGACAATTTGTGGCGTATCCTAAAATACGTACTGGAAGCATCCGCTATATGTGAAAGGGGTTTGTAAAACTCCTATGAGTAGCATTGTACTTTAACTGTGGTGCGGATTGACAACCTGGATTCTGTAGACCGGGTTGGAGAGAGAGATAGACAAGAAACTAAATTGTATAAAAGTTATGAGATGTATGGGAAATATATATCTTACCATTGTGAGATTTAAAACTTTCTATAAGGGCATTAATTCATCTTGAATTCTGGCTTCCACACTTTTCTTCCCCATTCCAAAGTCTCGAAGTGTTGATACTGTGAACCTCCTCATGGATTTCCATGCTTCTCCATTGGAAAATGTTATTCCTAAAACATAGTTATATAGGGAAAAGAATGAATTAATCATACTAAATAGAAAACAGGTTTGTAACCCAAACAATTCAATGAGTGAAATTTTTAGAAGTTGATGGATGAGGAAGAAGAAGCGAAGAAGGAAGAAAAGTAGAATGTGTAACGAATGGAAGAGGAGGCACAGATGATGAAGTTCACATTCGTTTTTTATTTTTTGAGTGGAACCTCGAGCCCTCGGTCCAGGGGCTCTGAAGGGGGCGTAACTAGTGAGCCCCAGGTATCCGTAGTAAGGTCCCTCGAACAGAACCAGAATGGAATACCTGGGGGACACAGGCGCTACCTCCAGTTAGACCCCGGACTTGTGGCAGCTGTCCCAGCAGGACAAACGGGTAAACAGATATACAGATATAGTGGAGCAGACCGGCGGACACCGGTATATGAGGTGAAGCTGGCTCTGGCGAGGATAGTCAGGTTCCGGGTAGACGGTAGGAAGCTGCTCCAGCAACTTTAGCTTTGTCCACAGGTTTGGATGGCAAGTGGCAGAACAGGATGGCACTTGAGTGTATAGGTACAGATGTCGTCTAGGATAGCCGAACAATAGGTCACTGATATTCTGCGGAAACAAACAGTGTAAGCAGAGAGCCAAACGGAATGCTATAACAGTGCAGACAGAGTAAGGACAGG
>JARQOD010000007.1:119849680-119919076 GCA_033576555.1 Oophaga sylvatica
ATATTTCATATATTACATATTTACATGCTTCAGCACTAGAGAGTGCAACTTTATTTGGTTGTTGTATATGGAGGTGGCTGCTCCTAGTTCGCACCTGTACACACCAGTTTTCTGATTTGAAGTGCCAGTCAATTTTTTCCTATTCGTATATCAGCCCTCTGACCGAACACTCTGCCCTCCAGCCTGAGGTGGTTTTAATTGCAACAGGATCCTACCTACTCAGATATTCAGGCTTTAGACTAAGGCCGGAGTCACACTACTGTACAACACGGCCGAAGGCTATGCAATAAAACATAGCATAGCACTCAGCCCAGTGTTACTCAATGGGGCAGCTCAGATCTGCAATTATTGTCGACAGCTAGATTTGGCTCACTTGCACCCATATAAGTCTATGGGTGCAAGTGACACAAAGCACAGCACTCTGATATCACCCGAGAACAGTGCGATATACGCCAACGCCGGCAGCAGAGGAGATGGAGAAATTAATTTCTCCGCCTCCTGTGCTGTGCTCCGATCCGCTCTGTGCGAGAGGATTGGAGCAGAGTAGCATGACACTCGGCTCCCCTTGAAGCAGAGCAGGAGATTTCGCATCGGATACCATACGCTGGTGTGACTCCAGTCTAAGAGAGGTATTCATACTAGACACGTAGGTTCCCAGCAGATTAGAGACTGCCTTGTCGTTGGCTGCTGGACACGCATAAATTGAACAAATTATGTGCTAAGTGTCTCTATTTTTTCCTATTATCTAGAGCAGTAAAGCTATTCATATTTCATATATTACATATTTACATGCTTTAGCACTACAGAGTGCAACTTTATTTGTTTGCTTATTGTTTGTTTAACCCTGCATTTCGAGGAGGTGGCGGTGCCCCTGCTGTGTTGGTGACTTCCTCCACAGCCTTGTTGTTCCACTGAGCTGCCGCTGTCCATTGGGAAAGGCATTAGTAGTGTTTCTACCAGCGTGTGCGTGTATTGATGCATTTTTCGATTCAGTGACGGAAGAAATATGGTACATTGTCCTTGTATCGGGGATCTAGCAGGGTGGAAACCCAGTAATCTACACTGGTGACAATACAGGGCAACTTGACTGTCATTGCGCAGGCACTAGAGCATGTATTGGCTCATCTATTCCAGGCTGCCCAGAGCCAACGACAAGCTGTCCTCACTATCCTTCCATCCATGTTCCAGTGATACACATGAGCTGCTCTGAAAGCCACCCTCCTGTGAACACAGCTGTTCCTCCTTATCCATCAAAACTGTCTACTTTCTGGACACTTAAATTATTTATTTAAATAATTAAAAAAAAATTGCCATGGGACCCCTCTATTTTTGATAACCAGCCATGATAAAGGTGACAGCTGAGAGTTGCAGCCCACATCGGTCTGTTTTGCCTGCGCTGGTTATCAAAGATAGAAGAGACCCCAAGTCATTGATTAACTATTTGTTTTTTTATTTATAGCACAGGCTCCAGCTGATGAATACTGATGATTCAGCAGCACCTGTTCTCACTTTTATCAGTGCCAGCAGGCATAGGCTAATGAGAGTAATAGTCTTTCATCAGCTGATGCCTTTGAATGTCAGTAACTGTTTTATCGTTGGTCACAACTGCTGGCTCAAACTGCCATCTGACAGCGTGGAAACCGCTACGGTAAGGATCTTACCATTGATCAGACCCCATGTTTGCCACACTGTCATGCAGACGACTGCGTGGAAAACAACAGATCTTCGGGCTCCCAATTCATCTGAATAGGGTCCAGGTTTGGGTACAGCTCTGGTATCCAAACCATACTTTTTTTAGATGCTTGGCTGAACCCGCCGAACCAGAACATCCACGGGTTTGCCCATCACTAGTCTTGAGCTCAGGCCCATCGCGAGTGTTACTGTGAGAGCGTGTATGCGCTCACAGTTAGTTTTGCGCCAAACTCACACAGGTAGTTACAGGAACTTGAATGCATCAGTTCCCATCAGACCCGGCTTGTTGAACCAGTAGTGATTTACTGAGTCTACAGCATTAAAACTACCAAAGTGTACAGAGGTGTTCCCAGGAACAGCCCATTGCACTCATATGATCCCTAAAGTAAACATGACTGTGAATAATTCAATAGCTGGATTCTACCTAGTGGGTTGAGAGTCTTTTTTTTAAGCTTGTAAGCTGCTGTACTCCATCACCAATCGGCCACCCCTGGTTTTCATTTGATTGTTCCAGTTTTCCAGGTAAATGCTCGGTAGCTGCACTAGGCAGGTGCACAACTAGGCAAATTATAGTAATGCAGTCAAAATTTCCATGTTTATTGAGTGACGCAGCACAGTGGTCTCGGTCAGTTCTGACTGTGTGTGTGTGTGAATTAACCTATTACATTTTGTTGGTTGCTGAAAACGCATTGAGTCTGAGTTTAACCGTAAAAGTTCATTTGGCAAGTTTAGTGTTTACTGCTTTCCTAGTTCACGGCTTTGATGTATCCTGGGAAGCCCATCCTGGTCCACTGTTTATATGTGGGGGCCTGTATCGATTCACACTCTCTGGCAGCTGTTAGGGTACGCACAGATACTTGGTTCTTGTGTAAAACCGTCTTAGCTTTATTATCCATTATAAACTTTAACAGTGCTCGCATGAAAGAAAACAGCCTTTTCCAGGCTTAAATGAATAACAACAAAAACAGTGTTACTACTGGGTAGACAAAGATACAATACAGTCTCATCCATGCAGCAGTACAGGCACTTCTTTCGGCTCAGTTTGGTCAGCAATCGTGGTAACTCCAACACATCAAACACACCTGAACCAGCCCAGCTGCCTTTAATATAATCTGCAAGACCTGGCCTGGAGTTTATGGAAGTGACCTTTCCCACCCAGGCTCTTTTGGTCTCTCCTAAATTTCGAACCCAAAATCCAGTCCACTAAAATTCCTCTCAGTAACCTTTAATCATTAGAACACTCTATTTCGGAACCTACATCACTGAGGCCAGACACCTCAGTGACACATACCTGCCATCCAGGACTTTATTTCCTGCTTCCCTACAAGGCCCTAAGAATTATATTTACTCTGTCAGAAACTAAAGGCGACAGAAGTCTAAAGAATATAAAGAATGTAAACTGATGTTATAAAAGATAAACTTTGCACAGTTACAGCACATGCAAATATTTATTTATTACAGAAGATGTACGTAATGAAAAAAATCCTGTGTTAATAAAACTAAAACATTTCCTTTGAATTAGCGGTACATTATGATAATTGGAGGCCATTAAGAGATTTACTCCACTAAGGTTTGGGAGCTCTGCATTGTGTGATTCAATAACAACTTTCACCCAAAAAAATTTGATAATGACATTTTAAACAAAGTACAAAATTAGAAAAATTAGATATGATCAACAAAAATATTGGTATCTACTCTTCACCATGCACTAATAGTTTGGCTTTGCACATGTCATGTATGGTGTAGGGATTAATAAGAATCCAACATCAGGCTTGAGATTTAAATCTTCCCTGGAAACTCCTGGAGGTGGATAGAAAGTAAATGCTTGAAGAAGTCCAGTAAAAAACAGGAAAAGTTCCATCTTGGCAAAGCTTTCCCCAGCGCAAGCTCTTTTTCCTGTAGAAATGGGATTACTGATTTAACCATGTCATGTTGAAATTATAACTTCACCCTAACACTTTGAATATAGTGCATACTTTCCAACTCTCTCTTAATGTTCGTGAGGCTGCTGGACAAAAGGGAAACCTCCAGGAAGCCACAAAATCTTCATAGAACCCTCTGGAAAGCATTGTTCACTTACAGTTTGCCGTGCATGGCTCCGGAATTCTTTGTATCCACATTAAGCCCTAGAAGTTCATAGAATATAACAACAATGCTTCATCCTCCATAAGGATGCCAATTCAGAACTGGTTCTTGAAAAGTGAGGAAAAAAGATTGACCTTGTTTCTTTTCTTTGCCCCAAATATGGCCAAAGCCACTTAGAAATAAAAGCTGAACTTCATGAGCTTAAGTACTTGCGACCATGACCAAGCAGCATATGAGAACATTTTGAACTAGTGGTTCCTACTCTTCTAAGTGATTGCCAAAAGACAAATAAACCCTAGCTAAAGACCATAAAAATTAACTTTTAATCATACTATTAAAGAAAAAAAGAAAATTTTCCTTTTTTTCCTGTAATAGTATGGTTGAAAGTTAATTTTAAGGTCTTTATTTAGGGTTTATTTGCATTTTATGATTATAATTGTATGATTACCTTGCGCTGATTATCTGAACATCATTAGTTGCTAATTACTCTTCTAAGTGTACACATGTTTGCAACTAGAATTTTAAAGGATCATAATGTTAGCAGCATAGCTGGGAATGGGGCATGTGTCCTGATGCTGACTATAAGGAGAGATCCATCAAACAAAATTTTGGAGTTTAATGGTCCTCATTACTTACCTACTGAGAATGGCATAAATGCATCATGTTTCACAAATTTCCCATTTTCATCCAAGAAGTGATTAGGATTGAAATCATAGGGAGTTTCCCATTGGGTCTTGTCATAGAGAAACTGATGTCAGGAATGGAATAACCTCTGTACCCTGTGAATAATAAATCACCAAATATCTTTCTTTATTATATACATTTTATTTTCAAAATGTGAAATTGTTGGTATGGTGGTAGACCCCATGGCAGTCCCTTTTAGTAATAGGTAAACAAAAACAGTACTTGTTTATAAGCAAAAACAAAGCAAAATACTTAAGCATATGGATTTTTTTATAAACTCACTTTTGGAATCAGGTGACCCCGCAAATACACATCAGTTGAAGTTGAGTGTAACACGTTCAGTGGGACAATATTGCAAAACCTTTGTATTTCATGTATTACTGCATCAGTATAAGGCATTTTCTGCCGATCTTCAACTGTCGGCAACTGTCCAGGTTTAACATGTGTTTTAATTTCATCCTGCACCCTCTCTGTAAAACAAAAGAGAAATAATATTTTGTTATTTTTTGTGCTAGCACAACAATGTCAATGCATTTAATTGATAGATTATAGGCTTTTACTATGAGTTGTAGTTCCTATATCAGGCACCTCCATATATTATGAACAGATGCCTACTGCTATGAATACATAACTTGCAAAAAGGAGGAACGCAGCAACACTCTGTAAAGACCAATATACATGCAAGCACAAAATCTATCATAATTGCTGAGTAAACTGTAAAAAAAGTAAAAAAAGGTAAAAAAAATTTTTTTAAAATTACTTACAAAAATGAAGATTCTTAGCGCATAAAATTACAACAATACCGTGCCCAGTAAGAGGGCTAGTTATGAAATTAAACTGTTCAATCTGTGCAAGAGTACCTCAGGGTGAACCCACAGATTTAGGGTCTACGGAGGTAAGGACACACAGAAAGACCTCCTTGAATGACCCCCTGTACTGGGAGTGAGTGTGAAAATTGTGTGGGAATTGCTGCACCCACTGCTGGATGAGGGTTATCACCTCTACGTAGATAACTTTTACACCAGCATCCCACTCTTCAAGACCCTCTCTGTCAGAGGTACAGTTGCAATCAGCACCGTTCAAAAAAAATCAGAGAGGCCTCTCTAAGTCATTAATTGGGAAACTGCTGGGAAAGGGCGACCGCCGAGCCCAATGATAAATTTCTTGAGGGATGTAGTTTCCAGAATGGGGTCACTTGTTTGGGATTTCAACTGTTTAGGTAAATGAGGGTCTCTCTAAACGTGACATGGCAAGTGCAGACTATTTAATCAAAGTCTGCGCAGCAAAATGTCACTCCTTCCCTTCCGATCCCTGCCGTGCGCCAAAACATCATGCTTCTAGAATGTTTCTAAGCACAATTTCCTAGAACATTAGAAAATCTAAAACATTCAATAAATTAAGTATATATATACTAGGATTAACTCAACCTAATTGATAGTTTGAAAATAATCTGATTTACAAATTCCTGATTGAGAGAACCATTTAAAATTGTATTGAAAAATATACTTCTATAGAGATTGGTCATCAAAAAGATGGCCATTATACAGCATATAAAAAATGATAGAAAGGTAAATATGTCACAGAAATATGTGTGGTAGCCTTCAGGAAGAGGTAATTTGGTGGTCTTCAAAGACTGTTGCTGTTCACCTTCAGTCTTATGCAACTCTAAAAAATGTAGGAAGAATTACTTTGAATCTCCGGATACTTCATCATCAGTAAAATTCCCCATCGGATCGTTGTGGATGGACCTTCAGTTCCACCACCAAAGAGATCCAGGACGGAAGAAAGTAATTTTCTTCATGAAAATATGTCTCAGCTTTTGTTGATTCCTGAAAGCATGAAACACAAATATGATAATGTTGTTGCTGAAACAGTAATGTTTTTGAAATAATGTTGTCATGATTTTAGTTGCCTAAATAGGGAGTCCTAAGGCAATTTGTGAAATCTAGTGATTTTACTGAAGCACATTTGACAGCTAAGTGCATCAATATGGAAGAGACATCAACATGCTTCATCATAAACATTGGACTAAGCTCTTTACCTAAATACTATGCGTAACTACCAAGATTGTAGCCTCATTGAGAGGTTGTAACCATAATGTGAATTGCTTTAGAATCAATAAATACCTATTCTGAATACATCTTGCAGATATGCCGACACCATTAGAATTGCGCAAGCATGGGAGGTGAGTTAAGGGTGTTTTTATTTTAACGTGAGGGGGGCAAATATTCAGCGTGAGAAAAGGTTGTCCTAGTAGTGGACAGCCCCTTTTAAATTCCAGTTTAACTGCTTTCTGGATGTTTCTAGTATTGTGTATTGTCTAACCACAGGAATTCACTCATTCATAACATTAAAGTGAATCTTTTAGTAAGAATGTGCCTAGAATACCTGAAGCCCTGTAGGACAGGGCATGGAAACACATTTCCATCTTTAACTATTATGCCACTATTTGATGCCCTGTTTTCCTGAAATGTATGTTCAGGGGTGTTATTATCACTGGTGCAACCTGTGCAGCTGCACAGGGGCCCAAGATGTAAGGGGGCCTAGTTCTACCTTGAAAACAGTCAAAATGGTAATTAACCCTGGACAAGGCATTTCATAGCGAAACACCGGTCGGGTTTGGTAGGTCCCTGATTTCATACACTGCAGGTAACGTTACCTTTACTACTAGTCCTAGATGTGTGGCTTATATGCTGTTAGAAAGATTTTTGCTATGCAGAATTGTGATTGTAACATATTTACACATCACTTAGCATTTCTTTTGACTTTCCATATGTATTTTCTGGCATAATACTTTTTTGTATTTAACTGATTTCATATGTACTATACAGTGTATTGTACGCTATAATACCCAGGTATACCCACTCCTTTGTTTCCTGTACTTGCTTCTCCCATTCGTGTTAATCTACTATTAATTAAAAAGCAGAGAGCAGCACCGGAAAATAAAGGAGGAGCTAAGGACTGTAAGTGCACTGATACGCCCAATTGATAAATTGTGAGCCTAATTTGAATATGAATAACATACGAGAAAAGGCTGCACTCAAGCATACTAAAGCATGACAACATAGAATACATGAAATTTTGAATAGCAATATGGCTTTGGAGTATAAGGAAAAATGTGAACAAGGTGCAAACCATCTATGTTGTCATGCTTTAGTATGATAGAGTGCAGCTTTTCTCGTATGTTTTACATGGGGGTAGCTCCCCTTGGTTTGCACCTAGTTCACATTAGTCTGGATGTGCCAATCAGGTTTTTTTGTCTTTTGAATGTTAGCTTACTGACCAAGCACTCCACCTCCACCAGGTGGTGATTTTAATTACAGCAGGTCCCTACTTACCCATAAATGCAGGCATTACTGACAGAGGTGCCACATTCACTCAGAAATTCAGATATCAGCCTAATAGAGGTATGTTCACATTAGGTCAGGGACTCACCAGACTTGAGACCACCTTGACGATGGTTGGTGGGCTTTTAATGTTTGGCCAAATGTTTATACTAAGCGTCTCAAATTTTTCCTTATACTCCAAAGCCATATTGCTATTTAAAATTTCATGTATTCTATGTTGTCATGCTTTAGTATGATAGAGTGCAGCATTTTCTCGTATGTTTTACATGGGGGTAGCTCCCCTTGGTTTGCACCTAGTTCACATTAGTCTGGATGTGCCAGTCAGGTTTTTTTGTCTTTTGAATGTTAGCTTACTGACCGAGCACTCCGCCTCCACCAGGTGGTGATTTTAATTACAGCAGGTCCCTACTTACCCATAAATGCAGGCATTACTGACAGAGGTGCCACATTCACCCAGAAATTCAGATATCAGCCTAATAGAGGTATGTTCACATTAGGTCAGGGACTCACCAGACTTGAGACCACCTTGACGATGGTTGGTGGGCTTTTAATGTTTGGCCAAATGTTTATACTAAGCGTCTCAAATTTTTCCTTATACTCCAAAGCCATATTGCTATTCAAAATTTCATGTATTCCATGTTGTCATGCTTTAGTATGCTTGAGTGCAGCCTTTTCTCGTATGTTTTACATGGGGGTAGCTCCCTTGGTTTGCACCTAGTTCACATTAGTCTGGATGTGCCAGTCAGGTTTTTTTGTCTTTTGAATATGAATAAAACATGAATTTTGTTGCAATAGAACACCAGATAATGACAGAAAAGGTATTGAAAACTAACTCTTCAAGCTCAAGCTGTAGCTGGAAGCAATCTTCATAGCGGTCTGGGCCAGAGGAAAATTATGGGAAAAGTGAACAAGTCAAATAAGAGAGGAAATTGAAGTAATTAGTTTTGGATTGGATTTACCTGTATTGTATTAACTTTTATGTCCTTGCATAGTGGTTTTTAGTCAGTAATAGTAAGGAAATATGTTTAGTCACAGTGCAGTGGTATTGGTAGTGATCAAGACGATGCCAATATCTGGTCTTGTATAGTGATTACAAATATAAATATTACTAATGTTTATTGATGTTTGTTCAAGGTCAGTATTGGAGGTAATATTTAATCACCATATGATGGTAATATCCAGCAATGGCATAGAACTATTATATAATATCTACATATGCAAATAATTAAGTTATTTTAGTTTGCAGGTAGAGAATATATATTATAATTTTGGACTATAAGATGCACTTTATAGCATGAAAAAAATCTTGTTAAAAAGTGTGTGAATCTTGTAGTCTGGATGTAGCTTCCTATGATTGAGGGGAACACTTACACAGCATCTTTACCGATCATTAAGAAAATTGGCCTCTCTCCTCCTCCTCCTATGATACATCTGATACATTGAGAGCTGTATATATATGCAGAAGAACTATGTGTGTATGTAGCAGAGCTGTATGTATATATAGAAGATCTGTGTGTATATAGCAGTTGCGTGTGTTTTATGTTTGTGTATAAAGAAATGTTTGTTTTAATATAGGAGAGCTGTTTGTGTATGTAGGTGAGCTGTGTAATCATGTAGTAGGGCTGTTTGTGAATATAGGAGAGCAGTTTGTGCATAGGGTAAAGCTGTGTTTGAATGTAGCATAGCTGTTTGTGTATGTAGCAGAGCTGTGTGTGTATGTAGGAAACCTGTTGTGTGTGTATGTAGGCGAACTGTGAAGGTATTGTAGGAGAGCAGTTTGTGATGTGAGGATTCACAAGTCTACAGTCACATAGATTGACTGCAGACTTGTAGGCTAAGGCTGGACGACCTCTTTAATGATATCACATTCCATTTGATCTCACAAAGGAAAATTAGATTAACATACAGTATGCACAAATATAGAAAGCAACACACCTGCTCCTGCTTCTTAAGAAATGCATCGATATATCCTGTGATGTCATTTGCATCGAAATCCAGTCGTCGATTCTTTGAAAATTTTGAAATAAAACTCTTCAGATCTTGTATGTTCTTCTGTACTTTCTTATGGAGGCCAAGGAGTGATCCGAGGAAGGGATAATAATTATACAGCTGTGGAAATCAACAATTCCTCATTAGATGTTTTTGCAACAAAAAGTACAGACCTCTTCAGTAGGGCTTTAGTCACACATCAGTAATTTGATCAGTGTTTCATCAGTATTTGTATGTCAAAACCAGGGTGTTTCTCAAACACAAAACAAGTGTCAATCTTTAAATGATAGTTTTTCTCTATAAGTTCCACTCCTGGTTTTGGCATACAAACACTGATGCAAAACGCTGATCAAATACTGACGAGTGAATGAAGCCTAAGGCTAATTGCACACATTCAGTATTTGATGACTTTTTTACCTCAGGTTTTTCCAGTCAGAGGAAAAGTATTATGGAAACTCAATTTATCACCACTTCTGTATTTTCACTCACTCCTGGTTTTGGCATACAAACACTGATGCAAAATGCTGATCGAATACTGGCAGGTGAATGACTTTTTTACCTCAGGTTTTGTAATCCAAAACCAGCAGTGGATCAATCAGAAGAAAAGTATTATGGAAACTCAATCGTCACCACTTCTGTATTTTCACTCACTTCTGGTTTTGGCATACAAATACTGAGGTAAAATACTGAGGTAAAATGCTGAGGTAAAAAGCTAGTTAAATACTGACGTGTGCATATGGCCTTACATAGTATATTTTGGGAGCAGCTCTACCAGTCAGTGGCGCTCCACCTTACATTACAAGGAGACTTGGTTAGAATCCAGAATCCAAGTGTAATCTCTGAACTGCCCTTTATTCATTTGTTTTTCAACACGATTTTCATCAGTGTAGTGGATTTGATTTTTATGGGTTTTTGGTCTGTGTGGATGGATTTTTTTTTAACATTCATGCGTGTCATCCATTTTCTACTGTAGGTTTCCTAACCTTCTGCTAGCATTAGTTAGTGAAAATCAGGCTTGCACAAATTCACTGAAATGGATGAGTTTTATCCACAAAAATGGATCAAAATCAGACACGACTTTAGATATGTGAAAAGGGCCATAGACTATAATAGGTGTGTGTTCTATCTGCAAAGAAACAAAAAACACAAAACATATACACAAAACTTGTGTAAAGGGGATGTAAGTTGGTATGTTCTCCTTGTAGGTTTGCATGGGTTTCCCCGAGGTTCGATGCAAATTGCCTCTTCAAAAAAAGAGGACTTGTACTCTATAGCGCCACCTATTGGAAGTAGCGATCCTACAAGTCACAATCAACCCTTTAACGAGTCTTGTAATATGACTTAGGATAGGTTCTATACTTTCTTCCCATACTCTAAAAAGCATACGGGTAGGCTCATTGGTCCTAGTGTGAATGTGAGTGGGAGACAGATATAGATTGGGATCTTCATTGGGGACAAGAACTGATAAGAGTAATGTGATCTCTGTGGAGCACTGTAGTATATTATAGTACAAAATTATTTTTTGAAGAGAGGACACGTCACATCAGTCAATCAATTAATTCAAAATATTATCTAGAATTAATAAAAAGGGTCCCCTTTTTCATGAAAGAGTAATGCTTCAGCTGTGTCAAGTTTTTCAGCTAAAAATATTTAACTTAAACCCTTCATGACATGGTGATTTTCCATTTTTCCGTTTCCGTTTTTTCCTCCCCTTCTTGCAAGAAACACAACTTTTTTATTTTTCCGTCCACTAAGGGTGAGTTTCCACGATCAGGATTCCTTCAGGAAATGCTGCGTGTTTGGCGCTGTGCGTTGGCGCAGCGCCAAACACGCAGCGTTCCAGATGTTACAGCATAGTGGAGGGGATTTCAAGAAATCCCGTCTCTACTATGCGTAACAATACGCAGGTGGCAGACCTGCGTTTACGGACATGCGGCGCGTCTTTTCAGACCGCAGCATGTCCTAGCGTATTGCGGCGACGCTGCGTCGCCGCAACGGAATTTAACACAGGGCTAGAACGTGAGTCAAAAAGGGGGCGGGGCTTAGGACGGAGCTGAATTTCCGCTCCGTCAAATGCGCTGTGGTTCCGGACCGTGGAACCACAGCCATAGCCGTATGAAGGCTTGTTTTTTGCAAGACAAGCTGTAATTTTGAATGACCCAATTTATTCTACCACATAGTGTACTGGAAAACAGGAAAACAATTTCAAGTGCGTTGAAATTAAAAGTGCAACTTCAGAATTGTTTTTTTGTTTTGTTTTTATTAACTATGTTCACTTTACGGTAAAACAAACATGGCAATATAATTCACCAGGTCAGCACAAGTACACAGATACCAACCATGTAGAGTTTTATTTTTTATTTGATTGGTGAAAAAACATTTAGAAATTTGTAAAAAAAAATAATTAAATTAGCTTTTTCCCCCATTTTCCAAGACCCATAATATTTTCATTATTAGTGATATGGGTCTTATCGTTTGCGCCCTTAGCTGATGTTTTTACTGATACCATTTTGGGGTAGATATGATGTTTTGTTCACCTCTTATTGCATTTTCTTGCAATGTTGTGGCTGCCAAAAAATTCTGACGTTTTGATTTTTTTTTTAGTTTTGCCGTTTACCGATCAGATTAATTTATTTTATATATTGATAGATCAGACTTTTACGAACACAGCAATATCAAATATGATTACATTTTGTTAGTTGTTTTATTTTTAATCGGGCAAAAGGGGGATGAGTGAACTTTTGTGTTTATTTTCTTTTTCCATCTTTTTTTTAAATTTCACTTTTTCTTTATTTAATAGTCCCCTTAGGGGACTTAAAGCTTCAATCATCTGATCGCTTGTGCATAAATACTGCTATGTAAAGCTAAAATCACAAACTCTTATGAACCCCAGCTACGGGCCCGCATTCACAGGAGTATGTACTGACAGGCATGGGAGTCTTCAGCAGACCCCCGGCTGTCATGATAACACACCACGGTCATGTCACGGGCGCGCCATGGGAGCATGGAACAAGGCGTGTGTCAGCATTTGTCAAATGCCACTTTCAGAGATTGACAACGAGATTCATAAGGCGAGGGCGGAGCAGCGGTTATAGGCATATGATGGCTGACTAATTCGGCCATCATATGTGGGGAAAGATGTGGGTTCGGTGTGCGAACCTGCATCTAAGTCAGGGACACGACTTATGTCGTAAGTCATATGTCATGACAGGGTTAAGATCTATGAATTTTGAAAAACAGCTATGAGATGATGCCTTCTCTTCATTATGTATGTAGCGCTCCAAAACAAGGTGCAAAAGAATGTTCCCAGTGTTCTTTTATCACAAAAGTCTTCATATCACCCTTTTTTGCTGAGTAAATGTTAATGCAGTTCATGTACCAGGATGAGATATCTTATGCTACGGTGTAACAGACTAATTTTTGCAGTAATATGCTCAGGTAATACTAGGTTAACAATATGTCAAACTGTTAAAGTGAGATGTGTTCGTCAGGAAATTCTAGAAGTAAACTATAGATGAAAAACATAGCTCATTACTTGTATACTGGTCTCCTAAAGAGGGTGAAGTCAGAGTTTGTGTAAAGTCTTCCTGAAGGAGCAGACCGAAGTGTGTGAGGAAAGATGCCTGGCAGACATGAGACATGTTGTGATGGGATGGAGCTGAGGAGAAAATTATGTGCCCAGGCATCTTATCTGCAAGCAATATAGTCTGAAGAAGCAAGCAGGAGACAGAGGCCATCACTTGCCTATATAAAGAACCTAGATCTCAGGGGCAGATTGTTGTGGACAAGGATTATACAATATATGCAGATAAAAGGAGTTGAAGAATCTGTGCACCTCATACACAGAACTGTACCAGAGCCTTGTCTGAGAATGAAAACCTCACTTCACAGTAAATGTATTTCAGCAACAGAATTGTACCTCCACACAGTAACCAATACAATAGATGCACCTGTGAATCCTTACAAGTAAATATTTGCAATTATCCCTGCATGCTCACCTGTTTTCTGGACTATTTGGAATGCACCACTTTACACCACACTACCAGGAAGCAGAGGTTAATTGAGTGTTGTCATGAACCTGGCATCATGAACTTTCCTCTTTTTGTCACTGCCATGGCAGTAACTTCAGCACACCATATGGTACTACATATAAAGCAGAGTGTACATTTTGCAATATATGATTAATCTATACGGGCCCACCATGAATCCATGATGAAGCAGAAGCGAAACGCGCGTTGGAGTGGTATGTGGGGGGCAGCGATGTGTCATACTGTTTGGTATTGAGGTTTCCACTATGGATATCTATTGAACACTTTTCCATTTGTCTTATATGATGTACAGCTTATCACATAGATTATGAGGTGCTTTTTGAATAGACATTTGCCTTATATATTTTTATTTTAATTTTATTGTGAATTAATTCACATTTGATTATTCATATTATAATTCATTTCCTCATGTTTATTTAATTGATGATATTCTTTTGTATATCATATCATTATTTCTGTGACTCACTTGGAGAGACATATGTTTATATATATTTTTTAATATGCACTTTACTTATCACATATTCTCAGTATAGGTAACCACAATTTTAATTATTTAGTATATTCAATTTATTTTTGATAGATTTTCATGCCATTTAATTTGACATACCCTGCCCCTGGCATACTTTGTGATTTTAATTTAATTTTTTATTTTCATTAATTTTATCATATTTTATTTTTATTAAAGGTCTCATGTTTTTTACTATAATATGTTGTGTCATCATGACTCATATATTAATAAAGTATTATATATTTTATACTTATTTTTAATACTATTCTTTTGGGGATATATTCCACCATGAGAATTATCTGGACCCTACAGGGCAAAGCGGTCGAACTCGCTGTTATGTGTTATGAATGTGCTGGAGATGGTTTCTGAGCAGAGGCTCCCTCCGGTGGTTGCAGACAGTACTGAACCTTACAGCGAGGAATGGCAATCTGGGATCACGGACTGGACTGATATAAGGGAGGTTCCCTCCCATGATGGTCGCCGGTGATCAATTGTTCTTGTCTCAATTGTGGTTCCTGGTTCATTTGGAATTTTGCTGGAGTCTTAGATGCCTCTGCTGCTTTCAGATAAGATATTTTCTGCTTTTATTTTTGTGCTTGCTTTTTGCATAATTTTCTGCACTTTTGTGGAGGTCAGCGGGGTCCCCTTCGGGGACCTGTGCTCCTCTCAGTTTATCTGTAGCCACTGTTATTTGTTCATTTGCTTTTTCCTGTTTTTTTTAGTGGCTGCGGCTTAGTTTTGTTACACCAGAGATCTGATTTAGGTGGTGGAGATCGTGTGATCTCAGGTGTTTTTGCAATCAGAAGAGTTGGCATTTTTTAGGGTTTTTTGTTGGATTGCAGTCAGAATTCATTCCTGTACTTTTCTGTCTAGACAGATTGGGCCCCAGCGTTTGCTCATTCTATTTTCTGTCTGTGTCCGTGCTTCTTCTTGTCTAACCGCCATTACATGTTTAAGGGCTTTCTATTTTCTTTGGGGATCTGCTCCGGGGCAGATAGCTTTCATCTTTCTGCCTTTAGGTGTAGTTATCTCTTAGGCTGTGATGAGGCATCTAGGACCAACGTAGGAACGCTCCACGGCTACCTCTAGTTGTGTGGTTTGTTCCGGTTACTGCAATCCAATAGGTTCCAGCCTCTCTGGTGTATTGCCGTTTTTGCTTTTTCTCCTCAGCTACCAAAACATAACAGTATCACCGGCCAAGACTGAAAATTATATGGTACTCACAAAGGGAAAAATAGTGTGGAAAGAAAAAAAAGTTGTCAGAGTTGTCAGAGATTTTTTTTTCCTGTTTGTTGCATTTTTTTCCCTCTTTTTCTCTGGGTGCTGAGGAGGATTTTTTTTTTCTCTCAATGGAGTTTGCACAGTTGTCTGGCCGTGTGGATCAGCTTGCCACTGAGGTTCGGAGTATTGCTACCTATCTTGCTGGGTTGCCGGTTGTGGAATCTAGGATTCCCATGCCAAATTTGTTTTTGGGGGATCGGGCTAAATTTCTGAATTTCAAAAATAACTGTAAGTTGTTTTTTGCCTTAAAACCTAAGTCCTCGGGGAGCGCAGCACAGCAGGTTCAAATTGTCATCTCTCTCCTGCGTGGCGACCCTCAGGATTGGGCTTTTCCCCTGTTACCTGGGGATCCTGTTTTGAATGATGTTGATGTACTTTTTCTGGCTCTGGGGTTATTGTACGATGAACCTAATGTCACTGATCAAGCTGAAAAAACCTTGTTGGCATTAAATCAGGGTCTTGAAGACGCTGAGTTGTACTGTCAGAAATTCCGAAAGTGGGCAGTCCTGATCAAATGGAATGATGATGCTTTGGCAGCCCTTTTTTGGAAGGGGCTGTCAGAGAATGTAAAGGATGTTATGGTGGGATTCCCTGTCCCCTCTGGTCTCAATGATTCTATGTTATTGGCTATTCAAATTGACAGACGTTTGCGTGAGCGCAGAGGTATGTGTGAGATGGTGTTGCCTTGTGAGCCAGCTCCTGGGCCCATGCAGGATGATGGAGTGACTTCTGGGGCTCAGCGTCATGAGTTTCGAAAGCGCAATGGGTTATGTTTCTACTGTGGTGACGCCTCTCATGCTCTTTCCGTCTGCCCAAAGCGGGGAAGACGTTTTGCACGCTCAGTTGTCTTGGGTAGTGTTCAGACTAAATTTCTGTTGACTGTTACCCTGATTTGCTCCCTGTCCACATTTTCGGCTCAAGCTTTTGTTGATTCAGGAGCAGCTATTAACCTGATGGATTTTGACTTTGCCAAACGTTGTGGGTTTCCCATGATACCCCTGCGGAAGTCTATTCCCCTACTGGGCATTGATTCTCCCCCTTTGGCAGAGAATAAACCCCAGTTTTCTACTCAGGTGATAATGAGGGTTGAACCAGATCATCAGGAGAGTTGCAAATTTCTGGTGCTGCATAATCTGCATGACATTATTGTACTAGGTTTCCCTTGGTTACAGTCTCATAATCCTTTTTTGGATTGGAAATCTGTGTCTGTGACCAGTTGAGGCTGCCAATGTGTTAATATTAACACTCCTGTTTTTTCTGCCTCTCCCCAGTCTCAGGATGTTCCTGACTTTTTGACTGATTTTTCGGATGTATTTAGTGAAAGTACATCTGCATCCTTGCCCCCTCACAGGAGCTATGATTGCGCTATTGAATTAGTGCCTGGTGGTAAATTTCCTAAAGGTCGCCTTTTTAACTTGTCTGTACCTGAACACGATGCTATGCGATCTTATATCAAGGAGTCATTGGAGAAGGGTCATATCAGACCATCTTCTTCACCCTTGGGCGCCGTTTTTTTCTTTGTGGCCAAAAAGGATGGTTCATTGAGGCCGTGTATTGATTATCGTCTCTTGAATAAGATCACTGTGAAGTATCAATATCCGTTACCCTTGATTTCTGACCTGTTTTCCAGAGTGAAAAGTGCTAGTTGGTTTACCAAGCTTGACCTCGGGGGGGCGTATAACCTTATTCGCATTAAGCACGGGGATGAATGGAAGACGGCGTTTAATACCCCAGAGGGGCATTTTGAGTACCTAGTGATGCCCTTTGGGCTCACTAATGCTCCTTCCGTCTTCCAATCCTTCATGAATGATATTTTCAGGGATTTTGTGGATAAATTTCTGATTGTTTATTTGGATGATATCTTGATTTTTTCCAATGACTGGGACTCTCATGTGAAACATGTTCGGACTGTGTTCCAGATTTTGAGAGAAAATGCACTGTATGTGAAGGGATCAAAGTGTCTTTTTGGCGTACTGAAGGTCTCATTTCTGGGATTTATTTTGTCTCCATCTGTTATTGAAATGGACCCGGTCAAGGTTCAGGCCATCTGTGATTGGGTCCAAACTACTTCATTAAAGGCTCTTCAGAGATTTTTGGGTTTTTCCAATTTTTATCGTAAATTTATTGGTAATTTCTCCGGTATTGTTAAGCCCTTCACCCCCAAGGGTGGTTTGCACGTTAATGACCGGGCCAATTTTTACAATTCTGACCACTGTCTCTTTATGAGGTTATAACTCTGGAACGCTTCAACGGATCTTCGCGATTCTGAGATTGTTTTCTCGTGACATATTGTACTTCATGTTAGTGGTAAAATTTCTGCGATATAACTTGCATTTATTTTTGAAAAAACGCAAATATGGCGAAAATTTTTAAAATTTTGCAATTTTCAAACTTTGAATTTTTATTCCCTTAAAACAGAGAAATATATCACACAAAATAGTTAAGAAATAACATTTCCCACATGTCTACTTTACATCAGCACAATTTTGGAACCAAAATTTTTTTTTGTTAGGAAGTTATAAGGGTTAAAAATTGACCAGCGATTTCTCATTTTTACAGCAAAATTTACAAAGCCATTTTTTTTAGGGACCACCTCACATTTGAAGTCACTTTGAGGGGTCTATATGGCAGAAAATACCCAAAAGTGACACCATTCTAAAAACTGCACCCCTCAAGGTACTCAAAACCACATTTAAGAAGTTTATTAACCCTTCAGGTGCTTCACAATAACTAAAGCAACGTGGAAGGAAAAAATGAATATTTTACTTTTTAGCCACAAAAATTATCTTTTACAAACTTTTTTTTTATTTTCACAAGAGTAAAAGGAGAAAATGGACAGATAAGGTTGTTATGCAATTTCTCCTGAGTACGCCAATACCCCATATGTGGGGGAAAACCACTGTTTGGGCACACGGCAGAGCTCGTAAGGGAAGGAGCGACGTTTGACTTTTTCAAACTAAAATTGGCTGGAATTTAGATTGGATGCCATGTCGCGTTTGGAGAGCCCCTGATGCGCCTAAACAGTGGAAACCCCCCACAAGTGACACCATTTTGGAAACTAGACCCCCTAAGGTACTTATCTAGATCTGTTGTGAGCACTTTGAACCCTCAAGTGTTTCACAAAAGTTTATAAAGCCTGGGTGTGAAAAAAAAATCAATTTTCCACAAAAATGATTTTTTAGTCCCAAATTTTTGAATTTTCCCAAGGAAATTGGACCCCAAAAGTTGTTGTCCAATTTGTCCTGAGTACGCTGATACCCCATATGTGGGGGGGGGAAACTGTTTGGGCGCACGGCAGGGCTTGGAAAGGAAGTAGTAACGTTTTGGAATGCAGACGTTAATGGGGGTCATGTTCCGTTTGCAGTGCCCCAGATGAGCCTAAACAGTGGAAACCCCCCACAAGTGACCCCATTTTGGAAACTAGACCCCCTAAGGAACTTATCTAGATCTTTGGTGAGCACTTTGAACCCCCAAGTGCTTCACACAAGTTTATAATGCCCGGGCATGAAAATAAAAAATCCTATTTTTTTCCCACAAAAATTATCTTTTAGTCACTAATTTTTTATTTTCCCAAGGGTAACAGGAGAAATTGGACCACATAAGTTGTTGTCCAATTTGTCCTGAGTACGCTGATACCCCATATGTGGGGGGGGAACCACTGTTTGGGCGCACGGCAGAGCTCGGAATGGAAGGAGCACCATTTGACTTTTTCCAACCAAAATTGGCTGGAATTGAGTTTGGATGCCATGTTGCATTTGGAGAGCCCCTGATGTGCCTAAACAGTGGAAACCCCCCACAAATGACCCCATTTGGGAAACTAGACCCCCTAAGGAACTTATCTAGATTTTTGATGAGCAATTTGAACCCCCAAGTGCTTCACACAAGTTTATAACGTAGAGCCGTAAAATTTAAAAATCATATTTTTTCCACAAAAATGATCTTTTCACCCCAATTTTTATTTTTCCAAGGGTTACAAGACTCCAAAAGTTATTGTGCAATTTGTCCTGAGTGCGCTGATACCCCATATGTGGGGGTAAACCACTGTTTGGGTGCATGGCAGAGTTTGGAAGGGAAGGAGCGCCGTCTGACTTTTTCAACAAAGCATTGGCTGGACGCCATGTCGTGTTTGGAGAGCTCCTGATCTGCCTAAACAGTGGAAACCCCCATAAATGACACCATTTTGGAAACTAGACCCCTCAAGTAACTTATCTAGATGTGTGGTGAGAACTTTGAACCCCAGGTGTTTCACTAAAGTTTATAACGTACAGCCGTAAAATAAAAAATATTTTTTTTTTTTTACAAAAATGATTTTTTTGCCCCCAATATTTTATTTTTACAAGGGTAACAGGAGAAATTGGACCCCAAAAGTTGTTGTCCAATTTGTCCTGAGTATGCTGATACCCAATATGTGGGAGAAAACTACTGTATGGGCGCACGTCAGGGCTCGGAAGGGAAGTAGTGACGTTTTGGATTGCAGACTTTGATGGAATGGTCTGGGTGCGTCATGTCGCATTTGGAGAGCCCCTGATGCGCCTAAACAGTGGAAACCCCCCACAAGTGACCCCATTTTGGAAAATAGACCCCACAAGGAACTTATCTAGATGTGTGGTGAGCACTTTGAACCCCGAAGTGCTTCACAGAAGTTTATAACGCACAGCCGTAAAAATAAAAAATCTTTTTTTTTTTTGCAAAAATGATTTTTTCGCCCCAATATTTTATTTTTACAAGGGTAACAGGAGAAATTGGACCCCAAAAGTTGTTGCCCAATTTGTCCTGAGTACGCTGATACCCAATATGTGGGAGAAAACTACTGTATGGGTACACGTTGGGGCTCGGAAGGGAAGTAGTGACGTTTTGGATTGCAGACTTTGATGGAATGGTCTGGGGGCGTCATGTCGCATTTGGCGAGCCCCTGATGCGCCTAAACAGTGGAAATCCCCAACAAGTGACCCCATTTTGGAAAATAGACCCCACAAGGAACTTATCTAGGTGTGTGGTGAGCGCTATGAAGCCCCAAGTGCTTCACAGAAGTTTATAAGGTACAGCCGTAAAAACAAAAAAATAATTTTTTTTTGTACAAAAATGATATTTTCGCCCCCAGTTTTTTATTTTCCCAAGGGTAACAGAAGAAATAGGACAAATTGCACAATAACTCTTGGGGTCCAGAATACGTTGATACCCCATATGTGGGGATAAACTACTGTTTGGACGCATGGCAGAGCTCAGAAGTGAAGGAGCACCGTTTGACTTTTTCAACGCAGAATTTGCTGGAATTGAGATCAGACGCCATGTCACATTTGGAGAGCCCCTGATGTGCCTAAACAGCGGAAACCCCCCAATTCTAACTCCAACCCTAACGCCAACACACCCCTAACCCTAGTCCCAACCCTAACCACAAACCTAACCCTAACACACCCCTAATCCCAACCCTAACCCTAATCCTAACTTTAGCGCCAACCCTAACCCTAACTTTAGCCGAAACCCTAACCCTAACACTAATGTGAAAATGGAAATAAATACATTTTTTTAATTTTATTATTTTTTCCCTAACTAAGGGGGTGATAAAGGGGGGTTTGATTTACTATTTATAGCGGGTTTTTATGATTGGCAGCTGTCACGCTAAAAGACGCTTTTTATTGCAAAAATAGTTTTTTGCATCGCCACATTTTGAGAGCTATAATTTTTGCATATTTTGGCCCACAGAGTCATGTGAGGTCTTATTTTTTGCGGTACGAGTTGACGTTTTTATTTGTACCATTTTTGAGCAGGTGACATTTTTTGATCGCTTTTTATTTCGATTTTTGGGAGGTTAGAATGAACAAAAATCAGCAATTCATGAATTTCTTTTGGGGGAGGCGTTTTTATTGTTCCGTGTGTGGTAAAATTGATAAAGCAGTTTTATTCTTCGGGTCAGTACGATTATGGCGATACCTCATTTATATCATTTTTTTATGTTTTGGCGCTTTTATAGAATAAAAACAATTTTATATAAAAAATAATTATTTTTGCATCGCTTTATTCTGCGAGCTATAACTTTTTTATTTTTTCGCTGATGATGCTGTATGGCGCTCGTTTTTTGCGGGACAAGATGACGTTTTCAGCGGTACCATGTTTATTTATATCGGTCTTTTTGATTGCGCGTTTTCCACTTTTTGTTCGGCGGTATGATGATAAAGCATTGATTTTTTGCTTCGTTTTTTTTTTTTTAAGGGGTTCACTAAAGGGGTTAACTAGTGGGACAGTTTTATAGGGGGGGTCGTTACGGACGCGGCAATACAAAATATGTGCACTTTTATTGTTTTGTTTTTTTTATTTACGGGAAGAAATGAATTTATTGGGGAATATTTTTTTTTTTTTTTATTTATTTTGGATTTTTTTTTATAACATGTTTATTTTTATTTTTTTAACTTTTTTACTTTGTCCCAGGGTGGGACATCACTGTATTTTATCAAATCGCTGGTGTGACAGTGTGCACAGCACACTGTCACACCAGCGATCGCTCAGGCAGTGCAGCAGGCTTCTCAGTGCCTGCTCTCAGCAGGCACTGAGGAAGTCGCCTCCCTCCAGGACCCCGGCGCCATCTTGGATCCGGGTCCTGGGAGGGAGGAAGCCCTCAGAACAGCGCAATCACATCGTGCTGGTCTGAGGGTCTCAGGGGGGCACGCAGGGAGCCCCCACCCTGCGCGATCCTCCCCTGTGCCCCCAGTTCACCGCGATCATGTTTGATCGCGGTGTGCTAGGGGTTAATGTGCCGGGAGCGGTCCGTGACCGCTCCTGACACACAGTCACGGGTGTCAGCTGTGATAATCAGCTGACACCCGGCGGCGATTAGCTGCGCTCCCCTCAGGAGCGCAGCTGATCGCCTATGACGTACTATCCTGTCCATGGGCAGAATGGCACGGGTTTTATGGACGGGATAGTACGTCTAATGTCAGAGAGGGGTTAAACCATTGACTGATTTGACCAAAAAGGGTTCTGATGTGGTGAATTGTGTTATATTTCGGTAGCTGAGGAGGACAGGAAAAACAGCAGGGCATCCGAACACCTGAGATGTTGGTAACTGATGGGTTGCAGATTCCTAAACTAACGACACAACTAGAGGTAGCCGTGGAGCGTTCCTACGTTGATCCTAGACGCCTCGTCTGTTAGGGTTCGAGTTCCCGCTGCTGCACAAGGGGAGTCTCGAACCGGTCCCGCTGCGGTCTCCCATTCATCTCCGGCCGCAGTGGAGCCTGCTCTGCAGAGACATCGGTCCAAGCGTCTTGCCCACTCCAGTACTGTGCAGTGACTTGCTGCTGCCTTTCCTGGATCTGCTATTATAGCCAGTGCTGGAGCAGACGTCTTTGGGGCAAAGTCCTGCGTTTTTCCTTCTGAGCATGCCCAGAGTGAGATCTCTCATTGGAGATCAGGGGTCACATGCTTAGGTGCTACGGCAGCTCCTATTGGTCCACCAGGAAGGCCCTGTTACTACTGATGTTCTGGAGCAAGTTTCATTGGTCCTTGTTTCTGGCAGGTCCTGTAGCTGTTGCTATAAAAGGGTAGCATGGCTGGGCCGCCATGCGCTAATATCAACCATTGTATGCTATGCGCCAGTGTGGTCATGCGTGTGTGTGGTTAGGGACCTGGCTGAAATAAGCCACTAGAATACCGACTTAATCGATAAGGAGTTTGGTGTGCTAGCTGGTCAGGGTCGGCGTCCTAGATGCCCTAGATTACCGGCATAACCGGTGAGGAGTTTTGATTGCCGTATTCAGGGTCTGGCGTTCAGACGCCATAGATTGCGGGTGACTCCCGCGAGGACATTAGCACATGACCACGCTTTATGTACGCTTAGCACTTAACTGTGTACCTGAGAGCCTGACAGGACACAGCACTTTTCCTCAGCGGCCCTGTGATGTAACAGGGTTCGCTTTCAACGCTAGACAGCGCCCTAGCGTGTTTTCTTTGCGACTCAGTTGTGTTTAGTGAGTTCGCACACATCGCCATATAGCGCTGCGGCTCTCCTTCTAGCGGCTCTGTGGAGTAACAGAGTTCGCACTTATTGCCACAGCGCGTTACGGTGTTTATCTTGGCGACTCTGCGGGATAACAGAGTTTGCTTCTTACGCCATTTTTACTAGCAGCAGGCACCGCTTGCACGGTGGACCCCGGGATGCGAACGCACCTCTCTACATCATATATTTGGTGCGTTCCGCAGACCCTTAACATCGTCACAGCCTGAGAGATAACTACACCTAAAGGCAGAAAGATGAAAGCTATCTGCCCCGGAGCAGATCCCCAAAGAAAATAGGAAGCCCCTAAACATATAATGGCGGTTAGACAAGATGAAAATACAAACATAGGCAGAAAGTAGACTGAGCAAACGCTGGGGCCACAAGCTGACTAAATAGGATAGGACAGGAGAGATTACTTTCTGCAACCCAGAAAACCCTACAAAAATCCAGAAAGGTCCGTAGTTTGTTATAGTATTGTTGCAATTTTTGCTCTGTGCTTTCTGTAAGTGTTTTCCTCAGAGTTTCAAATTGCCCTTGGACTTTACTCCTTATGCTGTAGCAGACATGCAAAAGATGGTTCCTTAGTAGTGTTGAGCATTCCGATACCGCAAGTATCGGGTATCGGCCGATATTCGCGTTATCGGAATTCTGATACTTAATTCCGATACTTTTTCAATATCGTATACCGGAATCGGAAGTTCCCATAATTCTTTGAGAGGCAATGTGATTTTAGTCAGCCAATGAGGAATCCTACGAAGTGTGGGCACATCCTGTAATGCTGCGGTCATCTTAACTAATGGCATGGCTGTGATTGGCTGCTGAAATGATGTCAGAATGCACTATAAAAGGCGCCGCCGCCATTTTAGCGTCACTGTGCTGTGAATTCAGATAGGGACAGAACGCTACTCTGCTGACTCTGAGGGACAGTTAGAGATTGCGATTTAGTGTACTGTGCTGTAGGCAGGCTATCACCAACCGCTGTGTAAAGCTTCCTTTTGCCTGCAGTGTTGTTTTAACAGCTCTGCAAGGTGTGTGTGAGTGCAGGTGACGCTGCAGTTTGCTCTGCATCCAACGCTGTCTGTAGGCATCTGCACGTGTCACTCACAGACTCTTTTTTTTTTTCTTTAGTGTAATTCTAGCTGCTCCATTCAATAGAAATTATAGTGTGATGCGCTTCCATCCGTATCCAATACATTGGTTGCAAACACTATAGAAGTAGACAAAGGAGTAGCCTTTCACAGATTGTGGACAGTTGTGTTTCAGTGTTCACTTCAGTCTGTGTTTTTTATTTTTTGAGTGCATATCACGCTCCAGTTACTTGTTCAAGCACTGCTGCTTGTACTCTGCTGAGCGTGTCTCAGTGCCTCATCCTTTTCATTTTTCTCCAATTGGTGCTTCTCCATTATATTTGAAAAAAATCTAATCTATTAGTGTGACGCGCTTCCATCCGTATACAATACATTGGTTGCAAACACTATAGAAGTAGACAAAGGAGTAGCCTTTCCCAGATTGTGGACAGTTGTGTTTCAGTGTTCACTGCAGTCTGTGGTTTTTTTTTTTTGAGTGCACATCACGCTCCAGTTACTTGTTCAAGCACTGCTGCTTGTACTCTGCTGAGCGTGTCTCAGTGGCTCATCCTTTTCATTTATCTCCAATTGGTTCTGCTCCATTCCATTTAAAATCTAATCTATTAGTGTGACGCGCTTCCATCCGTATACAATACATTGGTTGCAAACACTATAGAAGTAGACAAAGGAGTAGCCTTTCCCAGATTGTGGACAGTTGTGTTTCAGTGTTCACTGCAGTCTGTGTTTTTTTTTTTTGAGTGCACATCACGCTCCAGTTACTTGTTCAAGCACTGCTGCTTGTACTCTGCTGAGCGTGTCTCAGTGGCTCATCCTTTTCATTTATCTCCAATTGGTTCTGCTACATTCCATTTAAAATAAATCTAATCTATTAGTGTGACGCGCTTCCATCCGTATACAATACATTGGTTGCAAACACTATAGAAGTAGACAAAGGAGTAGCCTTCACAGATTGTGAATAGTTGTGTTTCAGTGTTCACTGCAGTCTGTGAGGTATTTTTTTTTTTTTAAATGCAGATCACGCTCCATTTACTTCTTCAACCACCGCTGCGTGTACTCTGCTGAGTGTCTGTCACTGGCTCATCCTTGTCATTTTTCTAAAATTGGTGCTGCTTTATTCTATTTAAAATAATTCAAATCTATTACAGTGACGTGCTTCCATCCGTATACAATACATTGGTTGCAAACAATATAGAAGTACACAAACGGGCCTTTCACAGCTACTGAACATGGGTTTTTAATTTTTAACTAAAATATGTATTTTTTCAAATGACACAAATATAAGTAATGTTGAAGAGGAATAGTCCTACATCCATTGTTTGCACAATATTACAGGTGTACATCATGTCCCTTAATCAACAATGTATTATTATATTTACTTGTATGCTTTTATTTAAAAGCCAAGAACACAGAAGGATAACCTTCGCACTGCAGCTGTTGTCAAAGTTCAACCCACATTATGCACTTCCAACATTGCAGCATTTGAGGCATGATGTGAGTTGGATTTGTCAAAGTTATGGAGTGAGAAGGTTCACCATCAGTACCCTATAGCATAAGTATGCTTTTGTGTTAGCATTTGTGTTAGACATGTGGATATCTGCCATAATATGTCACAATTATTTAGTTACAGATTTGTTACCAACACTAATCATTGAATGGTTTTAAATTTGACGTTTCACTTGTTTACAGCTTAGAAATAAGGGTGTAGCCTGATATCTATGTGTAGCACTAGCCACTTTAACATGTCATGTTTTTTTCAACATGTGTAGCTAGGTAGCAGTAATTTTTGCCGGACACACAGCAGGGGAACAGCAGGCGTTACTGAACCCCACAAACACATCATCGATTGTTTTGATCTGTGCATCCAACACTTCTGAGCCCAGGGTCAAGGAGGGTGTAGCCTGAGGCCTAGTATGAGATGTTTGAACTTTAATTTGAACTTTAATTTGGAGTTAGCAGCATTAATTTTTGTCAGACACGCAGCAGGGGAACAGCAGGCGTTACTGAACCCCACTATCACTATAGCTTGTGTATTGGTCTGTGGACACGACACTTCTGAGCAGCAACTGGCAGTGTTGTAGCCCAGGGAGTATAGCTCAGGTGGTAGAAAGATGAACATAACAGGAGACATGGAAAACGTTGCCAACCAGTTAGTTAATCTGAAACCGGACAGGCAAATTCAGGCGAGATCCATGCCTAGTTCATTTTCAGAAAAGTAAGCCGTTCTACATTATCGGAGGATAGTCGCATGCAACGGTCTGTTAGTACACCACCTGCAGCAGTAAAGACGCGCTCCGATAATACACTGGCAGCAGGGCAAGCCAGCACCTCCAATGCATACTGGCTAAGCTCTGGCCATGTATCCAGCTTAGAGACACAAAACTTGAATGGGGAAGAGCCATCTGGGAGTACACTGAGAGGCAAGACATGTAGTCTGTCACCATCTTACGGAAATGTTGCCTCCTGCTGACTGGAGCCGTCTCGGATGGTGTAGACATTGGTGGCGCTGCCACAAAACTTCGACACATTTGGAACATACTGTTCTTGCCCTGTGCAGAGGTGCTGCTTGTGCTCCCTCTTGTTGCAGAGCTGTCTCCACTGCCTCGACGCACAGAGCTGCTTTGTAAAGCAGTAGCAGCAGCGCTCTCGGCTGGAATGGAGAACATTATGGATTGCACCAGTGTGTCTTGGTACTTCCGCATTTTACGCTCCCGGTTCAACGGTGTGATGAGGCTTTGTAAGTTGTCCCGGCAGCGAGGGTCTAGGAGGGTGTACACCCAATAATCAGACGTGGTGTGAATGTGTTCGATGCGGCGGTCGTTTCTCAGCCACTGCAGCATGAAATCAACCATGTGCTGCAGACTCCCAACTGGCCAAGAAACGTTGTCCCCTGCAAGAGGCGTCATCTCTGCCTGCTGTGCATCACCCCACCCTTGGTCTACATACTGACTAGAGCATTGTCTACCTCCCTCTGGAGCGATGTCTTCCTCCTCCATTGACTCCTCCTCATCCTCCTCACAAAGTCCTTCAAATACATATAAATTTACAAAATTTAAAACTCAAAATTTAAAAACTTTGTATCATAATTCTGTAACATCAGTTTATGGAAACACAATAGCATTACAAAAGGATAGACAAAAAATGTACATTATGTGCTTTGTAAATACATTAAAAGTTTGTAATGGTTATGAAAATATAGACAGCGACTCTGGAGGTTCAATTGTTGATACAGCATGGTACTTTGAAAGTCCTCCTGCCCTTTGTGAGGAACCACGTTGCGCTGACTGTCCAGAAGGTGATGGAATTTGTGACTCCTCATCCTCCACCTCTTCCAAAACCTCATGCCTTAGTGCTTGCAGTGTTTTTGAAGCAGGCAGATAAGGGGGACAGTCAGGCTGACTAGTGCATCATCTGCACTCGCCATCCGCGTTGACTCATCAAACGCACGCAAAACGTGGCAGATATCCTTCATAGAGTTATTCGCCACTCATTACACTGGCAGTGGCTGCCCATTCATTATAGGATCCAATTCTAATTACTGGTTCTCACCAACAAAGCTCTCCACAGCGCAGCACCCCCCTACATCTCCTCCCTTATTTATATTTATCGGCCTAACCGACTGCTGCACTCTGCAAACGACCTTCGACTAACCTCTGCACTAATCCGTACCTCCCACTCCCAACTCCAAGACTTCTCCCGCGCTGCGCCAATCCTCTGGAATGCTCTACCCCAAGAAATTAGGACTATCCGCAATTTGGATGGTTTCAGGCGCTCCCTCAAAACACATTTGTTCACAGTGGCCTATCACATTCACTAATCAAAGTCATTCTATGTGTAATTCTGTGTGTGTAGCCCATTCACTATCTCCATGCATCCCTCACTCCCTTAAAATGGCTGGACCATCATTGTAAAAACACCATTGTATATAAACACCTGTACTTTGTATCTCCCCCACCTCATTGTAGATTGTAAGCTTTCACCAGCAGGGGCGGCTGATTTTGCTTTAATTATTGTATTGTTAACGTTGTTACTTATGACTTGTGTTTTGAAACTGTTAAACTGTAAAGCACTGCGGAATATTATGGCGCTATATAAATAAATAATATTATTATTCTTATTATAGAGGCCCACTCAGTAGTGGTGAAGTGTGAACGGCGCAAATTGCGAGTTGACTGCGCCTGATGCAGCTGATACTCCATTACTGTTGGCTGCTGCTCACACAACCGCTCCAACATATGTAACGAGGAATTCCACCTGGTGGGTACGTCACATATGATGCGATGTTCATGAAGGTGAAATCTGCGTTGCAGAGCTGCAATCAGCGATCTGGCCATGCTGGAACGTCGCAAGTGAGCGCACTCTAGGCGGACCTTGTGCAGCAGTGCATCAAGATCCGGATAGTCCCTCAAAAAACTCTGCACGACCAAGTTGAGCACATATGACAGACATGGTATGTGAGTGAGGTTGCCAAGGCCCAGAGCTGACACTAGATTTCGGCCATTGTCACACACTACCAAGCCTGCCTGTAGATTCTCTTCCAAAAACCACACGTCGCTCTCCTGCTTTATGGCATTACAGAGCTCCTGCGCTGTGTGGCTAAGATTCCCCATGGAAATTAATTTCAGGACGGCCTGTTGACATTTGGACACGGCTGTGCTCATATCGGTCGCAACAGGTAAACGTTCACGGGTCCATGTGGAGGTAGACCGTGACGGCTCCTGCAGCGATGATTCTGAGGAACTGGAGTAGGAGGAGGAATCAATGTGTACAGACTTGATTCCTGCAATCCTTGGAGTTGGCAGAACACGTACAGCGCCACTCGCAAGATCAGTACCCGGCTGCACAACATTGACCCAATGGGCAGTGAGGGAAAGGTATTGTCCCTGGCCATGGGTGTTAGAACCCTCTTGTTAGGTTTTGTTTCAGTTTGCTGGTCACATGACCTTTTTTCCCTATTTAGTCTGGCTCCGCCCTTCTGGCTTTGCTTGACTTCATTGTATTATCTACTGTTAAGCTAGCCGGGTGCTTAGGTGCCTTAATCTGTCAGTTTTGCTTGATGTTAGGATCACAAAGTATTTATTTTTCTGTTTAATTATCCATGCTACAATTTATGTTAGGAGGTGTCCACCTTTTCTCCCAGTCCCTAGATCTTGTAGGATTACTCCCTCGCAACTATAGGTCTTCGTTCACACTAGATGAGGACTTTAGCGGGTCTGGTCGCAGGATCAGGTTCCCCGTTACATCGTAGGGATTCAGCTTAGTTGTATTGTAGGGACAGAATTCCCTTCTTTCCTTACTGGTTGTAGCAGATCATAACAATGGGTACTGGTCCACGCATCGGTGGTCAGGTGGACCTTGCTGCTGAGGGCTTTTAGTAGCGCATGTTTAATTTTTCCCTCAACATGCTTTTGCAGACCAGGGACGGCTTGCCTGCTGAAATGAAATCGGCTTGGCACATTGTATTGTGGGACTGACAATGATATTCAGTTACGGAAACTGTCTGTCTCCACCAGCCTGAATCACAGCATTTCAAGGGACAGGAGTTTTGCAATGCCAGCATTCAGAGCCTGTGCTCGTGCATGGTTTGCGGAGTATGGCCGTCTTTTATCCCATGCCTGTGCTACCGATGGCTGTTTTGTGGCCTGGGAGTGTGAGGATGACAGGGAACTTGCTGCTGTGTGTGGAATAACAGTTTGTCTCTGGACAACAGTGGCCGAGGTTCTTCCATGGCGATCCTGTGAGGAAGCAGAACCAGCTGTGTGTGAGCTCGATGAAGAGGCTTCAACACAACCTGAAGATGTAGGTGCTGCTGTAGGTTGGCCTACATCTCCAGTGTGTCTTTGTAACTCAACTACGTGCTTTGTCCGCACATGTTTCCACATATTTGTGGTATTGAGGTGACTGACACTTTTAGCTATTTTTAATTTTTGATTACACAGCTTGCATTTCACATAGCAAATATCATGTGCAAGTGTGTGAAAAAAGGACCACGCAGTGCAAGTCCTGGGAGCGCACGTTTTGACTTTTGGAAGACAACTGCTCCGAACAGGTGCCAAACTGGAGGCTACAGGCAACCGAGTCTGCAGCCTAACTCTCCCTCCTGTTTGTACCGTTGGGGCAATGTCTTCCTCTATCTTCCTTCTATCACTAACCATTTCTCTAGGCCTCTCCCAGCTTTCAACCAAAGTACTGGTTCTCAGCCACAAAGCTATCCACAGTGCAGCACCCCTCCTACATCTCCTCCCTCATTTCTATCTATCGGCCTAACCGACTGCTGCGCTCTGCAAACGACTTTCGACTAACCTCTGCACTAATACGTACCTCCCACTCCCGACTCCAAGACTTCTCCTGCTCTACGCCAATCCTCTGGAATGCTGTACCCCAAGAAATTAGGACTATCCACAATTTGCATGGTTTCAGGCGCTCCCTCAAAACACATTTGTTCAGAGCGGCCTATCACATTCACTAATCAAAGTCATTCTATGTATTCTGTGTAACTGTGTGTGTGTCTCTAGCCCATTCACTATCTCCATCCCTCAGTCCCTTAAGATGGCTGGAACATCATTGTAAATGCACCATTGTATATAAACACCTATACTTTGTATCTCCCCCATCTCATTGTACATTGTAAGCTGTCACGAGCAGGGGCGACTTATTTAGCTTAAATTATTGTATTGTTAACGTTGTTACTTATGACTTGTGTTCTGAAACTGCTAAACTGTAAAGCGCTGCGGAATATGATGGCGCTATATAAATAAATATTATTATTATTCCTCTGAGCTGCTCCCACCACCTTCCTGTTCCTCATGCCATGTTGGGTCTTGGACCTCATCATCTCCACTACCCTCTTCCAACACCTGCTGTTGGGTGGTCTGGCCAGCACCATGCTCAACAGAAACTGGCACCTGGGTCTCATCATCATCAGATGCGTTCTGCGGTGTGCTGACCATCGGCACTGTCTCACCCGCCTCTTCAGATTCAGAGAGACACAGCTGTTGCGCATCACTGCATACTCCCTCTTCACATTACAGAATGCTGCTTGGCTGGGCCCCTGTTTGCAAGCCAATAGATTCTGAGAACAGAAGCAGACACTCAGCTGGCTCCTGTACAGAACTCTCTGACTGCCTGGGCAATTTGCCAGGCGGTGAAGAGACAGATGGTTGCCCAACAGTGCTGTGGTCCTGAGAGGAGGTGGAAGCAATTGAAGTCGATGCATTGGCTGACATCCAAACAACAACGGCTTCAATTTGTTCTTCCCGCAGCAGGGGGGTACTCCGAGCTCCTACAAAAGTGCGCATAAAGGAACGCTCACGGGGAAAACTGGTGGATGCTGTGTCACTGGGGGCCGCAGCAGCCACAGAATCCCCACGTCCTCTCCCTGAAGAAACTCCACGACCACGTGCCTTACTCCCTGCCTTCTTCATCTTGGTAGATTGATAAAGAAAGTCTGAAAAGTTATAAGGTCTAAGTGTGGTTATTCCGCAGAGACTGCAGTGAACACTGCACACAACTGTTCACTACCCAATGCGTCTCAGCAGGAAGGCAGTCTGTGCGTCAAAACAAAGGCACAAGCATACATCCATGTACCCTGTTTATAAAGCTATATAAAAAAAATTATGTAGTAGTGACGCACACTTTATTGAGGTACAGTATTACATCGCCATTCACCATCTGTGGCTATGCAGTCTCATCTATATATACCTTATCTATCTGTTGTCATGCTTCCAAGTCGACAGTCAGCCATAAATAGCAATTTTCACTATGCACTATGCACTTTTTAAAGGTTATGTTTGTTAATAAAAATGATTATTGCCACATATTATGAGTATTACATGATGGAAATTGTATAATTTTGTATAAAATATTTAGTGACATTATTCAGCAAATGGAACATTTTAGTAATATCACAGATAACTTGTAATGCTGATGATGTTTTGAAGTCAGACATTCATTGTCTATACAATAAAAATGGTGTACATACTGTTACTTATCCATCATTAATGGATTCAGATATGTACTTGTATGCTTTTATGTACAACCGTATAGCAGATTCCTTAACTAATTTATTTTGTGGTTTGCATTGCTGTTCAACATGTTAATGTATGTGTTTATGTTTGTCAATTCTTTATTTATCTAGATATTAGTTTAAATGAAATCATCATCTTATGGTAGTAAAGGTTATCTTTCTCTTGTTTGAAGTATAGACATTTAAAATTGACAGGTAACAAGGAAATTACTTGATCTAGTATTTAAACATCCTCCTTGACCCTGGGCTCCAACACCGCCAGTTGTTGCTCGGAAGTGCTGTTAGCACAGTCAACACTTGCTCCTGTGTTACTGGGGTTCAGTAACGTCAGCTGGTCCTCGGTTGTGCCATTGGCTCTTTTCCTTCTGCTGCCCCTCCGGGTTCCAGTACCGTCAGCTGGTTCTCCGCAGTGCCTTTGGCCTAGGTGCCTCCATCTCGGTATCCGAGTTCCAGCAACGTCTGCTGGTCCTTGGTAGTGCTTTGGAGCACAGGTACCTCCTGCTTAGTAACCGTGTCCCAGTAACGTCAGCTGGTCCTCGGTTGTGCCATTGGCTCTTTTCCTTCTGCTGCCCCTCCGGGTTCCAGTACCGTCAGCTGGTTCTCCACAGTGCCTTTGGCCTAGGTGCCTCCATCTCGGTATCCGAGTTCCAGCAACGTCTGCTGGTCCTTGGTAGTGCTTTGGAGCACAGGTACCTCCTGCTTAGTAACCGTGTCCCAGTAACATCAGCTGGTACAAGATTGTGCTACAAATACAAGATACGGAACAAGAGACACAAGAACAATAAGCAGAAGATCTAAAAGCAGAAGAACATGAAGTATAAGACCAAAATGAAGAGCAAAATATATGCTCTAAATTCTAAGCAGAAGAAGACTAAGCAGTGTATGGGGGTGAGTCCGTTCCTCCTCGTGGTGCCCCTGGAAAATGCCTGCTGCTGCAGGCTAAACTGAACACGGACAAATACTGTTGTAATTTAAATCTTTTGTGACAGCAAGAACGGAAGGATGAAAAATTCATACTTTGACAGATTACAAGTACAGGATTCTCTGTCACAAATAAGAATATGATGAAGAAGATGAAGCAGAATATGAATAAGAATAATAGTTTAATAAGAAGAATATGAGTAATGTTAACAAAGATGAATAGCAAGAAGTTTAAGAAGAAGATAAAGAAGGTGAAGATGAAGAATAATTTGATGAAAAAGATGATGCTGCAGAAGATTATGAAGGAGAAAGTGTGTGAAAAGTTAAAAAGGTGAAGATGAAGAGCATGGAAGTTGTGTAATATACATATTTGCCAAAATAGAAAAAACGTTAACAACATTGTCAATTTCTTCGTCAATCCGAACATCTTTAAAAAAAAAATATTTATGCTATTCCATTTGATTGGGTTAAACATCTATGCCTTTAATGTCTCCTCAACCTTCCCCAATACATTCTACATGACTCTTTCTTGTTTTCCTTCATGTACAATTAACCAACAAGGCAAGAATGTTTTTTTTTTAATTTCGATATTTTGTTCCCATAGACTTACATGGGACTTCCGGTATCGGTATCGGGTATCGCCGATATTTTAATGTTATCGGCGATACCATTCCGATTCCGATACTTTTGGATATCGGAAAGTATCGCTCAACTCTATTCCTTAGTCTTTCAGAAGTCCTGTGACAAAGGTTTTGTGCATAATGGGTATTGTAGGTGTGAAGAATTGGGTTTGTAATCCAGAGTCCTTTGGGAATTAGATTCTCCTTTTTGCATTTAGAAAAGAAAAAAATGTCGCTGTCCATTTGTGCGCGTTTCTTCATAAGTGGTTTTAGTTCCATAAAGATGCGGTACATTCTGGTATCCTCCATTTTGATATAGGAAAGATGTGTATCTTCGTACCGTGTTAGCCAGTAGATAGAAAAATATTTAGACTTGAGAGTCCTCAGTGGTTGATACCTTTTAATGGCTAACTGAAAAGATGGTAACAAATTGCAAGCTTTCGAGACTACTCAGGTCTCTTCATCAGGCAAAGACTAATACAAAATCTGAAGAATCACATATTTATACACAACAGGACACAGGAATAATGCAATAGGTAGGACAAGTGACGTGAAGCAGAACTGTCATTATGGCAGAGGGATGAACATAAATATTGGAACAGTTCATAGATAAGTAGTGTGAAAGTTTTATTACCCTCTGATTGGAGTCTGCTATTGTGTTTTGATGCCATAATGACAGTTCTGCTTCACGTCACTTGTCTTACCTATTGCATTATTCCTGTGTCCTGTTGTGTATAAATATGTGATTCTTCAGATTTTATATTAGTCCTAGCCTGATGAAGAGACCTGAGTAGTCTCGAAAGCTTGCAATTTGTTACCATCTTTTCAGTTAGCCATTAAAAGGTATCAACCACTGAGGACTCTCAAGTCTAAATATTTTTCTATCTCCTGGCTAACACGGTACGAAGATACACATCTTTCCTATATCAAAATGGAGGATACCAGAATGCACCGCATCTTTATGGAACTAAAACCACTTATGAAGAAACGCGCACAAATGGACAGCGACATTTTTTTCTTTTCTAAATGCAAAAAGGAGAATCTAATTCCCAAAGGACTCTGGATTACAAACCCAATTCTTCACACCTACAATACCCATTATGCACAAAACCTTTGTCACAGGACTTCTGAAAGACTAAGGAACCATCTTTTGCATGTCTGCTACAGCATAAGGAGTAAAGTCCAAGGGCAATTTGAAACTCTGAGGAAAACACTTACAGAAAGCACAGAGCAAAAATTACAACAATACTATAACAAACTACGGACCTTTCTGATTCATAACAAGGAAAAGAAACTACACAGACTGCGCCTCAATTCCAGACTCTATACAAACAGATACAAAACAAAACCAAAACCTGACAACTCTGACAACCACTCCATTCCAGACACAAAACATCTAACTGTGTCATCAATCTCTCAGATTACAAACCCAACAAAGTGGAGCTTGCTGTGCTTTCTAGAGGACTCTCATTTTGTCCTACTAAGGCCCTGGATAAAACCGAACTCTGCAGTGATATGGAACATTTTTTCAGGAGACTGCACCTGAGGGAATACTTCAATGATACAGAAGATTCAGAAAACCCTCGGACGGAAGGAAAAGGGATCCCAACAACCAAGAAGAGGTCAGACTGGACACCTCCACCTGGATGTAACCCTCATTTGGATAAATATATAGACTCATTCAGACATTTGATAAAATCCACCATCATAGCCACCAACAAGAGACAAGCATCCAACATCAGTGCCCAGGAGAGAAAGGCCATACAGTCTCTGAAAACCAACAATGAAATCATCATTAAACCTGCTGACAAGGGAGGTGCAATAGTCATGATGAACACATCAGACTATATGAAAGAAGCAAACAGACAACTTACGGACACACGCTACTACAGAAAACTGGAGTCGGACCCTACACAGGACTATTACAAGGAACTAAGCAAGTTGGTATCTTGTCTGTCTGACAAATCCATAAGAGCTGATGACCTGATACCAGAAAGTCCAAGAACAGGGACGTTTTACATGCTCCCCAAAATCCACAAAGCTGGGAATCCAGGGAGGCCGATTATTTCATGTGTGGACACCCTTACTGAGCAGGTATCTGGATGGGTAGAGGGTATTCTTAAACCCCTGGTAAAGGATACACCCAGCTACATTCAGGACTAGTGTTGAGCGATACTGCTCGATATCTAAAAATATCGGATCGGAATGGTATCACCGATATCACTAAATATCGTCGATATCCGATTCCGATACCGGAAGTCCAATGTAAGTCTATGGGAACAAAATATTGCAACAAAAAAAACCCTTTCTGTTGTTATAATCACAAAATATACACACATAGAATACATATATATATATATATATACATGTCATTGTGACATATATAATATATACATATATTTATAGTTTATACACTTCTACATAGTAAAATAGACTCTGATTCAATTGCCGGGTAAAGCCGTGACTTACCCCATAGAAGTCGACGGGCTCGGTGCCGAGTACCCCCAAAACCTCTGGCTCTGTGCGACTCAACTTGGGCGTCACGAACAGGATTCTGTAGCTCGCTATAAGCGAGTCCTGTGTGCCTGAATTGAACTGTTTTTGTGCTTGAGAATTGCTAAAATCATCAGAGAATGTATTTGCCATTTTTCCACCATATCTGCGTCACGACGAGGCACTGGTGAAGAAGAAGGGGGTGCTCTTCGTGGGTGTACACTCACTCAGTGGCGCGAAAACGATGGCCGACCACTCTAAATGGTACTGCAATGTAAGATCGTGCCCCACAGCTCTTGAGTTCCGCCTCCTCATCCTCCTCAGTGTGCGGAAACTAACACGAAGGTCCCGCCTCACTACAAAAGAGGGGCCCTTTCCAGATGCTAATGACACATGTGACTTGGCAGAGATGGCTAATGGACACGAGCAGAAGTGTGAAGGGATGGAGCAGTCAGAGCTCTCCCCCCACGGAAGCGACCCGATCGCCACGGAATCACCGTTGGGCACCCGGCCTGGAAACCCTCCTACGCTGCAAGAAGCGGAGGATACCCTAAGAGGCCTGGCCCGGCACCGGGAGGAGGTCGCCAGGATGGAAGCCAGCTGGCGTGCCCTAAAACTAAACTTGGAGCGGCGCCAATTCCTCTTACCTGAAGTGTCTGTACCGGAAGGTGAGGCACCCGTTCTAGTAGAGGAGTCCGTGCGGGCATCCCAGCCCTTGCAATGTGATCCGGTTGACGTTGTCGCAGTGGAGGCACCCGTTCCTGTAAAAAACTCTGCACCGGCAGCACCCCAGATCCCGCTGTCTGCCCCGTCGCTGAGACAGAAGAAGCGACACCCGTCCTCATGGAGGAGGCCGCGCAGGCACCAGAGGTCTACCTGTCTGTACCGGAGCCCCGACTGTCATCTGTTCCAGAGCCGGCTGCTTCCTCCGCAGGTGAGCGCCGCCAGGACTGTCGGGCGCCAGGAGAGCTGCCGCAAACCGGACATGGTAAGCTGGCATTTGATGGTGGAGACATGGAGCAGCTGGTGGAGGAGAATTACAACCGGCGTCAGGAGGAAGAGTGGAGACTTTGGGAGCGGGAAGCAGAGCGACAAAGGGAGCAGCGAGAATCCCAAAAGCTTCGGCAACGTCACCTGGAGAAGGACCGGGCAGATAAGGACCGGATGAGAAAAGATAAAGGAACCCTGTGGGAGCCGCGGCGTAAGGGTGCAGTACGGAGCTTTAAATTGAAAGGTGGTTGGGGCTTCATCCAGGAGCCTGGACTTTATTTAGAAGTTTTTGTAACCCGGCGGGACGTGGAGGCTCACCTCCCAGAAGGACACCCGGGGAGGGACCTGTTGCCAGGAGACTTGGTAACTTACACCCGACACTGGGGTTAGAATGGATGGTACACCCTAAATGTCACCAGGTGCGACCCCTACTCCCCAGAGTGTCAGGAACCTGTGAGACCCTCGGAGCCTTCAGCCTCCCACATCCAGGCCTCTGCACAAGTGCCCACCCCACGCCGTAAATCTCCCCAGCCTCCCTCAGTGGTCTCCTCAGCAGCCCCAGCTATGGACATGATAACTATAGCTGGCCGTACCCGGCGCCTGTTAGGCCCCCCGGGGTTCGTTCAGTCCGTGACATAGGGCTCCAGACCCGGAGGGAGATGAAAGAGGTGGCCACACAGACACAGATAGCGGGTCACGACTTGACTGTACAGGCCACACGACGTCATCAGGTCCTGGTGGTCCTTGGTGTCTCGGATGTTTGGCAAGCATCAGAAGAGTACCAGGTGGTACCTGGAACACCCCTGCCAAAGAATTATAAATAACCCGGACAGGGTCCCTGTATGTAAATAGTTAAATTGTTGATGTACCCGGACGGGTGAATGTTCATTAAAAATTTTTTAATTTAATAAAAAACACAACACAGTTTTCATTACTTTTATTACAGTCTCATCCTGCGACGCCATCGATCTCCTGTAAAAAAATGAAAAAAAAAACAGCAGTATACCACCTGTCCGACGCAGTCCATAGTAACGAGTGTCCCACGACGATCCAGCTCTGCTACATCAGAATGACATCAGAGGCAGGCAGGCAGGCAGAGCCTGTCATCCCGGCGCAGCACAGCTGATTACCTGCTTCCCCGGCGGTGACGTCATCGGACTGGTTTACGGCCGGGATTACCCTGCAGTCACTGCAGTTATAGCGAAAAACTGCATGTGACCGCCAGGGAGAAGATAATGGCGGCCATCAAGCAGTCCAGGACGTGACCGCCGGAGATCTTCTGCCAGGTAAGTGCCGCTGACTCCTGACAGACCCGACCGACGGACACTCACAGTGACAGTGACAAATCCGATTCCGGTATCCGATATGACGAAAATATCGGTACTCGGAATCGAAAGCCCGATACAGCTAATATCGGCCGATACCCGATATTTGCAGTATCGTATCGCTCAACACTATTCAGGACACAACTGACCTACTGAATAAACTAGCAGCAATAGGTCCCCTACCAGAAGGAACCATCCAGGCCACCATGGATGTGGAATCTTTGTACTCTAATATCCCACACCAGGATGGATTAAATGCCTGCAAAGTCTTCATGGGAAACACCGGGAATGATGCTGATTCTGTGGTGAAACTCACAAAATTCATCCTCACCCACAATTACTTTGAATTTGACAACAAGATCTATCTTCAGGAGACTGGCACAGCTATGGGAAGTAAAATGGCTCCACAGTATGCAAATCTTTTCATGGCCAAGCTTGAAAGCGACTTTTTGTCCTCATGTCCCATCAGGCCTCGGGCCTACTACCGCTACATTGATGACATTTTAATCATCTGGACGGAGTCTGAACAACAGCTAAAGACGTTCCATGAACAGTTCAACCAATTTCATCCCACCATCAACTTAACACTTAACTACTCCAGCACTGAAATTAACTTTTTAGACACCACCATTAAGCTAAAGAACAATGAAATAGAGACATCCCTGTATCAGAAGCCAATCGACCGTCCAACATACCTTAAATGGACAGTTTCCATCCAAAACACATAAAAAACTCTATTGTCTACAGCCAAGCCATCAGATACAACCGTATATGTTCCAACCCCATGGATAGAGATAAACACCTTGGTCGCCTCAGAAAGACCTTTTTGAACCAGGGCTACCATCCAAGAACAATTGAAAACCAAATTACAAGAGCCACCAGAATATCAAGGAATCACCTGCTACATTACAAAACTAAAGAAGAAAATAACCGGGTGCCTCTAGTGGTCACCTACAATCCAAATCTGGAGATGCTAAGGGGAGCTGCACAGAAACTACAACCTTTACTACAAAAAGATGCCCGATTACAATCCATATTTCCAGACCCCCCACTACTATGTTTTAGGCAGCCCCCAAATCTAAGAAGCATCATTGTCAGAAGCTCCCTGTCCTCCCCAACAGCTGCAGGAACCTTTCCTTGCAACAAGAAGAAATGCAAAACCTGTGCATCTATAATGACCATGGACAAGATAAAGATCCCCAACTCCCATCAGGACTACAAGATCCCAGGTACTTTCAGCTGCATCACATCTAATGTGGTGTACCTAATTATTTGTACGAAATGTCCAACTGGGGGTCTGTATGTGGGGGAGACTGGGCAAAAACTGAGAACAAGGATGAATTCTCATCGCCACACAATAAGAGAAAAAAGAATGGATTTACCTGTGGCAAAACACTTTTGTATGCCCGGTCATAGCATGATGGATATGGAATTACTTGTATTAAAATCTAACTTCAAATCTGAGAAAGATAGGAAGGTTTGGGAATATAAACTTATGATGACCTTTGACACTTTTACTGCTGGAATGAATATATCACACGGATTCATGTCTTTCTATATCAATTAAGGAATCTGCTTCTCTGACCTTCTAGGGCATCAAAACACAATAGCAGACTCCAATCAGAGGGTAATAAAACTTTCACACTCCTTATCTATGAACTGTTCCAATATTTATGTTCATCCCTCTGCCATAATGACAGTTCTGCTTCACGTCACTTGTCCTACCTATTGCATTATTCCTGTGTCCTGTTGTGTATAAATATGTGATTCTTCAGATTTTGTATTAGTCCTAGCCTGATGAAGAGACCTGAATAGTCTCGAAAGCTTGCAATTTGTTACCATCTTTTCAGTTAGCCATTAAAAGGTATCAACCACTGAGGACTCTCAAGTCTAAATATTTTACAAAAATCCAACAATTTTGATTACAAAAATACTGAGATCACACGATCTCGCCACCCGCTAATTCAGATCTCAGTGTGAACAAAAACCAAGCCGCAGCCGCTGAAAAAACAGGAAAAAGCAAATGAGCAAATAACAGTTGCTGCAGATAAACTGTGAGGAGCTCAGGCCCCAGGAGGGGACCTGGCTGACCTCCACAAAACTGCAAAAAACAATGCAAAAAGCAAGCACAAAAAGAAAAGCAAAAAATATCTTATCTGAAAGCAGGAGATGCAGGCAAGACTCCAGAAAACTTCCAAATGAACCAGGAACCACAATTGAGACAAGAACAATTGATCACCGGCAACCATCATGGGAGGGAACCTCACTTATATCAGACCAGTCCGTGATTCCAGATTGCCACTTCTCGCTGAAAGGTTCAGTACTGTCTGTAACCACCAGAGGGAGCCTCTGCTCAGAAACCATCTCTATCACATTCATAACAGTACCCCCCTTGAGGAGGGGTCACCGAACCCTCACTTCTGCAACCAGGCCGATCAGGATGAGCTCGGTGATAGGCACGGATCAGTCTCCTAGCATGGATGTCCGAAGCAAACACCCAAGAATTGTCCTCCTGACCATAACCTCTCCACTTAACCAAATACTGGAGTTTCTGTCTAGAAAAACGAGAATCCAATATTTTCTCAACCACATACTCCAGTTTGCCCTCAACCAAAACAGGGTCAGGAGGCGCAGCCATAGGAACCACTGGCTCAACAAACCTCTTCAATAAGGACTTGTTGAACACGTTATGGATCTTAAATGTCCCTGGAAGAAGCAAACGGAAGGAAACAGGATTAAGAATCTCCATGATCTTATAAGGTTCAATGAACCTGGGCTTAAACTTTGGAGATGCAACCCTCATAGGGATATTTCTTGAGGACAACCAAACCAAGTCCCCCACTTTAAACTGAGGACCATCAGTCCTATGCCGGTTGGCAAACCGTTGGGCCTTCTCCTGAGAGAGAGACAACCTCTCCACTACCTGGTCCCAAATCTGCTGCATTCGCTCCACAACAAAGTCAACACCCGGACAGACAGAAGCCTCCGCCTGTCCCGAAGAAAATCGAGGGTGAAACCCAAAATTGCAGAAAAATGGAGACATCAAGGTGGCAGAGCTAGCCCTATTATTAAGAGCAAACTCAGCCAAAGGCAAAAAAGAGACCCAGTCATCTTGATCAGCAGACACAAAACATCTCAAATAAGTCTCCAAGGTCTGGTTTGTTCTCTCGGTTTGTCCATTGGTCTGAGGATGAAAAGCAGAGGAGAAAGATAATTGAACACCAAGTTTAGAACAAAATGTCCTCCAAAATCTGGAAACAAACTGGACTCCTCTGTCAGACACTATGTCCTCCGGAATGCCATGTAACCGAACCACGTGCTGAAGGAACAAAGGCACCAATTCGGAGGAGGAAGGCAACTTAGGTAATGGCACAAGATGTATCATCTTGGAAAACCGATCACAGATTACCCAGATAACGGTCATTCTCTGAGAAACAGGGAGGTCGGAAATAAAATCCATAGAGATATGGGTCCATGGCCTCTTGGGCACAGGTAATGGCATTAACAAACGACTAGAGCGAGAGCAAGACTTGGAGCGAGAGCAAGTCCCACAGGACTGCACAAATTCCCTGACGTCACGAGACAAAGTAGGCCACCAAAAGGACCGACTCACCAAGTCTCTGGTACCAAAAATCCCGGGATGACCAGCCAACACGGAACAATGAATCTCAGACATCACACTCTTCTTCCACTGGTCTGGGACAAACAATTTCCCAATAGGGCAGCGCTCAGGTTTATCCTCCTGACACCCTTCCAAGGCCAGTCTCAAATTGGGCGAGATGGCGGAAAGAACTACACCCTCTTTCAAAATAACAGAAGGATCAGATAACTCAGGAGAGTCCGCAAAGAAACTCCTCGAGAGGGCATCCGCCTTAACATTCTTAGTGCCAGGAAGAAAATAAACCACAAAATTAAAACGTGTGGAAAACAAGGCCCACCTGGCCTGTCTAGGATTAAGTCGCTTGGCTGATTCGAGATAAACCAGATTCTTATGGTCGGTGAGGACCACCACCTGATGTTTGGCTCCTTCCAGCAAATGTCTCCACTCTTCAAAGGCCCACTTCATGGCCAATAACTCCCGATTACCCACGTCATAATTACGTTCAGTTGGAGAAAATTTTGAGAGAAAAAGGCACAAGGGTTACTCTTAGAGGTCTCTGGATCTCTTTGGGACAAAACGGCACCTGCCCCAATTTCAGAGGCATCAACCTCCACCTGAAACGGTAGAGAAACATCAGGCTGCCTTAGAACAAGAGAAGTGAATCTCTGCTTAAGTTCCTGAAACGCAGAGACTGCCTCAGGAGGCCAATTCACCACATCAGAACCCTTTTTGGTCAAATCAGTCAATGGTTTAACAATACCAGAGAAATTACAAATAAATTTACGATAAAAATTGGCAAAACCCAAAAATCTCTGAAGAGCCTTTAATGAAGTAGGTTGGACCCAATCACAGATGGCTTGAACCTTGACCGGGTCCATTTCAAAATGAATCCCAGAAATGAGACCTTCTGTACGCCAAAAAGACACTTTGATCCCTTCACATACAGTGCATTCTCTCTCAAAATCTGGAACACAGTCCGAACATGTTTCACATGAGAGTCCCAGTCATTGGAAAAAAATCAAGATATCATCCAAATAAACAATCAGAAATTTATCCACAAAATCCCTGAAAATATCATTCATGAAGGATTGGAAGACGGAAGGAGCATTAGTGAGCCCAAAGGGCATCACTAGGTACTCAAAATGCCCCTCTGGGGTATTAAACGCCGTCTTCCATTCATCCCCGTGCTTAATGCGAATAAGGTTATACGCCCCCTGAGGTCAAGCTTAGTAAACCAACTAGCACATTTCACCCTGGAAAACAGGTCAGAAATCAAGGGTAACGGATATTGATACTTCACAGTGATCTTATTCAAGAGACGATAATCAATACACGGCCTCAATGAACCATCCTTTTTGGCCACAAAGAAAAAAACGGCACCCAAGGGTGAAGAAGATGGTCTGATATGACCCTTCTCCAATGACTCCTTGATATAAGATCGCATAGCATCGTGTTCAGGTACAGACAAGTTAAAAAGGTGACCTTTAGGAAATTTACCACCAGGCACTAATTCAATAGCGCAATCGTAGCTCCTGTGAGGCGTTCAAAGATGCAGATTTACTTTCACTAAATACATCCGAAAAATCAGTCAAAAAGTCAGGAACATCCTGAGACTGGGGAGAGGCAGAAAAAACAGGAGTGTCGGCATTAACACATTGGCAGCCTCAACTGGTCACAGACACAGATTTCCATCCAAAACAGGATTATGAGACTGTAACCAAGGGAAACCTAGTACAATAATGTCATGCAGATTACACAGCACCAGAAATTTGCAACTCTCCTGATGATCTGGTTCAACCCTCATTATCACCTGAGTAGAAAACTGGGGTTTATTCTCCGCCAAAGGGGGAGAATCAATGCCCAGTAGGGGAATAGACTTCCGCAGGGGTATCATGGGAAACCCACAACGTTTGGCAAAGTCAAAATCCATCAGGTTAATAGCTGCTCCTGAATCAACAAAAGCCTGAGACGAAAATGTGGAGCAAATCAGGGTAACAGTCAACAGAAATTTAGTCTGAACACTACCCAAGACAACTGAGAGTGCAAAACGTCTTCACCGCTTAGGGCAGACAGAAATAGCATGAGAGGCGTCACAACAGTAGAAGCATAACTCATTGCGCTTTTGAAACTCATGACGCTGTGCCCCAGAAGTCACTCTATCACACTGCATGGGCTCAGAAGCTGGCTCACGAGGCAACACTATCTCACGCATACCTCTGCGCTCACGCAAACGTCTGTCAATTTGAATAGCCAATGACATAGAATCATTGAGACCAGAGGGAGCAGGGAATCCCACCATAACATCCTTTACATTCTCTGACAGCCCCTTCCGAAAAAGGGCTGCCGAAGCATCATCATTCCATTTGCCCACTTTCGGAATTTCTGACAGTACAACTCAGAGTCTTCAAGACCCTGATTTATTGCCAACAAGTTTTTTTCAGCTTGATCAGTGACATTAGGTTCATTGTACAATAACCCCAGAGCCAGAAAAAATGCATCAATATCATTCAAAACAGGATCCCAGGTGTCAGGGAAAAAGCACAATCCTGAGGATCGCCACGCAGGAGAGAGATGACAATTTGAACCTGCTGTGCTGCGCTCCCCGAGGACTTAGGTTTTAAGGCAAAAAAACAACTTACAGTTATTTTTGAAATTCAGAAATTTAGCCCGATCCCATAAAAACAAATCTGGCATGGATATCCTAGGTTCCACAACCAGCAACCTAGCAAGATAGGTAGCAATACTCTGAACCTCAGTGGCAAGCTGATCCACACGTCCAGACAACTGTGCAAACTCCATTGAGAGAAAAAAAATCCTCCTCAGCACCCAGAGAAAAAGAGGGAAAAAAATGCAACAGACAGAAAAAAAGAAAATCTCTGACAACTCTGACAACTTTTTTCTTTCCACACTATTTTTCCCTTCTGTGAGTACCATATAATTTTCAGTTATGGCCGGTGATACTGTTATGTTTCGGTAGCTGAGGAGGACAGAAACAACAGCAGGGCAGCCGAACACCTGAGATGTTGGTAACTGATGGGTTGCAGATTCCTAAACTAACAACACAACTAGAGGTAGCCGTGGAGCATTCCTAAGTTGATCCTAGACGCCTTGTCACAGCCTGAGAGATAACTACACCTAAAGGCAGAAAGATGAAAGCTATCTGCCCCGGAGCAGATCCCAAAGAAAATAGGAAGCCCCCAAACGTATAATGGCGGTTAGACAAGATGAAAATGCAAACATAGGCAGAAAATAGACTGAGCAAACGCTGGGGCCACAAGCTGACTAAATAGGATAGGACAGGAGAGATTACTTTCTGCAACTCAGAAAACCCTACAAAAATCCATCAATTCTGATTACAAAAATACTGAGATCACACAATCTCGCCACCCGCTAAATCAGATCTCAGTGTGAACAAAAACCAAGCCGCAGCCGCTGAAAAAACAGGAAAAAGCAAATGAGCAAATAACAGTGGCTGCAGATAAACTGTGAGGAGCTCAGGCCCAGGAGGGGACCTGGCTGACCTCCACAAAACTGCAGAAAACAATGCAAAAAGCAAGCACAAAAAGAAAAACAAAAAATATCTTATCTGAAAGCAGGAGATGCAGGCAAGACTCCAGCAAACTTCCAAATGAACCAGGAACCACAATTGAGACAAGAACAATTGATCACCGGCAACCATCATGGGAGGGAACCTCCCTTATATCAGACCAGTCCGTGATTCCAGATTGCCACTCCTTGCTGAAAGGTTCAGTACTGTCTGTAACCACCAGAGGGAGCCTCTGCTCAGAAACCATCTCTAGCACATTCATAACAGAATTGGCCTCCTGAGGCAGGTTCTGCGTTTTAGGAACTTAAGCAGAGATTCACTTCTCCTCCTGTTCTACGGCAGCCTGATGTTTCTCTACCGTTTCAGGTGGAGGTTGATGCCTCTGAAATTGGGGCAGGTGCCGTTTTGTCCCAAAGAGATCCAGAGACCTCTAAGAGTAACCCTTGTGCCTTTTTCTCTCGAAAATTTTCTCCAACTGAATGTAATTATGATGTGGGTAATCGGGAGTTATTGGCCATGAAGTGAGCCTTTGAAGAGTTGAGACATTGGCTGGAAGGAGCCAAACATCAGGTGGTGGTCCTCACCGACCATAAGAACCTGGTTTATCTCGAATCAGCCAAGCGACTTAATCCTAGACAGGCCAGGTGGGCCTTGTTTTTCACACGTTTTAATTTTGTGGTTTCTTTTCTTCTTGGCACTAAGAATGTTAAGGCGGATGCCCTCTCGAGGAGTATCTTTGCAGACTCTCCTGAGTTATCTGATCCTGCTGTTATTTTGGAAGAGGGTGTAGTGCTTTCCGCCATCTCGCCCAATTTGAGACTGGCTCTGGAAGGGTGTCAGGAGGATAAACCTGAGCGCTGCCCTATTGGGAAATTGTTTGTCCCAGACCAGTGGAGGAAGAGTGTGATGTCTGAGATTCATTGTTCCGCGTTGGCTGGTCATCCCGGGATTTTTGGTACGAGAGACTTGGTGAGTCAGTCATTTTGGTGGCCTACTTTGTCTCGTGATGTCAGGGAATTTGTGCAGTCCTGTGGGACTTGCTCTCGTTCCAAGCCTTGCTCTTGCTCTAGTCGTTTGTTAATGCCATTACCTGTGCCCGGGAGGCCATGGACCCATATCTCTATGGATTTTATTTCCGACCTCCCTGTTTCTCAGAAAATGACCGTTATCTGGGTAATCTGTGATAGGTTTTCCAAGATGATACATCTTGTGCCATTACCTAAGTTGCCTTCCTCCTCCGAATTGGTGCCTTTGTTCCTTCAGCACGTGGTTCGGTTACATGGCATTCCGGAGAACGTTGTGTCTGACAGAGGAGTCCAGTTTGTTTCAAGATTTTGGAGGACATTTTGTTCTAAACTTGGTGTTCAATTATCTTTCTCCTCTGCATTTCATCCTCAGACCAATGGACAAACCGAGAGAACAAACCAGACCTTGGAGACTTATTTGAGATGTTTTGTGTCTGCTGATCAAGATGACTGGGTCTCTTTTTTGCCTTTGGCTGAGTTTGCTCTTAATAATAGGGCTAGCTCTGCCACCTTGATGTCCCCATTTTTCTGCAATTCTGGGTTTCACCCTCGATTTTCTTCGGGACAGGTGGAGGCTTCTGTCTGTCTGGGTGTTGACTCTGTTGTGGAGCATATGCAGCAGATTTGGGACCAGGTAGTGGAGAGGTTTTCTCTCTCTCAAGAGAAAGCCCAGCGGTTTGCCAACCGGCATAGGACTGATGGTCCTCAGTTTAAAGTGGGGGATTTGGTTTGGTTGTCCTCAAGAAATATCCCTATGAGGGTTGCATCTCCAAAGTTTAAGTCTAGGTTCATTGGACCTTATAAGATCATGGAGATTCTTAATCCTGTTTCCTTCCGTTTGCTTCTTCCAGGGACATTTAAGATCCATAACGTGTTCAACAAGTCCTTATTGAAGAGGTTTGTCGAGCCAGTGGTTCCTATGGCTGCGCCTCCTGACCCTGTTTTGGTTGAGGGCAATCTGGAGTATGTGGTTGAGAAAATATTGGATTCTCGTTTTTCTAGACAGAAACGCCAGTATTTGGTTAAGTGGAGAGGTTATGGTCAGGAGGACAATTCTTGGGTGTTTGCTTCGGACATCCATGCTAGGAGACTGATCCGTGCCTATCACCGAGCTCATCCTAATCGGCCTGGTTGCACAAGTGAGGGTTCGGTGACCCTCCTCAAGGGGGGGGTACTGTTATGAATGTGCTGGAGATGGTTTCTGAGCAGAGGCTCCCTCTGGTGGTTGCAGACAGTACTGAACCTTACAGTGAGGAATGGCAATCTGGGATCATGGACTGGACTGATATAAGGGAGGTTACCTCCCATGATGGTTGCCGGTGATCAATTGTTCTTGTCTCAATTGTGGTTCCTGGTTCATTTGGAATTTTGCTGGAGTCTTGCATGCCTCTGCTGCTTTCAGATAAGATATTTTTTGCTTTTATTTTTGTGCTTGCTTTTTGCATAATTTTCTGCACTTTTGTGGAGGTCAGCCGGGTCCCGTTCGGGGGCCTGTGCTCCTCTCAGTTTATCTGTAGCCACTGTTATTTGTTCATTTGCTTTTTCCTGTTTTTTTTTAGTGGCTGCGGCTTAGTTTTGTTACACTAGAGATCTGATTTAGGTGGTGGAGATCTGTGATCTCAGGTGTTTTTGCAATCAGAAGAGTTGGCATTTTTTAGGGTTTTTTGTTGGATTGCTGTCAGAATTCTTTCGTGTACTTTTCTGTCTAGACAGATTGGGCCCCAGCGTTTGCTCATTCTATTTTATGTCTGTGTCCTTGCTTCTTCTTGTCTAACCGCCATTACATGTTTGGGGGCTTCCTATTTTCTTTGGGGATTTGCTCCGGGGCAGATAGCTTTCATCTTTCTGCTTTTAGGTGTAGTTATCTCTCAGGCTGTGACGAGGCGTCTAGGATCAACGTAGGAACGCTCCACGGCTACCTCTAGTTGTGTGGTTAGTTCAGGTTACTGCAATCCAATAGGTTCCAGCCTCTCTGGTGTATTGCCGTTTTTGCTTTTTCTCCTCAGCTATCGAAACATAACAGTTATGTTCATCTTGTACCCATTGTATATATCTGGTGAGCATCTGAGAAGGACTATTTTGCTCCAAGCCAATTTGGCAAAAGGGAAACAGAATATTAATTGGATATGGTAAATGAATTGTCAACAACAATTTAGGGAGCCAAGTTTGTATATCATCATCTATTATGCAGGGCACTTTTATTTAAAAAATGAAAAGACTTAAGGGTATTCGATGAGAACCGAGAAGTGTGTTTCAGTCCATTTGTCTTAGCTCATGACAGCAGTACCAGTGGTCTAAAAGGTGACCCTGAAACTATTCTCATGAGACTCCAGTAAAAACTTTAGATATAAGATCTGAAGGTTTTCTTACCATCACTTTGGGTGTACCGACCAGTTTCGCACTTTCATCCAACAAGTTGATTAATTTTTTAAATGTTGGGTCATCATACTCAAACCTTTTCCCAAAGATAATAGAGCAGATTACATTGGAAAGTGCACTGCTTGTTAGCATGTGAGTATTGAATGGCTTTCCTAGAAGAATAAAAAAATGAAAAGGTTAAAATATGAATAAAAAAAAAAAACTAAAATTAAAAGTTACTCAATTTGAAAGGTCATTTGTAAACCCAGATTAAAACTACGTTCAGGAGACCACTGAATCCACTTTAGACATAATTTCCTTGGAGGAAGCTTTAAGCCGGGATTGAAATCCTACTAATATGTTTAAATGCTGTAGCTGTTTTCCACTTGTAGCAAAATGTGATGCAAATTTCCATCAAATACAGAGCAAAAACCTGACACTTTGAGGCATACTCTCACATATGTAGTTGAAGTGTCTGCCATATCTGAATGCATGTTTGCAAAACTCCCATCAGTAGTAATGTAGTTTAAAGGGGTTGTCTGGTCTAAAGTGAAAAGTCTACTTTTGAATCTCCCTAGAGCGTGCACTGTGTGCCGCGAGAATTTTCCGGGTTCTAATCTGGGAATGGTGGTGATGTATGCGATATGCATACTCCGGGGCAGAAACTGCCTAGTGAGCGTGGCTTCACTCAAAGAAAATGTATGGACAAGGGTGTGGCGGTATAGTGGGTGTGATCATCCAATGGGCTTAGCCATCCAGTGGGCGTCGATGTCTAGTGGAGTGTACACCGGGATGGAGAGAAACAGACAAGAAGATATATTATATAAAAACTATGAGAGAAATGTGAATGATCTGATGTATTTTACCATTGTGAGATTTAAAGCTTTCTATAAGGGGAATTAATTCTTCGTGAATTCTGGTTTCCAAACTTTTCTTCCCCATTCCAAAGTCTCGAAGTGTTGATAGGGTGAACTTCCTCATGGATTTCCATATTTCTCCATTAGAATATACTATGCCTAAAACATAGTTAAATGTGAGAAAGGAAACATTAAACTTTGGTAACAATTAATTAATCATTTTGAAGAAAAAATAGCCGTGAGCTCTAAACAATCCAGCAAGTGGTTTCCTTAGTAATTGAAGACGTTGAAATCTATGACTTATAAATTGCATTTATAAATAATACCAACAAATAAGAAAATGCAAACATAATAATAATTATACTAGTAATGAGAATGAAAAAAAGGATGATGGTAACAGAAAAGATGGAAAAAGTGAAGACAAAAAAGGAGCAAAATGAAGATAAGAACAAAAGAGAGGAAGTGTAAAAAAGAACAAACAAAGAAAATGATGATAAAGCTAAAGAAGAAAGTTGGAGAAGAAGATGAGAGATAAGGAAGAAAAAATGAGGAAGGAGGAAAAGTAGAATGAAGAAGATAATGATAACGATGGAGAACAAAAAGGTGAAGGTAGAATAATAAAGAGGATGATTTTTATAGTGATGATGAAGGAGATGGAAAAGAAGCCAGGAAGGAGATAATGATGAAGATACTATAAAAATGTTAATGATAATAATGAAATAGATGAATAGTTAAATAAACAATAAAAAATAGAAGGAAGATGAAATCAAAGAAAACAGGAAAAATAAAAATGATGATAAGGAAGATGAATGAGAAGGAAGGAACATGAGATGATGTACTGTATAGAAGTAGGAGATGAAGGAAAAGGTAATTAAAAGAAAAAAAGATGACTGTGACTTTGTTCTAGGACTTTTCAGAGCGCCTCTGGAAAAAAAAATGTTTGGTTTACTAGATTTGTTCATTTAATGTATATTATTTTTGTTTAAAAAAATAAAAAGAGGAACTTAGGAAGAAAAGGAAGTAGAGTCATGATGATTATGATGAAGTATCAGTAAGAAGAATACAAAAGCATAGCCACCAGTCACTATGACTTTCTACAGTCATAACACAACTTCTAAGAGTTTACGTAAAAGTTTAAAGTCTTCTACAATTCATAATATTTGCTCATTAATGACATTTCTTGATGTTTTCAGTGAATCTTCAATTAGCAGAATCATTTCTAGTATTCTTCTCCCCTAGCAGGTTACCATTGTGGATTTTACGATTCACAGAATGCACAATATTATGTTTCTATAGTTCTATTATAATTCTATAAATACCATGTCCATTAGAGACGATTTTGAAGATTGGAGAAATCGCCCGTTCTCCAAATTCCTCAGCTCGGGTAACAAGTGCTTACAATCTTATATCCAGCAAGTATCACCATTTTCTTGGATCCAAAATGCAAAGTAAATATTTCTCCATACTTCTCAGAAAGCTGCAAAATATCATATTTTTTTAGCTATATAAACATTTATTTGACTAGTAAAGACAGATTTGTATTTTCAAACCACAATGTCACTTCAAAATGGCCTATAAAGATACACTTCCAACAAGTCACAGTTGCTGCTGAGTCCATGAAAGTGGGGAAGTATATAAAAGACTTGAAGGACATAAGCAGTTGCGCACTGTATAGGTAAGACTGTTCAAGGCATTCCATAAGAATTTCAGGAAGCCCTGAGTAGTTTGACAGTGATTCCAAGAGATCTGATGTTCGAGTGAAATATAATATTCCTATTTCTCTGCAACTGCCAAGCTCTCTGCCTCAATTTCTAAGTATAACAACCAAGCTTAGCGCCTCAATGCGACATGTAATTACTGCATGTTTTGCCCATGTATAGTGTTGCATCCATTAGGCTTGTGCTTTCAGAGACTTTAAGTGCTACACTGACCGACCTCCTACTGAAAAAGCTGTAATGTAAGTTTACCCTTCTTTGTCTATAATTGCACTATCCTGGGAACCCTGTTTAGGGTTAAAGACACCCACAACTGCTGACCCATTTACATATTTATTCATTGATACAGTCCAAAACACTTCAGTGAGATTTCAAAACTGTATCTGATGAAACTCAGTTTAGTAGCTTGTGATGAAACAGCACATTTATTGAGTTTTGAGTTTAGAACAATTTCTTTGGGGTTCTGTTGCGTTCATAACTGTAAACAGAGATCCTGATTATCAATTATTTAAAGAGTATCATACTTTTTACATAAAACCGCACGGTTGGGCCAGTATGGAGATACATTGGGAGAGAAGGAGACATGGGGAAAAATGGAGGTGACACAGGGGAAGAATGGAGAATGGAGACAACATGGGGCAGAATGGAGATGACATTGAGCAGAATAGAAAGACATGGGGGGCGGAATGGAGAGACATGGGGTAGAATGGAGATGACATGGGGAAGAATGGAGACAACATAGGGAACACTGGAAATTACATTGGGCAGAATGGTGAGACATGGGGCAGAATGGAGACGATATGAGGGCAGAAAGGAGAGACATGTTGCAGAATGGAAAGACATGGGGCAAAATGGAGATGACATGGGGAAGAGTAGAAAGACATGGGGGCAGAATGGAGAGACATGGGGGCAAAATGGAGATGACATGGGGACGAATAGAGATAACATAGGGCAGACTAGAGATGACATGGGGCAGAATGGAGACATGGGGAAGAATGGAGACATGGGGCAGAATGGAGAGACATGCGGCAGAATGGGGACACATGGGGACAGAATGGAGATATATGGGGCAGAATGGAGAAGACATGGGGCAGAATGGAGAAGACATGAGGCAGAATGGAGAAGACATGGGGCAGAATGGAGAGACATGAGGCAGAATGGCAGAGTAGAGTAGGGTCAGGCCTAAAGAGTCTACCTTGTCTTTGCGATGGCTTAAAAAATCAAAAAACAAAAGCTGATGGCTATGTATGTGACATGGTGTTCACTGGGAACTGTTAATGTGTGATTGGTGAGGACGTAGTGCGGAAGTGGAGTTTTTCCAAGAGTAGGTGGTGGGACAGTGGAAGGTTCGAGGGGTGAAGGTGGAACTGGGATGAAGTCCGGGCAGAGTCTCAAGGGGGCCCAAAAATTTTGCCAGTATGGGGCTCTGAAATTCCTAATGGCAGCACTGCCTGCAGATCAGAGGGAATCCATTTCCTGAAATCCTCACCGATCGATGAGAAGATGGCAGAGAAGTGTGCATTGTGGCAAGCAAGAGTACACAGCTCCTGATCATGAGATTACATGAAACTAATAGTAGAGAGCCTACAACTTTCTAATGTATCCATATGCCATTATCTGCTCCTTTGGGCAGGAGTTGTGTGCTCCATCCTCCTTCTCTGTGGTCTTTCCAGTGATTTTTGAGGATCTCAGGACCAAAACTACTCATAGAAAGTGCCTGAAAAATGCGTAAAAGTTTAGTTACTCTTTGATGATTTCATACTCCATGCAGTTTGCACTTTCTCAGATGTTAACAATTAAAATGTACTTACATAGCCTCTAATAACAGAAAAACATCAGAAAGCTGAACTTTAAAGCCCTGCCATTAGCAGAAGACATAGCAATTGTGCAGCAGGCAGGGACCATGCAACCAATTAATACCTGCTCCATCTGGAAAGAATAACAGCAGCAATGCTGCCTACTAAATTGCATATAAGGGACTATACAAATGATATTTTCCATAGCTAGTAGAAACTAGAAGATTGCGCCACACTTGAGTCTTTGAGGCTCAGTGGTGAGTGATTGGCCTAAAAATGGAGGCTTTTTAACTACTTATTTGCTATCTAGCCCTTAGAAAAGGAATAGCTGCATTTGAAAAGGGTCATCTGTTTTATATTTCAGCCCTTGTTCTGCCAATTAGGGGGGCTAAGGATATACGGCCCTTAGAAATCAAGGAACATTTTCCTATGGTTAATTGTCTCATTTCATCCTAATGATACAAGGTATTTAATATTCATTCAATATAATACCCTGGCTCTGCACATGAAGTAAAACTGATAAAACATGTTTTGTTTTGCATAGAGGTGAGAAAGAACTCCATAAAACCCTGATCTAACAATAAACATTAAAGAGGATGTTCACCCAAAATAATCTGGAGAAGTGATCAGATAACCAGTACAGATTTATTTTTTTTCCATGGTGATCAACTGTTAATCTCAAGGAAATTCCAACACCAATGTCCAACTCTACTCATGTTCGTGTGCCTAAATGCACATAAATCTTCCCCATAATATTAGCCATAGTTTTTGAATGAAATGATCAACGCTCTTGGAAATGGTATTGGAGATACATTTGGCCATATATTAAATGCTGTGGTATTTTCATTAATCCATTTGTTTCTTCATCAATTTTCTCATTTAAGGAAAATGGCACTAACTGAATAATAAACACATTGACAACCATGACAACAGAATACTGTTGAATACTTCTCCAGCAACATGACAAGTCTATGGGACATCGAGAGTTACTCGCTTTGAACAATCCCTATTTTATTAGATGGTCCCTTGATAATAGGTTAATCAGAAAGTGTCTACCGGTAGGTAACTCCAGTGATCAGCTATCATTTTCAGGGAAAATATGAGAGTAAATTTTCAAATTCTAGACAGTTCCACCAAAGGGAAATGTAGAATTACACAGTGCCCATTCACATCAATGGTTTATGTACAATGCAGTATGGGACAAGACCTTAAGACTTTTAATGCCCACCATGAATACATTCATACCTGTTTCATTCAGCAACCACACCAATTCCTTTCCCCCAGTTAAAAGCTATTGCACCCTTCTTGACCATACAGTAAGTACAGTATCCTACCTGCATCAGAGATTCGTGGGGCCTTTTCAGGTCCAGCAGGTTGAGATTTCCAATGACAGGCAGAGGCATAGGTCCAGGGGGCATCTTTTCTGTGCTCTTTTTAATTCCATTTATCCAATAGATGAATAGTGCAATGAAGATTGAAAAGTATACCAGCACATCGGCTCTAGCCAAAAAGTAGGCAATAAAAGCCATAGCAAAGTACTGGTAAGAGTCTGTTCTGATTGTGCTGCTGTCCTTATATTTATACACACTGGCTTTTTTCTTACATGTGTTAATCTGCTAGGACACAAGTAAACTGGGATAAACTCATTGGCCCATTGCCATTTATCTTGGTCAATCTCTGAGCGCTTGAATAAACTGGGATAAACTTATTGCTCCATTGCCATTTACCTTGGTCAATATTCTATGGCACAAATAATCTTGGATAAACTCATTGGATAATTGCCATTTATCTTGGTCAATCTCCAAAGGCTCGAATAAACTGGGATAAACTCACATGCCTATTGACATTTACCTTGGTCAATCTACTAGGGCACAAATAAACTGGGATAAACTCAATGGAAAATTGCCATTTACCTTTGTTAGACAATCTTGGCTTAGATTTCACAATCTTGTTTTTACATACATAGCAGTATGTATTTCATCCAAATGAATGTTGGCCAAGTGTATTATAACGTGATGGTGTATAGTATAAGGATTATACTTGGCAATTTTTATCTTATTTGTTCTGCAGCTGTATCAGTGCCATAGGGTAAAGTTCACATACTATGGTTTGGGACATGAATGAGTTGATTTGCAGTTATAGCAGAATGAACTTACATTATCATGCTGTTTTGCATTAGATTTTGTATATTAAAGGTTTTAGAAAGTTACCAATGTAACCAGCTAAACAGAATTTTTGGGTTGAAAAGATTTCCCATTTTTGGATATGTCTGACAATTACATCTATGTGAGCATAGAAGTTGCAACTGTTAGGGTCTGCGGAACGCACCTAATAGATAATGTAGAGAGGTGCGTTCGCAGCCCGGGGTCCACCGTGCAGGTAGAACCCGCTGCTAGTAAGATGGCGTAAGTAGCGAACTCTGTTATCCCGCAGAGTCGCTAAAATAAACGCTGTAGCGCGTTGTGGCAGTTAGTGCGAACTCTGTTAATCCCCAGAGCCGCTAACGGGAATGCCACAGCGCTATATGGCGATAGGTGCGAACTCACTTAGCTTCAGTGAGCCGCAAAGTAAAACGCTAGGGCGCTGACCAGTGTTATAAAGCGAACCCTGTTGCGTCACAGAGCCGCTGAGAAAAAGACTGTGTCCTGTTAGACTCACAGGGAACACAGATGACTGCTAAGGGATTGCAGTCTGAGGTCATGCAGTCAGAACACAAGTAATAATTTCCTCACCGGAGTAGCCGGTATTCTAATGGCGTTTTCAGCCGAGCCCTGAACACGTGCATACAATCTCCTCACCGGAGGTGCCGGTATTCTAGGTGCTTATTTCAGCCAGACCTAACCACATGCATATATAAGAACGCTAACCAGCTCACCGGTTTGTCAGGTGCACGGACCCTCCTCTTGATCAAACGTGGAGATGCATGAAAAAAGGAAGGAAAAAAGGATCCAGCTCCAATAAAATCTTCATCTTTATTGATTCATAAAAAACATGAACAATGACATGCTCCTGGACAAGCTCAGGACAAGGCAACGCGTTTCGATCACAGGGATATTTATCACAGCATACATGACCACACTGGCGCAAGCACGTAACAGATTTGATACTAGCGCATGGCAGCCCGGCCATGCCACCCTTTTATAGTAGCAACTGCAGGACCTACCAGAAAAGGACCAATGCGAAACCATTCCAGAACACATGTATTTTCAGGACCTTCCTGGCGGACCAATGGGAGTCACTGCTGTAACCGAGCATGTGACTCCTGATCTCCAATGGGAAATCTTGCCCTGGGCATGCTCAGATGGAGAAAGCAGGGACTTAGTTCCCGAACTGCCTGCTCCAGCACTGGTTATAATAGAGGAACCAGGAAAGACCGCAACAAGCCTCTGCACAGTGTTAAACTGGGCGAGACGCTGGGACCAAGTCTCTGCTGAGCAGGCTCCACTGCGGCTGGAGATGGATGGGGGACTGCAGCGGAACTGGCTAGAGATTCCCCTTGTGCAGCAGTGGGAACTTGATCCCTAACAGCAACTCCATCAGTGGTCTACACAGAAGAAAGGGGTGCTAAAAAATTGTGCCAGGTTTTGCCACGTAGGACATGACCTACAATATAAGCCCAGTATTAGCTAAGGTTCCTCCTCACCTACAGTATTAGCTGTATTGTCCTTCATTCAGGATGACCAGTCAAGTTAAAGTATGTTTTGGGTAGTGAATATTTTTTTTCAATTAAATCAGGATAAAATTGTATTCCTAACAGTGGCTCTGTCAAAAAAATTAAAAACCTTTTGCTGCCTTCCATCACGGATTGCAGCTGATCTTTGGAAGCTCAGCAGTGATGAGATTAGATTAAAACTGGGGAACTTTTCAACCAAAAAAAGTGGTTAACCTCTTAAATTAGAAATTCATATTTATATATGTTTTTTTTAATTTTGTATTGGGACAAATTTATAATTGTTTCTGACTTAATCTTAGCATGAAAATACACGAGTTAGACTATCAGCGAAATATACCACAGTGGCTTACACTGAGTAATAGATTTGGAACATTTTGCTAGACTTGTTAAAGTGAATCATCACCATGATTATCCAGTCCAATCTGCAGGCACCATGTTATACAGCAGGGGGAGCTGACAGATTGATTTTGTGAGAAAACATTCAGTATAATTTGTGTTTTCATCTTTAATCTGCTCTTTCTGGGCTGTTGGGTCCAGTGGGCGGTCCTATCAGTGACTGACAGCTACTTCTGTATGCACGCTTATACAAAGAAAGCTGTCAGTCACGATAGGACCGCCCACTGGACCAAAAAGCCCAGAAAGAGCAGACGATTAATTCATGAAAACACAGGTTGTACTGAGACTTTACTTACGTGACATTGTTATGCTTATTTTATATTGACAGTTGCAAGGTTCAGACTTTCCACAGCACTCCCCATGTTTCTGTAGTGGCCATTTTGGAGCTGAGGATGGGGCACTGATCTTAGAGATCGAAGCAGAGATCTCAAAATAGATCTTGTAAGGTATAGTGACAATACCTAAGAAATGTATAGTTACATTTAATATGAGAGGTGGAGGATTTCTTTAAGGCTTATTTTTTACTACATTTCAGCCCAAGGTCCTAATGTAGTTGTGGATTCCATCTAAAGCATGAAAAACTGGATCCAAAACATCCGAAGTTCTACTGTGAGCAACCTGCATGACCTAACTGTGCTACCATGGCCTGCAGCGTCTCCGGACTTGTTTCCCATTGAACACATCTGGGACGTCATTGGTCATATTTGCACAGGGAGCTGCCAGCAGCGGATCTTGATGATTTGCTGCCCAAGTGCATTGAATGCAGCAGAACATTTCTCAGACAACCATTAATAACCTCATTCATAGCAGTCAAAGTGTGTAAGTGCAAGGATTACTGTGTGGTTGTAGCATCTGCGGGCACCTCCGCATGGCAGACGTGCGTGCGCTCCCCTGCTTTTAAAGGAGCAGCGCATGCACATGGTAAAATGCCCCCAGCTGACAACTGGCAGGCATTTAGTTAATTTGAATGTTTGCTGGATGTCTCCCAGTCAATAACTGGGAGGATTCTTGTATAAAAGACACCCGTCCCAATAGGGAGGTATCAGAACAACTCCTATAGTTAGTATTAGTGGTGTGGTTTGTGCAACTCTATGTTGCTAGGTCCCCATCCTTAGTTTAGTCTCAAGTTATTTGAGTGGTTTTCACTTTCTTTCTCTGGACACCGTGGTGATTTATATTATATATATATAGATTATATATTTCTTAACAATATATTTACTTAATAATTTTGTATATAATATTTTTAGATTATTTTAATATTGCATCCCGTGGTCTTGTTTTTAAAGTTATTTCTGCATCCTGTACCCCAGTAGCCCAGCATAGTTTGTCCTTGTTGCTGTCACTGCTTCAGTGGCATCCTATTCCTGAAACCACGTCTGAGCAAATTGAAGTGAGCAGAAAGTAGAAAAAAATGTTTTTAAAAATGTAAAAAAAATAGAAAAATATAAAAAGTTCAAATCACCCCATTATTCAAAGTAAATCAATAAAAAAACATGTTTGGTATTGCCACGTTTAGCACCCCCGATCTATCAAAATATAGAAAGAATTAATCCAGTGAACGAGAAAAAAAATCAAAAGTCCAAAATTATGTTTTTTCTGTCGCTGCAACATTGCAATAAAATGTAACTGGCGATCAAACCATCGTATATACCCCAAAATAGTATCAATGAGAACGTCTGGTCAGCGTGCAGAAAATAAGCTCTTACCCAACCCAAAATCACGAAAAATGGAAACGCCACGGGTCTCGGAAAATGGCACCTTTTTTTTTTTTCTTTTTACCAAACTTTATATTTTTTTTCATGAATCATACTTAAAAAAAACTATACATGTTTTGTATAAACAAACTCGTAATGACCTGGAGAATCATAATGGCAGGTCAGTTTTAGCATTTAGTGAACATGGTAAAAAAAAATCCCAAAAATCAATTGTGGAATTGCACTTTTTTGCAATTTCATAGCACTTGGAATTTTTTTTTCCCATTTTCTAGTACACAATATAGTAAAATCAATGATGTCATTCAAAAGAAAAACTCGTCCCGCAATAAAACAAGCCCTCACATGGCCATATTGACGGAAAAATAAAAAAGTTATGGTTTTGGGAAGAAGGGGAGCTGAAAACGAAAATGCAAAAATGGAAAATCCCAAGATTGTGCAGGGGTTAAAGATACTTCCATCGTGTTACAAATATTTGATAATTTTCGCTGCAACTCAAAATATTCCTATTTTTCATGCGATGTAGTGAATCTCTATTCAGTTTTCCCACACCAACTTGCCATTCAAGTTATTCAATATCACATTGACAATTGAAGTTCATACAGTTTGGAATTAAAATATTTTATTAACCTTCTATTACAATATCTATTAGGACGTAATTTTTTTATGCTCAATGTAAATTATTTTTTGCAAGTGGAAGGAGCGCCGATGGGCTCCAAATTTTCACTTTCCCTCGCAATCCTATATATGGCATCAATGTATTTTTAATTCTCTCAATCCGTGTTTTGATAATTTGGTTTGGTACGGAAAATATGTTGACCACCTACTAATTTTATGGGTCTGGTGACATATCATCCGTGCCTTAGTTTGTTTCTTATTTAAACTCAAATTATCTGAATTTGAGATTTACCCATTGTCCCCCTAAGGATTGCACTCCTTTCTTAGATTTGTATCTCCAGGGCAATACGATTAATGGAAAGGTTCATAACTATCTTTTCAGAAAATATGTTTCAGGCAACACAATACTATTGGCCTCTAGTTGTCATGCCAGCCATACTATACTTTTAGTATAGAAAATGAAAGACTATGCACTAGACTAGTGGACAAAGGGTAAAATAAATCTGCTATAGAATCAGCACTAAATAAAGTAATCAAAAAATCTAGAAGGGAACACGTATAAAACAGTAAGCTCAAATTTAACGATTCGTTTTCAAGTCCTGTTGCCTTTTCTACTTCATGCATTATTAACAAATTGTGGAGAACCTCCAAAAAGTCCCTCTCTAATAAACCATAACATTTAAATTTTAATGAATAGACATTTAAAATACTAAGGGTATGAAAAGGTCTAAAAATTGTCTCTAACCTTTCTCTTAATAAAATTATTCCTTATGATTATGTTTAGGGGTATGCGTTGGATGACACTCCGGGGTCATCTTCTTATTAGCAGAATAGGACAAACAAGATTATAGCACTAGTCACCCCAACCTGTTTTACGATGTGCGGCGTCATCAGGGGATGGGACAATGGCATGGACTAGTGCTATAGTCTTGTTTGTCCTATTCGGCCAATAAGGGTTGGCACCCCAAGGTATCATCCAACGCATATTCCTAGATGTAATCACAAAGATTAATTTAATTAAGAGGCAGACTAGGGATAATTTTTAGACCTTTTCATACCCTATTAGAGAAAAGAGAGGTGGCACTCACCGTCTCAGTTGTCCATGCTTTATTGAAGATGGTTAAAACATGCTGGCAGGGGGAATGGGATGAGGAGTATGCAAGCGACGGCGGCCATTTGCGCTATTGCGCTTCTACGGGTCAACCAATTTTTTAACGTCTATTCATTAAAAGTAAAAATTTATGGTTTAATAGAGGGATTTTTTTTAGTTCTCCCCAATTTGTTAATAACATCTGTATCCTTCCAAAGCCATTCATTGTCCTCTCAACTTGGTTTGATATACTACTTCATACAGTCTCCAATCAAATATAAACCATCATTTCAAAATACCCACAGGTTATTAACCAAGATGATACTCTAAGGCAAATTTTGGATGGGGGCTTTTATGTTGCAAGATGGGGAAGGTCCTTAGGAAATACGTTATGCCCTAGTCTGTTTAAAGAGTTTCGATCTAGATGCAATTGGCTTTCCCACAATTTCTTTTTTTTAATTGCGCAGGCAATTTATGCAATGTATGTGATTTTTCTATAAATAACAAAGCCTCATTTTTATTACCTAAAAGCGCTAGTCAAATGATTGATGCATTCATTAATTGTGATTCCCATCATATTATTTACTGTATTGAGTGCATTGCTTGCCAACTGTGCTATGTGGGATGTACCATCAGAAAACTGAAAAGGCGCATAGCCAGGTACGGACTGGGCTGAAATTCAGCCCTGGCATTTGAAATCACACAGGCCCATGTTGTCCCATCCCCAAGCACCAGATAGGATATATTACTAGGAATGTTACCCTGATAGAAGAAAGCAAGATTTAATATAAGACCAATATTTCTAATGATTCCCGTGGCCTGCTGAGGTAAGTGACGGAGTCAGCGACTTTGTGCTCCGTCACAGCTCTTAACAGTATGGGTGTCTTGAGAACACCAATTCTGCTAACAACGTAGCAGTAGCAGACAACGCAGCCCATGACCAGACAGGCCCTTCTGGCATTTGCCAGAATTGCCAAATGGCCAGTCCAGCCCTGCGCATAGCCAAAAAATATTTAACAAATATAAAAAATAAATGTAGTTCCTACTCGGGGGTCACCAAGAATTTCATAAATGCACATAATAGTGATACTTCTCACTTTAAATTCTATGGAATTTAAAAGGTTGGTTATCTAAATACAGAAAGCAATTGGCAGAAATAATTGACGAAACGAGAAGCTTTCTGGATACTTACCTTAAACACCAAATATCCGAATGGAAGAGGGGGTCTCCTGGTCTTTGGAGTCGGTTATTGTTCATTTACAATCTTATGTAACTTTAATCATCAATATAAAGTTCTCCAGTGGATCGTTGTAGATGTAGTTTCAGTTCCAGCACTGAAGACATCCTGGATGGAAGTAAATAGATTTTCTTCATTAAAATATGTCTTAACATTTGTTGATTCCTGAAAACACGTAATCTGAATATGCCCCATGATACTTACAATAAGCAGCTGGTTCTTGATGGCAATCTTCTGCCTTCTGATAAGAATCTTATCACGGGTACGGTCAGCTCCACTCTGCCGTCGCTCTGGTCCTCAGTGGGATGCTTATACATGCTAATGTCACTGTACCTCCCTCAGGCACGTCCTCACTCTGTCCTTAGTGTTTTCCAACTTCTGCCAAAATGGCCGCCCCACTCCTTGCTGTGATGCACATCCAAATTTCAGCTGTCTCTGACCATGCGTCTGTTACTAGGGAGACTTGTGCACTTACAGCCATGTTAAGCATGACAGTGTCATTACTGACAGCAAGCAGGTGATAAACTTATATACAGCAGATGCAATGTTTTCATATATGCGGACACAGATATGCACATCTAGGGAGCCATGTGCTGCACCAGTTGTACAGGGCTCACCATCCATCCCTTTAACCAGGTACTTATATCTGCCCATGGACAATGGGGGCTGTTTCATCATCTCACATGCCACTCCACTAGAGGTTGATGTCCTCGGCAACCCTCCCCATACAAATAGCTCTCCTAATTACTCACACAGCTCTGCGACATACACACAGCTCTACCGCTTACACATGCTCCCCTAGTTAAAGGGGATTTTGTCACCATCAAAGTACATTTTAATTATTAGATCTTAGAATGAAAAAAAGCTCCACAATTTTATGTGTTCAAAAAATTCTCCTGTCCTGAGATCTTATAAGTGTACCCCTATGTAATGAATGAGTTCAACCCCACAGAAACATTGACACAGAAACATCTACACACCACAGCTCCTGGGCAAGAGAGGAAGCAAAAAAGTATACAGACATTACAGCATGGGATCACAGCAGTTTCTTTCTGTAAGAAAAGCTTTTAAACAGGCAGGGAAATGTTTTTTTCTTACAGAAACCAGCAGCCTTGATTCCGTGCTGTCCTGTCTGTTTACTCTTTTGCTTCCTCCCCTGCCCAGGAGCTGTGGTATGATTAAACCACGTTACTGCAAAGTAATACACAGTCACTACACAGTACACAGCAGGGGCACATTTATAAGATTATCTCAGCGCAGGAAAATTTTTTTTTTTTTAACACATCCAATTGTGAAACCGATTTTTATTCTAATATCTATTGATTAAATTGTACTTGTTCATGGGAAAACTCCTTAAAACAATTGATGAAAGATGATTTTCTTTTTTTATATACTTTTTGCTACTTTAGATGTCATTAAAAATGTACTTAAGAAACCTGTGGTTCAGCAAAATTGGCCAGGGAAGCACATGTTCAACGATACGGAGCTCCGTTGCAACAAGATTAATGTTTTATTCATATGCAAATTAGACACACGAGTACACAGGTGGGTTCATCATTGCTCTTTCAATGCTCGGCTTCTCTTTTCTCTCTGCTCGTGCTGCCCTCTTCTTCTTGATTGATAGTAAAGACAGGATCTGCTACACAACGTCTCTTCTGCTCTCTACTCGGGGGTGGCATCACCAGGACGAATCAAAGGGGAGCCGATAACTGCAAGTGTGCTGATACACTCACCGTTCCGTGCACTTGTGAGCCTAATTTGCATAATAATAAAACATTTCAGCCAAACAACAACAGATAATGGCACAAATGGGCATAGTTGAAAATGTGTTTCCCTGTCCTGTCCTGCAATGCTTCAGGTATTCAATGCATATTCTTGCTGACAGGTTTGCTTTAATTTAATGAATGACTGAATACCCGTTGTTAGACAATAGACAATACTAGAGACAACCAGAAAACAAAGTTAAACTGGATGTGAAGTTGTATGCTTAAAAATTATTATCAGTAACTTTAGCTACTGAGTATGAGCTGTTTATGTCATATTTGCTTTTTTATTTTTATTTTTTTTTAGCTAGGATCTATTATGGGATAGTGACTACTGCCAAGGGAGTCTGAAATCCAGCTCCAACCTTGACAGGAACATGACGCTACTTTGTTCTACCCCTTTCTTTGCTCTGGTAACTCTCTGTTCTTGAATGACCTACAGAGAAAGAACAGAGTCCATATTGTGGTGAAATTAGGTCACAGTCACCTGCACATTCTGTGAATTCTGAACAGTTTTGCTGACAGCCCTTTTAATTGCTTCTAAATTTTGTGTTCCTACTGGGTCCTCTGTTCTTTAAACTCACAGATCATATACCTAGTCTTGAACCTCCACTTAGGGTGGATATTACGGACTCTCCCTCTGCAGAGTCCTGCAGCTGAATGACTTTTTTCTACTGCCTGCTCTTGTCACATTTTTCCCATATTGTGATGGGAACTACGTCACTACAGAGTGGTCAGTGGCTGCCACTTTGAGCAGTCAATGTCCTACAACAATTGTGCTGACTATGCCAATTTTTTTGTGCAAGGCACAGGATCAGCGATCAGGATATGTGAGAACACTTGCTACTGTCATGGAGGACGAAGAACCAGCACAAGCGGTTGATGGGACGGCCGGTGGTTGACAAGGCCTTCTAGTTCGCATTTTAGCATAAAGAGATTTGCTGACTAAGGCATGATGATCACGCATGAGCCGGTTCATTTATGTAGCAGTCAAATTATTGCAATTTTTGCCTCTACTGAGTCGTTTTTTGCAAAGTTGGCAGATAACGTGAGTTGGGTCATCTTTGCTTTCTCAAAAAAGGCCCAGGCTAGGCATCCATTGCCGCCCCTGTGAACTGCACACTTGCAACCGCTGCTGGCCACAACCATAATTGTGGCTGAGAATGCAGTGTTTCTTGTGGTTGCATCACTCCATGTCTGTGCAGGAAGATGCAACGTAACCTCCTCGTACTCTACTGAGCTACTCAGCTGTGTGCCTCTAAGTTCACAACAAGTAGGATCTGCAACCATATTGTTATCCTCTCTGTTCTCTCACTCCTCGGCCTAAGAGTCACTCCCCTCCTCTTCCTGCACTGACAGTGAAGTATACTCCGTGTGTCCCTCAGGTATCTGAGTCTCATCAGGATAACCTACACCCTGGGGGGTAATGTTTGGTGACAAAACTCTGGATTTTGCAAGGACCCTACTTTGTCTGGCCCAGGATTCAGCAGGAAAAAATGTTGGGCATCGGTGCAGATGCTTTCCTCCTTTGGAGTCTGTGAATCTTTGGAGTAGACCTCTGACACCCACTGAATAGAATGTGTGAACAGCTCTGCTCCACAGTGCCTCCATCTGTCTCATTTTGGGGAATCTTCTGCTGGGGTTCCTTCTGTATCACATATTTCAGAGATTTACATGGTAACCCTGGTGCAAGCGCTCAGCGTAGAGCGCAGGATAAATGTGCGCTGAGGCTTACTGCAATCTTTGGGAGGCAGAATGAAAAAATCAACAGCAGGTGAAGAACTGATTTTATGTATTTTTTACGCCAATCCTCATGTGGTATAAGTGATTAGATGACTTTATTCTTCGGGTTGGCGCGATTACAGTGATACCAGATTTATATTGTATTTATATGTTTGGCTGCTGTCACAGTAAAAGACTGTTTTCAAAAACTAGTTTTTTAGGCTTTTATTTAATGCCATTCAATGAGGTAAAATTGATAAGAAAGCTTTATTCTTCGGGTCAGTACAATTACAGCGATGCCCCATTTATATAGTGTTTTATGTTTTGGCGCTTTTACACAGTAAAAACTATTTTATAATTATTTTTGCATTTCTTTATTCTGAGAGCTATAACTTTTTTATTTTTCAGCTGATGTCTCACAACGTTTTATTCTACTTTTTGCTCAGTAGTATGATGATATAGCATCGTTTTTTTGCCTCAATTTTTTTTCTTATGATGTTCTTTAAAGGGGATAAGTAGTGGGACAGTTTTATACGTCGGGTCGTTCCGGACACGGTGATACCAAATTTTTGTACTTTAATTGTTTTTTTTTTCATAATAATATTTATTTATGGGTACAATATATTTTTTATTTTTTGTATTATTACTTTGTGATTTTTTTAACAACATTTTTACAACTTTTTTCACTTTTCTTCACTTTTCTACTTAGTCCCACTATCTGTTATCTGATTGCAGTTATAAGGCATATCAATGCAGGAGCATTGCTATACGTTATACTGGTCAGTGCTGCAGACACAAGCTAGTTAGATCATGCACTGCACATCATCTAACTAACTTGCCAGTGGCTGGTGACCTGGATGTCGTCATGATGACATCGGGTCACCATTGCAATGATCAGGACACCGCGATGAGTCGCGTTGTCTCCAATCCAAGGTTAGAGGGGTTTTCTTCCTTCTGCCTGCTTTCTAAATGCAGCTTTTAGGGGGCTAAAGTGCCAGGAACTGTGCGGTCACCACTCCTGGCACTAAGAGCCGGGTACCAGCTGTCAGAATCAGCTGACACTCGGCAGCAATCACTGGCGCACAGCCTACTGTGTGCTTGCAATCGACATGATGTACATGTACTGCATTGGTCGGGAAGTCTTTCCTGATCATGACGTACATGTACTGCAAATGTCAGGAAGAGGTTAAAGTTACAGGTCTCCCTGAAAAAAAACAAAATTGTCCCGCCCCCCTGAAAACCTGTCAAGCAGAGCAATCTTGGGCTCCACCACTGGTTGTCTGGGAACCGCAGTCCCCAAGCCAGATGTGTTTGGGTGTTGCAAAACAACAATGCGCAGATCTGCCACCTCCAGGCTGAGTTGCTGCAGTTGCCCTGCCATAGCAGTCATTGGATCCATGATGAATCAAAAAATTGTATGGCTAGTGTTATGTCATGGCACTGTTGTAAGATATCCCGGTGCTAGGGGGTCATTTCCTATCCCTAGAGCTAGAGACACCTAGCTATTCCTGCTCCCCGAACTATGCACCTTGCTGAGCTCTTAAATCAGTGCTTATCAGTCCCCTCCACTCCCATGGTAGTCGGGAGTAGTAGTGTAAAAGAATACAGAAGCCAGACCAACAAGAGAAGAGGTACATGGATAATGTAAATACCAATCATACAAATATGCACTCACAAACAACAGATTGGAACACCAGTAAGTTAAGGAAGGAGAAACCAAATAGGAGAGAATGAGGATATGCTCACAGACAAATCAACAAGCAATGGTCTTCAGAACAACACTCCAAATGCCTCTTCAAACAACTACAGGTGCTTCTCACAAAATTAGAATATCATCAAAAAAGTTAATTTATTTCAGTCCTTCAATACAAAAAGTGAAACTTAAATATCATATAGAATCATTACACACAGTTTCTACAATCAGTGATGGCTTGGGGAGCCATGTCATCTGCTGGTGTAGGTTCATTGTGTTTTATCAAGACCAAAGTCAGCGCAGCAGTCTACCAGGAAAATTTAGAGCACTTCATGCTTCCCTCTGCCGACAAGCTTTTTGGAATAGAAAATTTCATTCTCCAGCAGGACTTGGCGCCTGTTCACACTGCCAAAAGTACCAATACCTGGTTTAAAAACAACAGTATAACTGTGCTTGATTGGCCAGCAAACTGGCCTGACCTTAACCTCATAGAGAATCTATGAGGTATTGTCATGAGGAAGATGAGAGACACCAGACACCAGCCGTTGTCTGCTATCAAAGCAACCTGGGCTTCCATAACACCTCAGCAGTGCCACAGGCTGATTGCCTCCATGCCACGCTGCATTGATGCAGTAATTGATTTAAAAGGAGCCCTGATCAAGTATTGAGTGCATTTACAAAACATACAATTCAGTAGGCCAACATTTCGGATTTTAAAATAATTTTTCAAGCTGGTATTATAAAGTATTCTAATTTACTGAGATAATGATTTTTGGGTTTTCATTGGCTGTAAGCCATAATCATCAACATTAACAGAAATAAACACTTGAAATAGATCACTCTGTGTGTAATGACGCTATATAATATATGACTTTAACTTTTTGTGTTGAAGAACTGAAATAAATTAACTTGTTGATGACATTCTAATTTTGTGATAAGCACCTGTAACTTCTGAATCAGGCAGTATGAAACTAACACTGGCAAACCATGATTGCCAAAGGGGAGCATATATAGTAGAGGGTAGTGGCCAACACCAAACAGCTAAGAAGATCAAAGCAGGAAAGCTGCAGGAGCTTTCAACTGAACAGATTAACTCCTGCACTGCTAGCAGAAACTGCACTGTTTAATATGAAGGAAGGTGAAGGGCTTCTAATCCGTGCAGGAGTATGTGAAATCAGACACTGCAGTATTTTAGCCCCTCTCTGTCGTGATAAACCCATGACAAAGACCTTATCCACACATCATTATTTTTGGCTCTATCAATATTTATAAGGCAAAACCTGTGAATGTCCCTTGTAGGCTACCACAGGAGTACTGTTTTCTGAATGCATTATCAGGCCAGTTGGTTAGCTCTGGAGAGAGTGCTGGAACTTTAGGAATAGTCAACCCATAGGGGTAACAAGTGCTGGGATAGAGTGGTGAACTTCAATCACATTTGATTATTAGATTGATTGGTGCACCAGTGACTTGGTCAAAAGTCTCAGTGCACCATTCCACCCACTGGC
>JARQOD010000007.1:119919176-119959482 GCA_033576555.1 Oophaga sylvatica
TTGGCCCCCTGAGTGTGGCTCAGCATTATAGCAGGTAGAGGTGTTGCATGTGGTACCCGGGTTTCCCCCAGCAAAGGAACCCTACACCGATTCCTCACCCACTGTTAGGGTCTGCAAAACGCACCAAATAAATATAAATAATGGGTGCGTTCGCAGCCCGGGGTCCACCGTGCAGGAAAAGCTGCTGCTAGTAAGATGACAGATATGGAGGTGTAAGCGAGCTCTGTTACTTCACAGAGTCGCAAACATAGACGCTTTTGGCACTATATGGCGGTATGAGCGAACTCTTTTTACACCACAGAGTCGCTGACATAGAAGCTGAGATAGAGCTGTGTCCTGTTAAACCTCAGGAGTAACACAAATAATGCTGGGGTGGATAGCAGTCGTGGTCAGCAGTCAGCAACGCAAACAAGCAGCTCCTCAACCGGAGTAGCCGGTATTCTAGAGGCTATTTCAGCCAAGCCCTGAACACGTGCATACAAAACTCCTCACCGGAGGTGCCGGTATTCTAGGGGCTTATTTCAGCCGAGCCCTAACCGCATGCATGCATGATCACACTGGTGCAAAGCACATAACAGGATTGATACTAGAGCATGGCCGAGCGGCCATGCAACCCTTTTATAGCTGCAACTACAAAACCTTCCAGAAAAGGACCAATGAGAAACTGTTTCAGAACCTCAGCAGTTTCAGGACCTTCCTGGCGGACCAATAGGAGTTGCTGCAGTACCTGAGCATGTGACCCATGATCTCCAATGAGAGATCTTACCCTGAGCATGCTCAGAAGGGGAAACGCAGGACTTAGTCCCTAAGAGGTCTGCTCGCCGCTGACCAGTACTGGCTACAATAGCAGACCCTGGAGAGGCAGCAGTAATCCTCTGCACAGTATTAGACTGGGCAAGATGCTGGGACCGACATCTCTGCTGAGCAGGCTCCACTGTGGCTGGAGATGGATGGGGGACCGCAGCGGGACTGGTTCGAGATTCCCCTTGTGCAGCAGTGGGAACTCGATCCCTAAAACCCACCTTGTCTTACTGTGACGTTCAATTGAAAGCTGTAAATGCAGTCCCAGACCCCAATACCTCATGCCTGGCTGATTGCTGCAGCTCCATGCTGCAATTTGTACTGTGGGTGAATTGAGGCCATTTTCCTGGTGTCTGTCCCTCATTTGATGTGTTTTGGCAGCATTTGGGGCGTTGTGCATGCATTTGTTTTTACCTCACATTGACATGAATGGCGTTTGGCAATGTTCGGCAAATATTCGAAGAATTGATCAGCAAATATTGCAAATTCAGCGAATATAATCCAAACCGAACATTGAAATACTCGCTCATCTCTAGTCTGGAGTACATTTCATTGGTATATAACCCTCAAAAAACTTGTTCAAAATTTATTGATATCATATTGCTCACCCATAGAGTATTACATCTTCTCGGGTACATTTCATTGGTGTAAAAGCCTCAAAAAAATTGTTAAAAAATCTATCGCTGTTATAATGCTCATCAAAACTATTCCGTGAACTGGAGCACATTTCCTTGGTATATAACTCTCAAAAGTGCATAACCTTTATGAGTCTAGGAGTATCAATACATGACAATTTGAACGGAATGTGTAAGAAGTCCTCTTTTATGTCTAACACAGGGTGTATCTGAGTCCCTTATTTTTGGCAGTTCTTGCTTCCGTCATAAATTCAACTGAAATCTCCTATTTTTAATTAAAAAAATAATTTTGCTTTACTTAAATTATATTTTTTACATCATTTTTACATTTTGCCTCATATGCAAGCCATTATAAAGGAAATAATGTTCCTTAATATTTTTTCCTGTAAAATGCAGTTTGGAATGTTTTATTGTCAGTTCTAAAAGTGTAACACCATTGTTCTCAGCATTAATCTGGGAGTCAGAGGTGCTTCCAGGGGTCTTCCCTATGCGTTTCTCCTTCCATTCAGCACTTTTCCCATCTATTTAAACATTTTCACTGCCCCCCAGATGTCTTTGTAGGGTCTCACAGAAAAAAAAGCTTGGATTTCCCAGTTACTCCCATTATACTCGTTATTGAAAATGAGCATGCGAGTATTAGGAATTGCTCTCGAGCAAAGAGCAAACAAGCATTTTAGTGCTCGCTCATCTCTAGTCAGGAGAAAAGAAAATAAATATATTACAAAATATAAACTATGTAGAGTTACAGGACATAAAAGTTTCCATTTGTACCAGAAAATACCCCTAATCAAAAGTTTCTGGCTGTGTACACACGCTGCAGATTTGGTGCGTTTTTGTTGCGTTTGTTCTGTGCGGATTTGTGGCAAAACCAACTGACGCCAGCAAAGTGAATGAGAAACCTGAAGTGTCATGCACACTTTGAGCATTTTTGAATTCCAGATTTGATGCAAAAAATAATTAGCAGCATGTCAATTCTCTGTACGTTTTTGCTCCACCTTTTTCACCACAGACTTCATTCAAATTAATACAAAATGCAGGGCAATAGTGCAGACAAAAACGCACCAAAAACATATAAAAAAGTAGCAAAAATGTGTGGTTTTGCTGCTGCGGTTTTCCTTACAAGAGATGGAGAAATGGTGCATAAATTTTACACAACGTGTGCACATACCTTAAGGGCCTGTGCACACGTTCCGGATTCCTAGCGGTTTTTCCGCTTTTTTTTGCGGCGGAAACGCCGCGAAACCTCGGCAAAACCGCTTACACAATACAACTCATTATGGCCTATGGGATTCCACAATGCTGTGCACATGCTGCAGGTTTTTCCGCGGCGGAATCACATCGCGGGAGAATCCGCAGCATGCTCATTCTTTTTTGCGGAACTGCGGCGATTCCGCCGCCATAGGAATGCATTGAACCGATTACTTTCCGCATGTGGCTGTGCCCACCATGCGCAAAGTAAGCGGTTCACGTGCGGATGGTACCCAGGGTCTGGAGGAGAGGAGACTCTCCTCCAGGCCCTGGGTACCATGTCCTTGTAAAAACAATAATTAAAATAAAAAATAGTGATATTCTCACCTTCCGGTGGCCCCCGCAGCTTTCCCGCCTCTCAGCGACGCTGCCGGCCAATCCCGTTCCCAGTAATGCATTGCGAGAATCACCCCAGATGACGTAGCGGTCTCGCGTGATGCTACGTCATCGGAGTGATTGTCGCAAAGGACTCCTGGAAACGGGATTGGCCGGGAGCGTTGCTGAGAGTCAGGAAAGCTGAGGGGCCTCCGGAAGGTGAGAATATCATTATTTATTTATTTTTTATTATTTTTACATTAGATCTTTTTACTATTGATGTGACATAGGTGGCATCAATAGTAAAAAGTTGGTCACACTTGTCAAACACTTGTTTGACTCGTGTGACAACCTGTCAGATCGCTTGTAAAACGCTAGCATTCTGCAAGCTAATTCCGCTTGCAAAACGCTAGTGTTTAGCGGGAATACGCATGCCTATAATATGCGGATTTCCCGCGGCAGGTGGGGAATTGCCGCGGAAATTTCCATGGCAATTCCGCAACGTGTGCACATAACCTAAGAGCTATTGCTAAAAGTAAAAAAGATTTCTTTAAAGATCGATTAAGACAATTGGAGATCATTGCATGATTTACTCTACAGCTTTCAACTAAAGATATTTGACAATGAGATTTAAAAAAAAGTACCAAATTAAATATATTAAAATATAATCAAACAAAAAACATCAGTCTCTGTGTTGTCTCTGTTTTTCACCCCAAACTAATAGTTTGGCTTCGCACAAGTCATGTATGGTGTGGGCGCTAATGCGAATCCAATGCTAGGCTTGAGACTGAGGTCTTCTGTGGAAACTCCTGGAGGCGGATAGAAAGTAAATGCTTGAAGAAGTCCAGTAAAAAACAGGAAAAGTTCCATCTTGGCCATGGCCTCCCCAGCACAAGCTCTTCTTCCTGCAGAAATGGGAATAGTGAGTTAAAAATGTCATGCTGAAAGTAGATTTTGACCCTAACAGTTTTAGTAATTAAATAAATTGGAAATAATGCATAATTTCCAACTCTCCCAGAATGACTGAGACTCCTGGAAAAATATGAGACCTCCAGAATGTCATAAAACTTTCCTTGAAACCCCTGAAAAGCATTGTTAACTGAATGGTTCCTATTCATTGCTCCAGGAAGTTTCGTATCCAGACCCAAGCCCCACCATATAAAGAATATTACAATAATACTCCATCCTCCACAAGGATGCCAATGGAGGGACAGTTCTAGAATAGGGATGAAAAGTTTGACTTTGCTCACTTTCATTGTTCCAGGTATGTCTATGCTATTTATAAATTAATGCTGATCTTCATAAGCTTAAGTACCTGAGAGAATGACCAGGCAGCATATAATTACATTTTTAATTACTGCTTCCATCTCTTAAATAGACACATGCTTGGGGTATCTAATTCAAATAACTCTGCCTTGGATAAGGTATTTTGTCAAAGGGCCAGAGAAGCATATTATATTCTTGCCCCAGGTGAAGGAAAGCACGGTGAAGACTTTGGGAAATGTACTTGCTCTCTTGAAGTCAGAATTGACAGATATTTCCTTTATTCCCTATATCCAATCACTCACTAGCTCACGTCACCTGCATCTTAAAATCATCTCCATAATTTGACCTTTTCTCATCTTTGAAACTGCAAAGAAACCAACTGTAGGTCTTAGGCTATGTGCACACGTTGCGGAATTGCCATGGAAATTTCCGCGGCAACTCCGCACCTCCCTGCCGCGGTAAATAAGCATATTATAGGTATGCGTATTCCCACCAGAAACTAGCGTTTTGAAAGTGTACTTAGCTTGCAGAATGCTAGCGTTTTCCTAGCGATCTGTAGCATCGCTTGGAAAACTGATTGACAGGTTGGTTACACGAGTCAAACAAGTGTTTGACACGTGTGACCAACTTTTTATTATTGATGCCGCCTATGTCGCATCAATAGTAAAAAGATCTAATGTTAAAAATAATAAAAAAAATAAAAAATAGAGATATTCTCACATTCCGGCGGCCCCGCAGCTTTCCCGCCTCTCAGCGACGCTCCAGGCCAATCCCGTTCCCAGGCGTCCTTTGCAACAATGACCCCGATGACGTAGCATCACGCAAGACCGCTACGTCATCTGGGGTGAATCTCTCAATGCATCCCTGGGAACGGGATTGGCTGGGAGCGTCGCTGAGAGGCGGCAAAGCTGCGAGGGATGCCGGAAGGTGAGAATATCACTATTTTTTATTTTAAAATTATTATTTTAACATGGATATGGTAACCAGGGCCTGGAGGAGAGTCTCCTCCAGACCTGGGTACCATCTGCACTTGAACCGCTTCCTTTGTGCATGGTGGGCATAGCCACATGCGGAAAGTAAGCGGTTCAATGCATTTCTATGGCGGCAGAATCGCCGCGATTCCACAAAAAGAATGAGCATGCTGCGGATTTTTCCACGAAGCGATTCCGCTGCGGAAAAACACGCAGCATGTGCACAGCATTGAGGAATCCCATAGGATATAATGAGTTGCGTTGTGTAAGCGTTTTTGCCGCGAAAAACCACGGCAAAAACGCTAAGAATCCGCAACATGTGCACAGACCCTTATTCCTTCTCGTCTGGACTACTGCAGCTCTCTACTGATAGGTCTCCCTCTTACCAAACATTCTCCTTTCCAATCCATCCTGAATGCTGCATCCAGGGTTTTATGTCTGTCCACCTGCTTTACTGATGCCTTCACCTTGTGCAGTCATTGCACTGGTTGCCCATTTGCTACAGAATACTATACAACCTTATCTCTCTCACCCATAAAGCTCTCCGCAGTTTTGCACCATTGTATATATCATCCCTCATTTCTATCACCCTTTCTGAGCCCTTCATTCTGCAATTGATCTAACACTAAAATTCTCCATGATCCAAACCTCGCACCTCAGTCTCCCAGACTTCTCTCATGCTGCGCCAGGGGTCTGGAGTGCACTACTGCAGATGATCCAACTTATATCTAGCCTCCGTGTTTTTAAGTATGCTTTAAAAACACATCTCTTTAAAAAGCCCTGTACCTCAACTCACTAATCTAACTCTCCTCTGTTCCCATCTTCTAATTGTTAATCATAATTTGCTCCCTCCTATTCATCTGTATGCACATCCTCCAAGCACCCAATAGCACACCGTAACTGTACTTAGACAAATCCGGGCTGATCACCAGATCATGCAACTTTATATAAAAACTCTTATTTATTATAATGATGGCTGGACTGTACATAACAAGCACGTTCTATCTATTGTGTCCCCTTATTTCCTTATAGATTTTAAGCTTGTGAGCAAGGCCCTCATTCCTCCTGTAACTGGTGAACTGTGTGTTACTTTATATTGTTTTTATTAACTGTACATGTCCTCGCTTCATTGTAAAGTGCTGCAGAATATGTTGGCGCTATATAGCTGCAATTATACAATATTATTACACTAGGTTATAATGCAAAAAAAAAGTGTTTATGCATATGCTGAACATCTTAATAAGACCATAGAACATTTTTAAACCTTTTGGGGGTAAAAATATTGGATTTACATAACATATTTTAGTCCTGGTAAAATGTAGTCATTCTGTTAGTGAGTGTTTTGTCAGCTGAGTGACATGTAAAATGATTTGATTTTTAATCTTAATGCTCCTCAATACTTACCTACTGAGAATGGCATAAATGCATCATGTCGGACAAATTTCCCATTTTCATCCAAAAAATGATTAGGATTAAAATCATTGGGAGTTTTCCATTGAGTCTTGTCATAGAGAACTGATGTCAGGAATGGAACAACCTCTGTACCCTGTGAACAATAAATCACCAAATATATTTTTTGTTATATACATTTAAAAAATGTGAAATAATTTGGATGACAGTGGACCCCATAGCAGTCCCTTTTACTATTAAGTAAATGCATACAGTACTTGAGCACAAAGATGTTTTTATAAACTCACTTTTGGGATCAGGTAACCCCTCAAATACACATCAGTTGGAGTTGAGTGTGGCCCATTCAATGGGATAATATTGCCAAACCTTTGTATTTCATGTATTACTGCATCAGTATAAGGCATGTTCTTCCGATCTTCAACTGTCGGCAGCTGTCCAGGTTTAATGTGCGTTTTAATTTCCTCCTGTACCCTCTCTAAAAAGCAAAAGAAAATATATTTTGTTACATTTTGTACTAGCACAACAATACAAATGTATTTAACCCCTTCACGACACGCGCCCTCTTTGATGTAGGCTCCAGCATGTAGCTCACATGTTTTTCGGCACATGTCAGCTGATTTGAACAGCTGACATGTGCTGCTAACAGCCACGGCGATTCACCTACACCTCTTAACCTGTTAAATGCCACTGTCAATCTCTGACAGTGCCATTTAACACGATCAAGCCGGAAGTGCGTCACTAAAGTCACCCATCGGTGCCCGTTGCACATGTTCACGCGTCGCCAATGGGTTGGTATGACAACCCAGGGTCTGCAGCAGACTCCTGTAGTTGTCATTGCTGGATTGCTATGAGCACCCCGCAGTAGTCGGCGCTCATAACAAATGAGCATTTCTGCTACACCGAGCAGGGCTGAAACCCCACTCTGTGTAGCACAAGCAATGGGATGATCACAGCTTCTAGTTTTCCATGGAGACTGCAAAGGCAAGTGAACAGTAAAACAGAAATGCTTTTCAATATATAAAAAATATATATATATAAAAGTTTAAATCATCCCCATTCGCCCCATTCAAAATAAAACAATAAAAAAAAATTAAAAATACGCATATTTGGTATCGCCGGGAACAGAATCGCCCGATCTATAAAAAAATAAAAAGAATTAATCCGATCAGTAAACAGTGTAATGAGAAAAAAAGTCAAAACACCAGAATTATGTTTTTTGGTCATCGCAACATTGCATTAAAATGCAATGATGGGCGATCAAAACATTGTATCTACATCAAAATGGTATCAATAAAAATGTCAGCTCAGCATGCAAAATACAAGCCATTACCTAGCTCCAGATCACGAAAAATGGAGACGCTAAAAAATGTACTCAATTTTTGCATTTTTTTTTTTTCACCACTTAAAGGGAATCTGTCACCTATTTTTCCCCTATGAGATGCAGCCACCGCCATCAGGGGCTTATTTACAACATTCTGTAATGCTGTAGATAATCCCCCGATGTAACCTGAAAGATAAGAAAAATTAGTTATACTCACCTGGGGGCGGTCCGGTGCATTCCGGGTCCGATGGGTGTCGCAGTCCGGGTCCGGCGCCTCACATCTTCATGCGATGATGTCCTCTTCCTTGCTTCTGTCGTGGCTCCTGTGCAGGCGTAATTCTCTGCCCTGGTGAGGGCAGAGCAGAGTACTGCAGTGTGCAGGTGCTGGGAAAGGTCAGAGAGGTCCGGTTCCTGGGCACTGCAGTACTCTGCTCTGCCATCAACAGGGCAGATCAACACACCTGCGCAGGAGCTGCAACAGAAGCAAGGAAGAGGACATCATCTCTAGAAGGTGGGAGGCTCCGGACCGCACCAGACCCCCCCCGGTGAGTATAATATTACTCGTTTTTCTTATCTTTCAGATTACATTGGGGCTTATCTACAACATTACAGAATGCTGTAGATAAGCCACTGATGGCGGTGGCCGCATCTTATAGGGGAAAAAATAGGTGACCGATTTCATTTAAATAAAAAAGAAACTATACATGTTTGCAGGTACGGACTGGGGATGAAATTTAGCCCTCGCATTTGAACTCACATGGGCCCATGTTGTCCCTGTCCACATGAACCAGATCGGATATATTACTAATATTACCCTGGATGGAGGAAAGGAAGATTTTCTACAAGAACAGTATTTGTAACGATACCCGTAGCCTGCTTGGGTAAGTGACTGAATCAGCGACTTTGTGCTCCGTCACAACTCTTAACAGCATGTGTGTCTTGAGAACACCGATTCTGTTAACATAGAAGACAAGGCAGCCCATGACCAGATAGGCCCTTCTGGCATTTGCCAGAATTGCCAGATGGCCAGTCCAGCCCTGCATGTTTGGTATCTGTGAACTTACAATGACCTGGAAAATCATAATGGCAGGTCAGTTTTAACATTTGGTGAATATGGTAAAAAAACACCCATAAAACATTTGTGGAATTACACTTTTTTTGCAATTTCACCACAATTTGAATTTTTTTTTAATCGTTTTCCCGTACACTATAGGGTAAAATCGATGGTGTAGGTCAAAAGTACAACTCGTTCCGCAAAAAATCAAGCCCTCACATGGCAATATTGATGGACAAATAAAAATGTTATTTCTCTGGTAAGAAGGGGAGCAAAAAACAGAAACGCAAAAACAAAAATGGGCTGCGGCGTGAAGGGGTTAGTTAATAGATGATAGACTTTTGTGATGACTTTTACAGGTTGTCAGTCAGTGCCTGGGCGTGGTTACAGTTGCCGCTCACCATGTGCTGTCCGGTGACAGATGCCGCACCTTCTGCACCACTATGACTGAAAGCCAGAGGCTGCCGAAAGGAATAAAGTTAATTTCCTCCCAGTAGCCAAGCTTTCAGTGCAGTGGCCGGTCAGCTTTGGAATGTCATTAACCTGCAGATTAACCCTATAGCTGCATGTTAATAGTGTTTGGGAACATTACAGGTTATTTTTAAATGAAGCTGAGATCAAGCATGGTCACTGCAGCTGCATTCATTCTCTATTGGACTGCTGGAGATTACATCAAGAATTCCCGGTATACTCCTTCATATAACAAAGTTCTAAAGCTTGAAGAGACTAAAACTTGGATTTTTATTGGCTATGAAAAAAGGTATTTTAGGATAAATCTAAATGTCACACTCCACCAAAAATCACATGTCCCCTCTGTCTAGGGTGGGTGGCAGCATTATAATAGAACATTAGAAAATATAAAACATGCAATAAATGCAAAAAATATATACTAGAATTACCTCAACTTAATTGATAATTTGTATATACCATTATAGTAAAATTGCATTTAAAAATTTACTTCTACAGGGATTGGCCATCAAAAAGATGTCCATTGTACAGGTATATGGAATATGATACAAAAGCGAATAAATAACAGAAAATCTGGGTAAAGTGATAGCCTTCAGGAGGAGGTGATTTGGTGGTCTTTAGAGACCTTTGCTGTTCACCTACAGTCTTATATAACATTTAAAAATATGACAAGAATTACTTTGAATCTCCGGATACTTCATCATCAATAAAATTCCCCAGCGGATCGTTGTAGATGTAGTTTCAGTTCCAGCACCGAAGAGATCCAGCGCGGAAGTAAGTAGATTTTCTTCATTGAAATATGTCTGAGCTTTGGTTGTTTCCTAAAAATACATAACACAAATAGTCTCCATGTTACTATAATCATCCGGCTCCAAGTGAATTATAACCTTCTGCTGTTTCTTATAAAGTAGGCCCTTTTGCTTAACTTTTTTTTACCTGAAACAATAAGTTTGTCACAGTGATGTTTTTATGACTATAGCTGCCTGAATGGGAAGTATTAAGGAAATGTCATGGCTTCACACGCCAGTGTATCTGGGATGCAGTAACTGACAGCTCAGCCGTCCAACCTGGTACAGGGGCATGCTGAAGCTGTCAGTAGTTTAATTGACAGCTCAGTCATCCAGTCTGGTGCAGGGGCATGCTGAGCTTTGAGTGTATTGAGTGACAGCTTGGCCATCCAATCTGAGACTCAGAGGGGCTGGCTGTCTCCAGGTTTTTATTGTCCCAGGTTATTGCCAGGCTACTTAACTGGCATGCTACTCCCAGACTTCTGCAAAATGTACATTCAGCTAAGTGTGTTTTGTATCTCTGTGCATTGTAGTCTGTTTGTAGATCTTTTGTTGCCTGACATTAAACCTCATTCTGACCATCCTTTCTGCTCTGATTCGCTATCCTCCTGGTATTCTGACCTCGGAATGTTACCTGACTACGCCTCTTTCTCTTCCTTCTGTTTATGACATACTCTCCTGGCTTTTGACATCGGACTCCTTGACTATCCCATCTCAAGGTTTGGCCTTGAAATGTGACTCAGCGTAACAGGAAACATGATATAATTGAAGCAGATCATATGGAGTGCATCAGTATGGAGGAGACATCAACTTTCTCCAGCGTAAGCATTGGACAGGGAATATGTAACCACTAAACTCTGTGCCTCAATACTGTGTGTGACTACCAAGATTGTAGCCTCATTGAGAGTCTGTAACCATTGTGCAAAGTGCTTTATATTCAGTGAACACCTGTTCTGATTACATCTTTCACATCTTGTGCCTTACTCAACAAAAATGGCATAGTCATCACAATTTTGGTAGCACAGTGACAGCTAAAAGTAGCAGCCCCTCCTTAGTATGTAGTGACTTAATCCCCTTTGAAACAGGGAAAAGAGGTGACAGAGCAAAAACTGCAGAAAAGTCAGTCAGTTCTAGGACCCTGCAGAGGAAGAGTCCATGAGGTCCACCCAAAAGTGAAGGGAAAAGATTAGATTATTTTACCTGTATTTTTAACCCCTTCACCCCCAAGGGTGGTTTGCACGTTAATGACCGGGCCAATTTTTACAATTCTGACCACTGTCTCTTTATGAGGTTATAACTCTGGAACGCTTCAACGGATCTTCGTGATTCTGAGATTATTTTCTCGTGACATATTGTACTTCATGTTAGTGGTAAAATTTCTTCGATATAACTTGCGTTTATTTTTGAAAAAAACGCAAATATGGCGAAAATTTTTTCAATTTTGCAATTTTCAAACTTTGAATTTTTATTCCCTTAAAACAGAGAAATATATCACACAAAATAGTTAAGAAATAACATTTCCCACATGTCTACTTTACATCAGCACAATTTTGGAACCAAAATTTTTTTTTGTTAGGAAGTTATAAGGGTTAAAAGTTGACCAGCGATTTCTCATTTTTACAGCAAAATTTACAAAGCCATTTTTTTTTAGGGACCACCTCACATTTGAAGTCACTTTGAGGGGTCTATATGGCAGAAAATACCCAAAAGTGACACCATTCTAAAAACTGCACCCCTCAAGGTACTCAAAACCACATTCAAGAAGTTTATTAACCCTTCAGGTGCTTCACAGTAACTAAAGCAACGTGGAAGAAAAAATGAATATTTTACTTTTTAGCCACAAAAATTATCTTTTGCAAACTTTTTTTTTATTTTCACAAGGGTAAAAGGAGAAAATGGACAGATAAGGTTGTTATGCAATTTCTCCTGAGTACGCCAATACCCCATATGTGGGGGAAAACCACTGTTTGGGCGCACGGCAGAGCTCGTAAGGGAAGGAGCGACGTTTGACTTTTTCAAACTAAAATTGGCTGGAATTTAGATTGGATGCCATGTCGCGTTTGGAGAGCCCCTGATGCGCCTAAACAGTGGAAACCCCCACAAGTGACACCATTTTGGAAACTAGACCCCCTAAGGTACTTATCTAGATCTGTTGTGAGCACTTTGAACCCTCAAGTGTTTCACAAAAGTTTATAAAGCCTGGGTGTGAAAAAAAAAATCAATTTTCCACAAAAATGATTTTTTAGTCCCAAATTTTTGAATTTTCCCAAGGAAATTGGACCCCAAAAGTTGTTGTCCAATTTGTCCTGAGTACGCTGATACCCCATATGTGGGGGGGGGGAAAACTGTTTGGGCGCACGGCAGGGCTTGGAAAGGAAGTAGTAACGTTTTGGAATGCAGACGTTAATGGGGTCATGTTCCGTTTGCAGTGCCCCAGATGAGCCTAAACAGTGGAAACCCCCCACAAGTGACCCCATTTTGGAAACTAGACCCCCTAAGGAACTTATCTAGATCTTTGGTGAGCACTTTGAACCCCCAAGTGCTTCACACAAGTTTATAATGCCCGGGCATGAAAATAAAAAATCCTATTTTTTTCCCACAAAAATTATCTTTTAGTCACTAATTTTTTATTTTCCCAAGGGTAACAGGAGAAATTGGACCACATAAGTTGTTGTACAATTTGTCCTGAGTACGCTGATACCCCATATGTGGGGGGAAACCACTGTTTGGGCGCACGGCAGAGCTCGGAATGGAAGGAGCACCATTTGACTTTTTCCAACCAAAATTGGCTGGAATTGAGTTTGGATGCCATGTTGCATTTGGAGAGCCCCTGATGTGCCTAAACAGTGGAAACCCCCACAAATTACCCCATTTGGGAAACTAGACCCCCTAAGGAACTTATCTAGATTTTTGATGAGCAATTTGAACCCCCAAGTGCTTCACACAAGTTTATAACGTAGAGCCGTAAAATTTAAAAATCATATTCTTTCCACAAAAATGATCTTTTCACCCCAATTTTTATTTTTCCAAGGGTAACAAGACTCCAAAAGTTATTGTACAATTTGTCCTGAGTGCGCTGATACCCCATATGTGGGGGTAAACCACTGTTTGGGTGCATGGCAGAGTTTGGAAGGGAAGGAGCGCCATCTGACTTTTTCAACGTAGAATTGGCTGGACGCCATGTCGTGTTTGGAGAGCTCCTGATCTGCCTAAACAGTGGAAACCCCCATAAATGACACCATTTTGGAAACTAGACCCCTCAAGGAACTTATCTAGATGTGTGGTGAGAACTTTGAACCCCCAGGTGTTTCACTAAAATTTATAACGTACAGCCGTAAAATAAAAAATCCTTTTTTTTTTTTACAAAAATGATTTTTTCGTCCCCAATATTTTATTTTCACAAGGGTAACAGAAGAAATTTGAACCCAAAAGTTGTTGTTCAATTTGTCCTGAGTACACTGATACCCAATATGTGGGCGAAAACTACTGTATGGGCACACGTCGGGGCTCGGAAGGGAAGTAGTGACGTTTTGGATTGCAGACTTTGATGGAATGGTCTGGGGGCGTCATGTCACATTTGGAGAGCCCCTGATGCACCTAAACAGTGGAAACCCCCCACAAGTGACCCCATTTTGGCAAATAGACCCCAAGGAACTTATCTAGATGTGTGGTGAGCACTTTGAACCCGAAGTGCTTCACAGAAGTTTATAACGCACAGCCGTAAAAATAAAAAATCTTTTTTTTTTTACAAAAATGATTTTTTCGCCCCCAATATTTTATTTTCACAAGGGTAACAGGAGAAATTGGACCCCAAAAGTTGTTGTCCAATTTGTCCTGAGTACGCTGATACCCAATATGTGGGAGAAAACTACTGTATGGGCGCACGTCAGGGCTCGGAAGGGAAGTAGTGACGTTTTGGATTGCAGACTTTGATGGAATGGTCTGGGTGCGTCATGTCGCATTTGGAGAGCCCCTGATGCGCCTAAACAGTGGAAACCCCCCACAAGTGACCCCATTTTGGAAAATAGACCCCACAAGGAACTTATCTAGATGTGTGGTGAGCACTTTGAACCCCGAAGTGCTTCACAGAAGTTTATAACGCACAGCCGTAAAAATAAAAAATCTTTTTTTTTTTTTGCAAAAATGATTTTTTTGCCCCAATATTTTATTTTTACAAGGGTAACAGGAGAAATTGGACCCAAAAGTTGTTGCCCAATTTGTCCTGAGTACGCTGATACCCAATATGTGGGAGAAAACTACTGTATGGGTACACGTTGGGGCTCGGAAGGGAAGTAGTGACGTTTTGGATTGCAGACTTTGATGGAATGGTCTGGGGGCGTCATGTCGCATTTGGAGAGCCCCTGATGCGCCTAAACAGTGGAAATCCCCAACAAGTGACCCCATTTTGGAAAATAGACCCCACAAGGAACTTATCTAGGTGTGTGGTGAGCGCTATGAAGCCCCAAGTGCTTCACAGAAGTTTATAATGTACAGCCGTAAAAACAAAAAAATTTTTTTTTTTGTACAAAAATGATATTTTCGCCCCCAGTTTTTTATTTTCCCAAGGGTAACAGAAGAAATAGGACAAATTGCACAATAACTCTTGGGGTCCAGAGTACGCTGATACCCCATATGTGGGGATAAACTACTGTTTGGACGCATGGCAGAGCTCAGAAGTGAAGGAGCACCGTTTGACTTTTTCAACGCAGAATTGGCTGGAATTGAGATCAGACGCCATGTCACATTTGGAGAGCCCCTGATGTGCCTAAACAGCGGAAACCCCCCAATTCTAACTCCAACCCTAACCCCAACACACCCCTAACCCTAGTCCCAACCCTAACCACAAACCTAACCCTAACACACCCCTAATCCCAACCCTAACCCTAATCCTAACTTTAGTGCCAACCCTAATCCTAACTTTAGCCGCAACCCTAACCCTAACCCTAACCCTAATGGGAAAATGGAAATAAATACTTTTTTTTAATTTTATTATTTTTCCCTTACTAAGGGGGTGATAAAGGGGGGTTTGATTTACTATTTATAGCGGGTTTTTATGATTGGCAGCTGTCACGCTAAAAGACGCTTTTTATTGCAAAAATAGTTTTTTGCATCGCCACATTTTGAGAGCTATAATTTTTGCATATTTTGGCCCACAGAGTCATGTGAGGTCTTATTTTTTGCGGTACGAGTTGACGTTTTTATTTGTACCATTTTTGAGCAGGTGACATTTTTTGATCGCTTTTTATTTCGATTTTTGGGAGGTTAGAATGAACAAAAATCAGCAATTCATGAATTTCTTTTGGGGGAGCGTTTTTATTGTTCCGCATGTGGTAAAATTGATAAAGCAGTTTTATTCTTCGGGTCAGTACGATTATGGCGATACCTCATTTATATCATTTTTTTATGTTTTGGCGCTTTTATAGAATTAAAAACTATTTTATATAAAAAATAATTATTTTTGCATCGCTTTATTCTGCGAGCTATAACTTTTTTATTTTTTCGCTGATGATGCTGTATGGCAGCTTGTTTTTTGCGGGACAAGATGACATTTTCAGCGGTACCATGTTTATTTATATCGGTCTTTTTGATCGCGCGTTATTCCACTTTTTGTTCGGCGGTATGATGATAAAGCATTGATTTTTTGCTTCTTTTTTTTTTTTTTTTTTTAAGGGGTTCACTAAAGGGGTTAACTAGTGGGACAGTTTTATAGGGGGGGTCGTTACTGACGCGGCGATACCAAATATGTGTACTTTTATTGTTTTGTTTTTTTATTTACAGGAAGAAATGAATTTATTGGGGAATATTTTTTTTTTTTTTATTTATTTTGGATTTTTTTTTATAACATGTTTATTTTTATTTTTTTAACTTTTTTACTTTGTCCCAGGGTGGGACATCACTGTATTTTATCAAATCGCTGGTGTGACAGTGTGCATAGCACACTGTCACACCAGCGATCGCTCAGGCAGTGCAGCAGGCTTCTCAGTGCCTGCTCTCAGCAGGCACTGAGGAAGCCGCCTCCCTCCAGGACCCGGCGCCATCTTGGATCCGGGTCCTGGGAGGGAGGAAGCCCTCAGAACAGCGCGATCACATCGCGCTGGTCTGAGGGTCTCAGGGGGGCGCGCAGGGAGCCCCCACCCTGCGCGATCCTCCCCTGTGCCCCCAGTACACCGCGATCATGTTTGATCGCGGTGTGCTAGGGGTTAATGTGCTGGGAGCGGTCCGTGACCGCTCCTGACACACAGTCACGGGTGTCAGCTGTGATAATCAGCTGACACCCGGCGGCGATTAGCTGCGCTCCCCTCAGGAGCGCAGCTGATCGCCTATGACGTACTATCCCGTCCATGGGCAGAATGGCACGGGTTTTATGGACGGGATAGTACGTCTAATGTCAGAGAGGGGTTAAAGAACAGATGATCCATTAGGAGCATAAAACATGGAAGATATTAAAATGACTGTCAGCAAAGCATTTTAGGAACAGTGAACTGTTACATATTTTCATCACAACATGGACTCTCTTGAGCTACTAGAGCCAAGAAAGGGGAAGGACAAATGTGCCATGTCCCTGTCAAAGTTGGCGCTGGATTTCAGACTGGCCTAGGCAGTAGTCACTGATCATGGCTGTGCCGTAATAGATCAGGACTAAAGATGAGCAAATATGTTCAAAAAACAACCGCCAAACATAAAATTGGCACGAATATGGCATATTCGGATTCGTGATCTGAAACAAGAGCAAATTTTCATAAAATTGGTAAAAATCGGTAACATTCGGTAAAAGTGAGGGAAAATATTTGCGTTGCCACTAAAGTATTCTGAGCACTTTGGCTAGGATAGTGGTGGTGCAAGATGAGCATGGGACACGTGTTTGATGAGGGTAGGGGGTGAGGACGGAGAGATCGGAGGAGCGGCATGCTTGTAATTTTTTTTCTAACTCTATATGTACACATTGTTACTAGCCAATCATAGTATAGGAAACATCCACAATGTACAGACACAACAGCTTGTGTCGTTGGCTGCTGAAATCACATGTTCCTCTCTATGTAAAGAGTGGACATCTTATTTTAGTGTCATTTTGTAAGTATAACAGCACAGAGAGGCTGCTCCTGACGCTGGTCCTGGTTGCTGAGAGATTTTAGCTAGTTAGCTAGACTGTTGTTTCTAAGTCAGATAGTTTAGATAGCTAGGGTCCTGTGTGGCTGTGAAATCCACCTTCCTGCAGAATTTTTTTTCCTGTGCCATTAGTGAGATCCACAGACAAAGAGACAGCAGGGCACATTTCATAGAAGTGTGTTGTGCACTGTTTCTTTTGTGCTCCATGCACGAGTAGATGGATCAAAATCTTATTTTCTCATTTACTAAAAAAAATCTCAGTTGCTAACGTGATTCAGCACTCACCTTGTCATTTAGTGGCTGAGAAATTCATCTTTGTGCAGAGCTATTTTAGAGTACAAAAACAATTTTTTTTCTGTTGCTAAATGTGATACAGAATGCCATATCCCATCTTGTCATTTAGTGGTGGTGAAATTGTTCTGTGTGCAGAGCTGTTGCACAGTAAAATAAAAAGCAGTTGCTAATGTGATTCAGCACACCATATCTCACCTTGTCATGTAATTCCGGTGAAATTCATCATTGTGCACAGCTGTTGCAGAGTAAGAAAAACTATTTATTTTTGTTGCTAAATGTGATACAGCATGCCATATCCGACCTTGTCAGTTAGTGGTGGTGAAATTGATCTTTGTGCACAGCTGTTGCAGAGTAAAAAATAAAAAAATTTCAGTTGCTAACATGATTCAGCACGCCATATCTCACCTTATTATCATTTAGTGGTGGTGAAATTCATCTTTTTGCACAGCTGTTGCAGAGTAAAAAAACAAACGTGATACAGCAGGCTAGATCCGAGTTTTAAAATTGTTTGGAGCATATCTCCTATGTTATACAGGCCTCATCCACGCTGAAACAATTCTTTCTTCTGTGACTAACATGATACAGTAGGTGAGATCTGACTTTGAAATTGTCGCCATTATTTCTCACAATAGATCTATTGCCTCGGGGCACTATTCTGCCCTGTAGCGCATTAACAATTGTGACATTAACCCAACACACACTTTTTATAATGCCAGGACAGATTTGATTGGTAGAACATATGTTTCCTAAACCTGTGGTGCATCTTAAAGTCAAAAAAATGCTGTAGTTTAGTATTGTGCTCTTCATCCTGAACAACTGTAAAACCAACCAACTAGATAGTAAAATCCTCAGATGTTTTGATCTCATAAGGGAAAATTAACGCACCTGTTCCTGCTTCAGAAGAAATGCATCGATATATCCTGTGATGTCATTTGCATCAAAATCCAATCGTCGATTCATCAAAAATTGGGAAATAAAACCCCTCAGATCTTGTATGTTCTGCTGTACTTTCTTATGTAGACCAAGAAGTGATCCGAGGAAGGGATAATAATTATACAGCTGTGGAAATCAACAATTTCTCTTTAGACTTTTTTGCAGCAAAAAGTACAGACCAGTTCATTAACGGTGTATATTGGGAGCAGCTCGGCCAGTCAGTGCTGAGCTCTCCACCCTACTTTTATCAGTGTAGTGGTTCCAATTTTTATCCATTTTTTGATTAGTGTGGATGCTTTTTTTACCAATCATGTGTCATCTATTTGTCTCAAATTAGAAAAAACACAGATTGAGCTTCTACTAGCATCAGTCAGTGAAAAACGGACACTGCAGAAATTCACTGAAATTGATGAGTTTAATCTGCAAAATGGATCAAAATCGTACAGGGCTTTGTGTATGTGAAAAAGGCCATAGACTATGATAAGTACATGTTCTATCTGCAAAAAAAACCCAAGCAAATAAAAAAACACAAAACTTGTGTAAATGGGACCTAAGTTGATATGTTCTCCGTGTAGGTTTGCATGGGTTTCCTCTAGGTTCTCCACTTTCTGCCTATACTCTAAAAACCATACGGGTAGGCTCATTGGTCCTAGCATATATGTGAATGAGAGACAGATTAAGGTCGTGACCCTCATTGGGGACAAGAACTGATAAGAGTAATGGTGATCTCTGTTGAACATTGTAGAATATTATTCTACAAACCTCTTTATCAAAGAGAGGACACATCACATCAATCAATTAATTATAGGTATTATCTAGGATTAGTAAAAAGGGTCTCCATTTTCATGAAAAACTAATGCTTCAGCTGTGTCTAGTTTTTACCTAAAATAATTCACTTATAGGGAAGTTATCATCAGAAAATGACCTACTGTTTAAACCTGGTTTTTGTGTTACATGTTTATGTTTTTTTTAATATTAATATCTTTATTTTTTTCTATTTAAATAGTAATTTTGCAATTTTCACCCTGGCCAATGGGGCTTTTTTAGACTCATAGTTTTTAGAGTCACTCCTTTTTATGAAAGAGTAAGGCCGGTGTCACACTTTCGAGTGTGATGCGAGAAACTCGCACCAGTTTCTTGCATCAGCACTGCTGCCGACACTCGGACCGGAGCGTGCGGCTGCATAAAAATACATGTAGCCTCGCGCTCTGGTCCGAGTGCCGGCAGCAGTGCTGGGTGTTGATGCGAGAGACTCGTGCGAGTGTGACACCGGCCTAATGCAGTCTAGTTTTTCACCTAAAAATAATTCACTTTTTATAGGGAAGCTATCACCAGAAAATACCCTACTGTTTGTGTTACGTATATTTTTTTCTTTTTACTATCTTTATTTAAAAAAAAAAAAAAAACAATAGTAATCTTACAATTTTCACACTGGCCACTAGTGTTTTTTAGACTCAAATTTCCTGTGCTTTGAGGAAGAGTTTGCAGCAGACTCCTTATCATCAGAGGCAGGATTACAATGACACCTCTATACACCGCTGATTACACAGGATCCACCAATCACAATATGCGATGTCACAGCTGAGCTGCTCTCTCTCCTTTCATAATTACCTTTGCATACGCTCATTAGATGCTTCTATACAAAACACAAGATCACATTTAACACAAAAATCTCATGTGATCAATAGGTAATATTCTTCCCTTTGATTAAAAACAATACATCCCTACCTAGCAACATACCTGTGTAATATAAGGTGCTCTGTAGCATATATCAGTAAGAATACTAAAAAGAGCCTTATTCAGTTGCATGAAATATGAAGCTATGAGACGATACCTTATATTCATTATATAAAGCATAGTATACACTACTCACAGAAAGTTAGAAAAACTACAGTGATATTTTATTATAATTGTACAGCATTTAAAGAGGTTTCCCCGTGAATAAAGTTAATTTAAATCAGCATTTTAATCAATTAATCTTGGAATAATAATAATTTCCACAATTGGATGTGTTTAAAAAAAATGTTCCTGTGCTGAGATAATCTTATAAATGAGCCCCTGCTGTGTACTGTGTAATGTCTGTGTCTGACCGTACAGGAACAGAGTCTGATCATACCACAGCTCCTGGGCAGGGGAGGAAACAAAAGACTATACAGACATTACAGCATGGGATCACAGCTGATTCTTTTTTCGAGGTAAAACATTGCTTAAAACAGAAAATTAAATGTTTTTCCTCACAAACAAAATTAGCTTTGATCCTGTAATGTCTATATACTCTCTTTTGTTTCCTCCCCTGCTCAGGAGATGTGGTATGATCAGATCATGTTCCAGCACCAGGGCCGGCTCCAAATTTTCATGGGCTCCAGGCAAAAGAGTCTCAGTGGGCCCCTTTAATTCATACCACGATTCATGATGCACAGATACGGCAGAGAAATGTAGGTGTTGTACAATGTCAAAGATTTAACTTCTTTTATGACATGAGTGATATCTATTATAAATTCTACAATAGCTCACAAAATGGTGAATCTGTGCAGCGCACAGTGCGTGGCCTGTGGGGATCCAAAAGTTTTCATTTTAGACCGGACAGTATAGTCCTCCATACAATATTATGGGCACCACATAGTTCTCCATACAGTATCATGAGCTCCATATAATGCTATATACAGAATAATGGGCCCCATATATTGCTCAATACAGAATAATGGGCCCCATATAATGCTCCATACAGAATAATGGACCTCATTGAATGCTCCATACAGAATGGGCCCCATATTATGCTCCATACAGATAAATGGGCCCCATATAATGCTCTATACAAAATAATGGATCCCATATATTGCTCCATACAGAATAATGGGCCCCATGTATTGCTCCATACAGAAAAATGGATTACATTGAATGTTCCATGCAGAATGGGCCTCATATAATGCTCCATACAGAATAACGGATCCCATATAATGCTCCATAGACAATAATGGACCCTATATATTGTTCCATACAGAATAATCAACCCCATATAATGTTCCATACAGAATAATGGACCCCATATAATGCTCCATATTGAATAATGGACCCCATGTAGTGCCCCATACAGTAAAATGGACCGCGTATAATACTCCGTACAGAATAAAGTACCCCATATAATGCTCAATGGAGAATATTGGACCCCATATAATGGTCCATGCAGAATGAGCCCCATATATTTCTCCATACACTATGGATCCCATATATTGTGCCATACATTAAAAAAATCAAATACTCAGCTCTCCTCGCTGGCTGCAGTTCTGGACACCTCAGCGTCGCCGTCTTCCAGCTCTCTGCACTGTGACTGCTCAGAGCACAGGTCACAAAGTAGTGATGTAATTATGCCTTTGTAAGGAGGAGAACTGTGCCGTGGGTACCTGTCCTGTGCCGGGTCCAGAACTGTCGGGGCTGTCTACTCTGTTGTCCGGGGGAAAGAGTAAGAGACCAGACAGACCTTTGCACTCGGAATCAGGGGGTGTGGCTAAGGGGCAGCAGCAACAACGTGAGGAAACAGTCAGTCTTGGCGGGAACAGGCGGCACGCAGCAGGGAGAGAAGAGTGCTCCGTCCCTCGAGCACCGGGACTGTGCCCGCCCGTGCGCGTGTACTCCCGGCGTCACCAGCGAGGATTCCAGACAGAGAAGTTCTGTGTGCCTGGTAACTGCTGGAGAGCGAGGTGCCGTGCGCTTCGTGACCGTGAATACAGCGCACGTGCCGCATAGAGAAAACCGGGTACTGGACAGACATTTACAGCCTATCTTGCCAATTTATACCTGCCCGCTCACGTTGGACCCTGATAGTGTTGCGGCCTTGTTTTTTCCGGACGCATATACTTATTGACTAGGGGCTCAGTGGAAGGTGCCGGAGAGCAGCCTCTGTCCCCAGAAGATGGACCGCCGTTACTTGCAGGACCTTTCTGGACAAGCACAGCGCCAGCCGTTGATGGCGCTACTAACTCCCAAGTAGTATCTGCATTCTGAGGAACTTCTGACACGACAAGTGTACAAAAGTACTGCCGTTACCTTGTTCATTAACTCTGTATATCCTTTGCAATTGAACTGTTTATTCCTTCGTTTAACCATTCATCTCCCTGCGAGGTGTTAACCCCCTGTTCAATTAAAACCATTAAAATTGTTAACCCTTGCTCTGCCTCCTGTCTGTCACTGCATCCCGACCATGCTCACACCTTCGGCCCTGAGACAACAGAGTGAGAAAATGCGGAAGACACCAGAGCTGCGGAGGAACAAAAAGAGGTAAGTTTTGCAAGTGCCGGGGCCCTGAGCAAGTGGAGAGGCCCACTCACGGGTGCTGGCCCCAAGATCCTAAACAAGTCATAGGGGCATATCACTGTACCATTGACAAAGAGTAGGGAAGTTCTGTATTGATTAGACACACTCACATTTTAACACCACCTCCAAAGGCTTGTCTGGTGATAACAGTGGCATAGCGCTCTCCTTGATGTCTCCAACACTGTTGGTGGCCATCGTTTCTGCTCAGCATGAATCGACTTTTATCAGTGAACAGCACTGAGGCCCACTGGTCCCTCATCCAGTGTAGATGCTCTATGGCTTATGCAAGACGATAACGCCTGTGTCTGGTGGTGTGGTCAGGTACCCTTGCAAGTCATCAATCATGCAGACAATGCTGAGGTAAACAGTTTTGATTGGTCTGATGTGACACTTGGGTGCCACTCACCTCCCTTAAATGTGCCTGGAGTTGTGAGGCAGTCATCATCCAGTTAAGAAAGGCATTGTTCACAATGAAGCGGTCATCAGAGTAGGATGTGGTCAAAGGACGTCCACTTTTCTGCATTTCTGTGACTCTTCCAGTCTCTCTGTGTCTCTTTTTGCAACCTGTTGAAGACACTCAGCTCCGTGGCCACTTCCGTCTGGGAACATCCTGCATAAAGCCTCGCAATGGCTAGGTACTGCTGATTAATTGTTATGTGTCATCTTAGTCTCATGATGTCAAAATGTGAACAGCATGATGAGTAGGATTATTTAAATTTCAATTCTGATTGAACCCTGAAATTTATTGGGCGACTCATGGATCAAACACCTGTTGTGAATTTTGCCATTAAGCTCCCTGTTAGAGAACAGCAAGCTGTGAAAAAGTACTGAGACATTGAATAGTTGGACATGTGCATTAAAAAGTTTAGAGACGTCACATTACAGTCACCTGAAAAGGTTAGAGTGCATTTTAGGATCATCCTGAAATTTCACCCGAAACCAAATATCCCTAAATTTTTGTGAGTAGTATATAATAGACCTTTAGAAGACCAGTATTATCTGGACCCCGTAGGGCAAAGCAGTCAGTTCCCCTAAACTCCCTATTATGTTCATCATGTACCCACTTTATACAGTACAGACCAAAAGTTTGGACACACCTTCTCATTCAACGATTTTTCTGTATTTTCATGACTGTGAAAATTGTAGAATCACACTGAAGGCATCAAAACTATGAATTAACACTTGTGGAATTATACATTACACTTTACAAAAAAGTGTGAAACAACTGAAAATATGTCTTATATTCTAGGTTCTTCAAAGTAGCCACCTTTTGCTTTGATTACTGCTTTGCACGCAGAAAAGGTGAACGGATGGACTCTACATGCCTGGTTCCCACCGTGAAGCATGGAGGAGGAGGTGTGATGGTGTGGGGGTGCTTTACTGGTGACACTGTTGGGGATTTATTGAAAACTGAAGGACATAGTGAACCAGCATGGCTACCACAGCATCTTGCAGCAGCATGCTATTCCATCCGGTTTGCGTTTAGTTGGACCATCAATTATTTTTCAACAGGTCAATGACCCCAAACACACCTCCAGGCTGTGTAAGGGCTATTTGACCAAGGCGGAGAGTGTTGGGGTGCTACGCCAGATGACCTGGCCTCCACAGTCACCAGACCTGAACCCAATCGAGATGGTTTGGGGTGAGCTGGACCGCTCACCGCTTCAATTTTGAATAATCCCCAACAGTGTCACCAGCAAAGCACCCCCACACCATCACACCACCTCCTCCATGCTTCACGGTGGGAACCAGGCATGTAGAGTTCATCCGTTCACCTTTTCTGCGTGCAAAGCAGTAATCAAAGCAAAAGGTGGCTACTTTGAAGAACCTAGAATATAAGACATATTTTCAGTTGTTTCACACTTTTTTGTAAAGTGTAATGTATAATTCCACATGTGATAATTCATAGTTTTGATGCCTTCAGTGCGATTCTACAATTTTCATAGTCATGAAAATACAGAAAAATCTGTGAATGAGAAGGTGTGTCCAAACTTTTGGTCTGTACTGTATATCTTGTGAGTGTCTGAGAAGGACTGTTCTGCTACAGTACAGCATACCATTAAATTTAAGAGGGGAGACAGAATACTAATTGGATATTGTACATGAATTGTAAGGAAATATTTAGAGAAAACCTTTGTACATCATCATCTATTAAATGGCACTTTTATTTTATAAATTAAGCAGCTGGAGGGTATTGGGTGAATTTGGGTCCATTTGCTGAGCTCATGATTGCACTATAATTAGTCCTAAAGGTGAACCTGAAACACTCATCTGAGAATTCACTAAAAAGGTTAGATATAAGATCTGAAGGTTTTCTTACCAGCACTTTGGGTGTGCCGAAAAGTTTGCTATTTTCATCTAACATTTTGATTAATTTTTCAAACGTTGGGTCGTCATTCTCAAACCTTTTCCCAAAGATAATAGAGCAGATTACATTGGAAACTGCACTGTTTATACTCATGTGAACATTGAATGGATTGCCTAAAATAATAAAGAAAAGATTTATAAACAACAGAATAAATCTGGAATAAAAAAAATAAAAAAATAATACATTACTCAGTCTAATAGGTTATTTGTAACCCTTGGTTAAATTTACCTTCAGTAATGACAGTACATCACTGAAACAAAAAAGTCATAATTGGAGCAAACCCACAGCCTGAATAACAATTGAAATCCTAATGATATGTTTAGATGCTGCAGATATTTCCCACGTGCAGCAAAATGTGATTCAAATATCGAGGAAAAACTTCACACTTTGTGGCGTACCCTCTACTATATGTGAATAGGGGTCTATAAAACCCCTCTGAACAACACTGTCGTTTAACTGTCTTGCGGATTGACAATGTGGATTGTGTAGACCGGGTTGTAGAAAGCGACAGACTAGAAGTTAGAATATATAAAAGCTAACAGATAAATGTGAATGATGTATCTTACCATTGTGAGATCTAAAACTTTCTATAAGGGCATTAATTCATCTTGGATTCTGGCTTCCAGACTTTTCTTCCCCATTCCAAAGTCTCGAAGTGTTGATAGCATAAACCTCCTCATAGATTTCCATTGTTCTCCATTGGAAAATGCTACACCTAAAATATAGTTAAATATGAAAAACTTCAGTAAGGGTTAATTAATAATACTGAATAGAAAATAGTCTTTATATACAAACAGGAAGGCACCATCAAAAAGTTGGTGGGATCGACCTGACGCATGTCAAATAGATGAGTGGAGCAAAAAAAAAAAGAAAGAAACATAACAAAAGTCAGGGACCACCATGTAAATTACAATATTTATTGAAGTGCTCAAAAAGCAAAAAAACAAACATTGAAAACACTTAAAACAGTCTTGAAATACACACCCATGGCAGGGAGGTAGCCCGACAGACAAATGTTCACCAAAAATATATATAACATGGACATCTCAAATAAGAACTATACTGTTAATGTTGTAAACATCGGTCTCTGTGTAAGAATTAATGCTTTGGCACCCAGTAAAAAGCCTCATACTCTATGAATCTGGATGAGCTTATAATTGCCATTAGAAAAATTGCAGTATATTGCTAAAGGAAGCTGAGCCGAAGGCTCAAGAGATCAGAAAGTTGGCTTGTTGTAAGCAAACAATAGAAAGCATTAGCTTACATGTGGCCATGTGCTTGCAGTGCCGCTAGTAGTTTCCACAATAGGATGCTTATAGACCAGGACCAGGGTAGAGGTGCATGCAGGTGCATCTCACAAAATTAGAATATTTTCAAAAAGTTAATTTATTTCAGTTCTTCAATATAAAAAGTGAAACTCCTATATTATATAGCGTCATTACAAACAGAGTGATCTATTTCACGTGTTTATTTCTGTTAATGTTGATGATTATGGCTTACAGCCAATGAAAACCCAAAAGTCAATATCTCAGTAAATTAGAATACTTTTTAAAAATGAAAAAATGATTTTAAAATCGAAATATTGGCCTACTGAAATGTATGATCAGTAAATGCACTCAATACTTGGTCGGGGCTCCTTTTGCAACAATTACTGCATCAATGCGGCATGGCATGGAGGCGATCAGCCTGTGGCACTGCTGAGGGGTTATGGAAGCCCAGGTCGCTTTGATAGCAGCCTTCAGCTCATCTGCATTGTTGGGTCTGGTGTCTCTCATCTTCCTCTTGACAATACCCCATAGATTCTCTATGGGGTTAAGGTCAGGCAAGTTTGCTGGCCAATCAAGCACAGTGATACTGTTGTTTTTAAGCTAGGTATTGATATTTTTGGTGGTGTGGACAGGTGCCAAGTCCTGCTGGAGAATGAAATTTCCATCTCCAAAAAGCTTTGTCAGCAGAGGGAAGCATGAAGTGCTCTAAAATTTCCTGGTAGACTTATGTTGTCTTGATAAAACACAGTGAACCTACACCAGCAGATGACATGGCTCCCCAAGCCATCACTGATTGTGGATACTTCACACAAACCCTCAAGCAGCTTGGATTCTCTCCACTCTTCTTCCAAACTCTGGGACCTTGATTTCCAAGGTCTAGTGTGAAGTATCTACAATCAATGATGGTTTCGGGAGCCATGTCATCTGCTGATGTAGGTACACTGTGTTCTATCAAGACCAAAGTCAGCACCAGACCAAGTACTGAGTGCATTTACTGAACATACATTTCAGTAGGCCAACATTTCGGATATTAGAATCATTTTCTCAAGCTGGTGCTATAAAGTGTTTTAATTTACTGAGATAATGACTTTTGTGTTTTCATTGGCTGTAAGCATAATCATCAATATTAATAGAAATAAACACGTGAAATAGATCACTCTGTGTGTAATGACGCTATATAATATATGAGTTTCACTTTTTGTATTAAAGAACTGAAATAAATTTACTTTTTGATGATATTCTACCATAATTTTGTGAGATGCACCTGTATGTCTGGAGGGACGCATGGAAGCCCAAAGTTTGTCGGCACAAAGGTGGCTTCTTCAGGGACAGATGTAGACTTGTCCCTGACCGTTGGCACATTTCTTTATTTTTTTTTTCTCCACTCAGAAAATAGCCTTCAGTAATCTAAACAATCCAGCAAATGGTTTCTTTAAAAAGGTAAAGAAGTTGAAATCTGTAACTTAAAAATTGGATTTATAAATAAGACTGACATATAAGAAAATGCATGTAAATTGACAATTGAGGTTGTCATACACAATAATAATTGTACTAATAATGAGAAAGAAGAATATGATGCAAAAGTAAGAGGAAAGAAGAAGAGAAGAAGAAGAAATGAAAAAGATGTTGGTTACAGAAAAGATGGAGAAAGTGAGAACAAAATAAGAAAAAGTGAAAGATAAGGAAAAAACAGGAAAAGTAAGAAATAATAAATTAAGAAAATTATGATAAAGCTGAATAAGAAAGTTGTAGAAGAAGATTATGGATGAGGAAGAAGAAACAAAGGAAGAAAAGTAGAATTTAGATAATAATAGTAAAGATGGAGAAGAAAAAGGAGAAGGAAGAATAATGTAGATGATGATTATTATAATGATAATGATGATGAAGGAGATGAAAAATAAGCCAGGAAGGAGATAAGGTGAAGAAAAGATAAAAAAATGAAAAAAATGATGAAGTAGATGAATAATTAAATAAAGAAAAAAACAGAAGGAAGATGAAATCAAGGAACTATCAAAAATGAAGAGAATCATGGAGTACTATAGATGAATAATTAGATAAAGAAAAAATACAAAAGGAAGCTGAAATCAAAGAAAAGAGCAAAATGAAAAAGGAAGAAGACTGAACATAATGATGAAGAAGATGAATGAGAAGAAGGAAACAGAAGAAGAATGGTGTATAGAAGTAGAAGGCGATGAAATAGAAAGAGATGAAGGAGAAGGTGGATAAAAGCTAAAGACAGGACTTCTGGTTACTTTCTAGGAATAACCCGAGCGCCTCCCTCTTTTCCCTTTTTCTTTTATGTCTTTTTTGTGCATGTTCACCTTGACTGATAAAAAACGTTCAGATGTTTGTTCCTCTGGATTTGTCAATAAATATCAGCAGCTTAATTTTAATATGAATTATTTTGTTTAAAATTCACAAAAAAGTTAAAAAAATGAATGAAAAGGACGCAAGGCACTACAATTTTCTGAAGTCATTACCCAACCTCTTAGAGTTGGTGTACATGTTTAACCCCTTAATGTCCAATGATGGACACGTCTCCCCCTGTTTAGTGCGGGCTCCGGCGATGAGCCCACACCTTTTCCGCACATGACAGCTGATCTGATCAGCTGACATGTACCCCTAACAGCTGCGGGTGGAATCGCGATTCACCCGTGGCTGTTAACATGTTAAATCCCGCTGTCAAATGCTGACCGTGGCATTTACCATGGACTCGCAGGAAGCACGTCTTTACCTCTTCCAATCGGCTCCCGTTTCACATGACTGGGGGTCTCCGATGAGTTGGCATGACAACCAGGGGTCAACAGGAGACCCCTATGGTTGTCATTGCTGGATCGCTATGAGCTCTGCCTTGTGGTGAGCGCTCATAGCAAGTGAGCATATCTGCAAAATAGAGCAAGGCTGCAGCCCTGCTCTATGTAGTTGAGACGATCGAACAAGTGCAGCTTCAAGTCTCCCATGCAGACTATTGAAGCATGTAAAAAGTAAAAAAAATGTTTTTAAAATATTAAAAAAATAAAAAATATAAACGTTCAAATCACCCACCCTTCACCTCATTCAAAATAAAACAATAAAAAAATCAAATCTACACATACTTGGTATTGCCATGTTCAGAATCTCCAGATCTATCAAAATATAAAAATAATTAATCCAATCGAAACTCTAGAATTACGTTTTTTTGATCGCTGCAACATTGCAATAAAATGCAATAACGGGCAATCAAAAGATCGTATCTGCACCAAAATGTTAGCAATAAAAATGTCATATCGGCGCGCAAAAATAAGCCCTCACTCAACCCGAGATCCCGAAAAAAGGAGAAGCTACGGATCTTGAAAAATGGCAACTTTTTTCTTTTTTTTTTTACATACTTTGGAATTTTTTTTCACCACTTAGCTAATAAAGAACCTAAACATGTTTGGTGTCTATGAACTCAGATTTAGCATTTAGTGAACCTAGTAAAAAGACAAATAAAAAACAAGTGTGGGATTGCACTTTTTTTGCAATTTCACTGCATTTGGATTTTTTTTCCCGTTTTCTTTAACACGACATGGTAAAACCAATGGCGTCATTCAAAAGTACAACTCGTCCCGCAAAAAGCAAACCCTCAAATGGCCATACGGACGGAAAAAATCAAAAAGTTATGGCTCTGGGAAGAAGGGAGCAAAAAATGAAAATTCAAAACCAAAAATACCCCTGGTCATTAAGGGGTTAAAGTGTCCTTCAATTCATAATATTTACTCATAAATAGAGATGAGCAAATGTGTTTGAAAAATGTTCACCAATCTCAAATTCAGCACAAATGAAACACAGTTTTAACACAAACGATTTGGGGTAGCTAATTGCACCTCATGGATGCGCCACTATAATATGCCTAATGATTTTTACCTGGAAATCTGGCCTTCTGATTTGCCACTGAAACACAGTGTCAGGACAAATGATTTGAAATAGCTAATGGGGATTCTGGAGACTGCCACACAGTTTTTGCACCATCTACTTCGATGCTGGAAGATGGATTTCACACAGGATAAGAAAGATGTGTATTTTCGTACCGTGTTAGCCAGTAGATAGAAAAATATTTAGACTTGAGAGTCCTCAGTGGTTGATACCTTTTAATGGCTAAGGCCTCTTTCACACCGCCGCCTGACGGCGCCCCCGGCATTTTGCCGCAGCGCCGCATCAGATAACCTGTGATAATAAGTGTGAAAGAGGCCTAACTGAAAAGATGGTAACAAATTGCAAGCTTTCGAGACGACTCAGGTCTCTTCATCAGGCGAAGACTAATTAGTCTTCGCCTGATGAAGAGACCTGAGTCGTCTCGAAAGCTTGCAATTTGTTACCATCTTTTCAGTTACACACAGGATAAGTTCATTTTCAGCAGCAGCACTAGCACAGAAGCAACCTCTCTGTACTGTGACACTGAACAAATGGTGCCAGATAAACAAGATGTCCGTTTTTTATATCTCCAGTGACATGAGACTATGGCAACCAATCACAGAAGACCTTGTGTCATGACATTGTGGAGAGTTTCTGTGCCCTGATTGGTTGAAGGAATCAACACACATAAAGTTAAGGGATGTAACCACTAACCAGCTCATCATACAGCACCACTATCATATATGGCTAGTGACATGTGACTTTGACAGTCACAGAAGACCTTGTGTCATGACCTTGTGGACGGTTTCTGCTGCCTGAGTGGCTGCCCGAATGTACTCACATTAAGTTATTAAAGAAAAAAAATTACACTCCGCAGCTCCTCTGACACACACCCTCCCCTCATCAAACACATACCCCCATCCCCCACTCATCATATAGCACCACTATGCTAGCCAAAGTAATAACAAGAGCATTAGTGGAAACGCAATGACTTACCGAACTGTGACCGGCTTTTGCTGACAATGAGTAAAAATGCTCATGAAAGCAAACACAAATCCAAATGTGCCAAATTTGAGATTGGCAAACATTTTCTGAACACGTTCACTCATCTCTGCTCATAAATGACATTTGTTGATGTTTTAGTGAATCTACATTTAGCAGAATCTGCTATAGCTACTAGACTTTGTAGTATTCTGCTCCCCTATCAGGTCACTATTGTAAATTGTATGATTCATAGAATGCAGAATATCATAGTTCTATAAATACCATGTCCATTGAAGGCAATTTCGAAGATTGGAGGAACTGCCCGTTCTCCAAAATCCTCAGCTCGGGTAACAAGTGCTTCTTTTATAATCTTATATCCAGCAAGTATCACCATTTTCTTGGGTCCAAAATGTAAAGTAAATATTTCCCCATACTTCGTAGAAAGCTGTAAAATATCATTTTTTAGTTATTTAAAACAATAATTTGAGTTGTACTTCTCTAAAGACAAAAATTGCATCTTCAAACCGCAATGTCACTTAAACAGAGCTAATAAAGATAAATTTTCAACAAGCCACAGTTGCTGTTGAGACCATGAAGCTGGGGAAATATGCAAAAATCTTGACATAATCAAGGTATGTTGCCTTAACACTAAAGTCAGATAACAAGAGACCTAAAGACTTGATAGGAACTACTGAAAAATTAAGCCTGACAGAGAGAGTTTGAAATAGCTAGTATATGAAGGATCAAAGCTAACTGGAGCAATGCCCTGAACTAAAGATGGAACCTGGACTTAGAAGCTCAGTAGTGACCTTGGGAGATTAACTGCATCAGTCTGCCTGCCTTGAAATGGCAAAGGCTGCTGAGACAGTAAGAGAGGAGTCATGGACTGGATGATAAGTGGTACTATAGTTAAAGACAGTGTGAGGAACTGTGGATGGAGGTGAGCTGTGGCCTAAACTTGAAATATTCTAAGACCTGAGCCAGCAGTGAGAAACTGTGGGCCACATTAGGAGACCTGGCCAAAGGGACAGTGTTTGTCTCTAGAAGTAGTTGTGCCTTGCATAGGTAAGATAGTGCAAGGCATGCTGTAACAGTTGCCTGGAACCCCAGAATAGTCAGTCTGTGATTGTAAGTGATCTGATGTTAGAGTGAAATAGAATATTCCAATTACTCTACAACCATTAAACTCTCACCCTCAATTTCAAAGTGTAACCACCAAGTTTGGCGCCACAATTCATCTCCTAAACACTAAATGGTACTATAGTCTAGGACAGTTTGAGGAGCTGTGGCAGGAGGTGTGTTGTCATCTGAACTGGGAGTCTATATGACTTGAGACAGTGGTAAGAAATTGTGGCCTGCACCAGGAGATTTGAGCAAAGGGACAGTGGTGTGTCTCTAGAAGAAGTTGCTCCTTGCATAGGTAAGACAGTGTAAGGCATGCTCTAAGAGATGCTTGGAACAACCTGACTAGTTGGGCTGTGATTGTTGGTGGTCTGATGTTTGAGAAAAAAAAATATTCCCATAAGGTCTGACTAATCAAAAGAATTCCTCACCCGCAATAAAAGATAACATTTATTTTTCAGAATCAAAAGTAAAAAATACCATTGAAGTTCTCAAAATTATCGACATATTTAATGATCCAAGTGGTTTGAATATCCAATATTGTATCAAGTAAACTACAGGACTGGATAGGTCAAACAATGCCCTCTCAATAGCCCTATCTTCCCAAAGTGGTTGGCACAAAAAGTTACACCTTGCAAATTTGGCACCCCCGCTCCCCATCGCTTGTCTCTAGGGAGCCCTGTGTTATTATTTTGCAACCACCAAACTGTCTACCTGAATTTCAAGCAATGTAACCACCAAGATTATCCCCTCAACTATGACATGCAGTTACAAGTTGTGATTAAATATTGTGTTTTATCCATTCAGTTTGTGCTTTCAGAGACTGTAAGTGCTACACTGACCGGCCTCATACTGAGAAAGTTGTAATTTTACCCTGATATGTCCATAATTGCAACAACCCAGGAGTCATGTTTAAGGACAAGGACACCCACAACTGATGACCCACTTGCATATTTATTCATTTATACTGTCCAAACTACAATTTATTGAGGAGATTTCAAAAATGCATCTATGAAACTCAGTTTAGCAGCTTGTGATGCTCATTTATAGAGTTTTGAGTTTACACCAATTTCTTTGGATTTCAGTTGGGGTCATAACGATAATCAGAGTTCCTGAGTACGGTACTTTAATAGAAAGTCTATTACATTCTTATGTATCCGTACTCCATTCTATGTGCTCACTCGGGCGTAGCTTTGCGTTCCTGCCTCCCTCTCTGCACACTTCTCTGCCAACTTTTTAGTGATTTGTGAGGATCTCATTTCTGTAACCACCCACTAATCTACAGTCATGAAAAGTTCTTGCAAAATATAAAAAATGCTTAAAATTTTAGTTCTTTTTCAATATTTTCATATATCCACATATTTTTTCCTTTCTCAGATGTTAACCAGTAAATTGCCTCTAACAACATATAAACGTTCAGAAAGCTGAACTTTAATGCCCTGCCATAAGCAGAAGACATACCACCTGTGCAGAAAGCAGGGTCCTGCAACCAATAAAGACCTCCGCCATTTATACAAATTATATTTCCCAAAGCTACTAGGAACTGACTAAAAGGTGTTTTGCAAAGTGTTGTGAGAAAGAATCCAACAAAACCCTGATCCCAACATTGAACATTTTTAAAGAGGGTGCTCACCCAAAATAATCTGGTGCAGTGATCAATTAACCAGAGCAAATTTTTCTTTTCTGAGCCAACTGTTAATCCCAAGGAAAGTCAACAGCAATGCCCAACTTTACTAATGCTCATGTGCGGGGTGTAGCTTGGACTCTTGCAACGTGAGGACGCAGAAGTCTAGAGCTCCCTGCAAGCTACCCTTCTGAAGCTGCTTTCAAGTGAAAAAATAGGATTTTCACCGACTTTTTCTGCATGGGCTTATTGCTGCCCTTGTCGGGATCATTTTTAGACCGAGATTGTGATTTTTAGACATGGTACACAGAAGTTTTACCTCAGAGAAGCTGTCAGGGTTTGAAGCACTGCTGTGGCCAGCAAGGCCCTGACCTGAATGACAAGGAGTGCAGCTTCAGGAGTGGCTAATACCTGGTTCAGAAATATATTATTGTGGTAATCTCTGCCACGTCGCTAAAGAGAGCCATAATTATTATTCTTATATCGGTACTGCTGAGGTGGGACTGCTGAGAGGGGTGTCAGACATTGCTGACTCAGGCTTTGTTTGCGCAACTCTTCCTTCCCCCCTCGTGTCTGCTGTTGATGTGCTTGTCCTTTTGTGTTGCTGCAACATGAAATTTACCTATTGAGAGCAGAAGAAGCTGAGGACAATACGACACAGCATTTGCTGGCGGTTATCACCCGGGAGTGACATGGAAGGTACCGAAGTCTCACTTGCGGAGGCTATCCACCAGTCATCACATGGTCCCCAGAGACAAAAACCACAGTTGCTAAATATCGACCGGCAATTACAGAAAACCAAGATATACAGTTAGGTCCATATATATTTGGACAGAGACAACATTTATCTAATTTTGGTTCTAGACATTACCACAATGAATTTTAAACAAAACAATTCAGATGCAGTTGAAGTTCAGACTTTCAGCTTTCATTTGAGGGTATCCACATTAAAATTGGATGAAGGGTTTAGGAGTTTCAGCTCTTTAACATGTGCCACCCTGTTTTTAAAGGGACCAAAAGTAATTGGACAATTGACTCCAAGGCTATTTCATGGACAGGTGTGGGCAATCCCTTTGTTATGTCATTCTCAATTAAGCAGATGAAAGGGCTGGAGTTGATTTGAGGTGTGGTGTTTGCATTTGGAAGGTTTTGCTGTGAAGGAAACATGCGGTTAAAGGAGCTCTCCATGCAGGTGAAACAAGCCATCCTTAATCTGCAAAAACAGAAAAAACCCATCCGAGAAATTGCTACAACTTAGGAGTGGCAAAATCTACAGTTTGGTACATCCAGAGAAAGAAAGAAAACACTGGTGAACTCATCAATGCAAAAAGACCTGGCCGCCCACGGAAGACAACAGTGGTGGATGATCGCAGAATACTTTCCATGGTGAAGAGAAACCCCTTCACAACAGCCAACCAAGTGAACAACACTCTCTAGGAGGTAGGCGTATCAATATCCAAATCTACCATAAAGAGAAGACTGCATGAAAGTAAATACAGAGGGTTCACTGCATGGTGCAAGCCACTCATAAGCATCAAGAATAAAAAGGCTAGGCTGGTCTTTGCTAAAAAACATCTAAAAAAGCCAGCACAGTTCTGGAAGAACATTCTTTGGACAGATGAAACCAAGATCAACCTCTACCAGAATGATGGAAAGAGAAAAGTATGGCGAAAGCATGGTACAGCTCATGATCCAAAGCATACCACATCATCTGTAAAATACGGCGGAGGCAGTGTGATGGCTTGGGCATGCATGGCTGCCAGTGGCACTGGGTCACTAGTGTTTATTGATGATGTGACACAGGACGGAAGCAGCCGAATGAATTCTGAGGTCTTCAGAGCCATACTGTGTGCTCAGATCCAGCCAAATGCAGCCAAACTGATTGGTCGTCGTTTCATACTACAGATGGACAATGACCCAAAACATAAAGCCAAAGCAACCCAGGAATTTATTAAAGCAAAGAAGTGGTATATTCTTGAATGGCCAAGTCAGTCACCTGATCTCAACCCAATTGAGCATGCATTTCACTTGTTAAAGACTAAACCAGACAGAAAGGCCCACAAACAAACAACAACTGAAAACCACCGCGGTGAAGGCCTGGCAGAGCATCAAAAAGAAGGAAACACAGTGTCTGGTGATGTCCATGAGTTCAAGACTTCAGGCAGTCATTGCCAACAAAGGGTTTTCAACCAAGTACTAGAAATGAACATTTTATTTACAATTATTTAATCTGTCCAATTACTTTTGGTCCCTTTAAAAACAGGGTGGCACATGTTAAGGAGCTGAAACTCCTAAACCCTTCATCCAATTTTAATGTGGATACCCTCAAATGAAAGCTGAAAGTCTGAACTTCAACTGCATCTGAAATTTTTTTTGCTTAAAATTCATTGTGGTAATGTCTAGAACCAAAATTAGATAAATGTTGTCTCTGTCCAAATATATATGGACCTAACTGTAACAGAGCTGAACATTGGGATTTAAAGTAATAGAGGACATAAGAAGCATTTCTGGGAATTAATAACCAAGGAATTGTGAGTGGATTTCTCCCTCTCATTGACACCATTTATCTAACTCTCCCTTTGCCGATACTATCAACCCCTCGCCATCCTCAGGAGAACCAGAGGTATCGTGGTAGTCTCAGCGGTGAGCTATTCTAGCTACCTAATGATTTCTTGTCTTTTGTCATTTTGAATAATAAGGAGATATAAAGCTAAGGTCATTGTTTATTGTGAGTTAGAGAAGATTGGAGGCTACTTTGTTCCACAGCATTTTATAATATAAATATATACATATAGAATTCTGTGATTCGAAGATAAATATAAGTTCATATAGAACTGCTATTTTTTTAAAAAAATTTTTTAAGATAGATATTTGGGTGTATTTCATTTTGGTTTAATTACTTTTCTACATTTTTTTATGTTGTTTATTATACCTCATGTCAATATACTAAGATGGAAAGAAGGGGAACAAAATTAAAAACTACTGTTCCCACTGCTAGCAAATCGGCTGATTCAAGCAGTGGCAAAAATAAAAATCAGAGAGAGAGGCACTCATTTTTTCATTCTCAATCAAACTCATCTGAGAACTTTCTTAGTCTAATAAGTCGCGAAAAATCTAGATCCCCTTTAAAAAGAGAAGAGTCATTTTCTAACCCTATCAAACAATCTTTTTTTTACTTCAAACAGTAACGCCATGAAATAGGGTCTTTGTCAAACAAAATCTTGTTCTGTCATATAGTGTCAGAGGTTTAAATAGCCCCAATAAGCGCTTTGCTATCCGGAAAGAAGTCAAATATAGCCAGGCAAATTTTATCTGTATACAAGAAATAAAATTTGCCAGAGACAATCATCCCAATTTCTTCCACAAAAGCTATCTGCATATTTTTACTTAATGTGAGGAGGAAAGCAGGAGTGGTTACTATTATTAAACACACTGTTCAATTTCAATTGGGTGAAGAAGTATGCGACACCCAAGGCAGGGATCATATTTTGATATGCTACATAAGCAATAATCTATGTACCATAGTTAATGTTTCTACTCCAAATAAGAGTCATCTTCATTTTCTTAATAAGCTACAAAAAAATGCAAACTATCAGAAAAGGAGACTTAATCTTTCTAGGAGATTTTAACATGGTCCCTGATGGTCATTTAGACTCTACCTCAACCTGCCACCATTCTTTACCAACTCTGAATAAATGGCTCTTTAAAAACAAGCTTTTTGGTACATTTTGGTGTATTAATACATCATCCCGAGAATTCTCCCACTACTCAGACATCCACAAAACCGCATCTCATTTAGATTTATTTTTAACTGACATCTTCACATTTCCCAGATTTAAAAAAAAATCCATCCTCAATAAATCAATTTCAGACCACTCACCAATTATAGGAGAAATTTCAATTACGGTAGTCCCCCCATACAAAAAAAACTTCTTTAGAAGTGGAATTCAACACTGTTTCAGATTCCAGAATATAAACCCGAAATAGAAAATACAATCAAATACTACTTTCAAGATAATTCCAGCTACGAAATTGAGCCCTTTACCATGTGGAACACATACAAGGCAGTACTAAGAGGGTCTCTAATACAAATATCTTCCAGAGATAAAAAGAAAAACAGGGAAAAAATTAAAATTTTCCAAACCCAAATAAAAGTAAAAGAGGACTCACAAAATAATTTATCCACTAATTCATCTGAAATTCATTCAGAAATCTCGAAGCTCAGACAAGAGCTTAAATCAGAAATCTTCTCGTCATATGACTCCATTATTAAATTATCAAAATTTAAGTTCTACTCTTCTCTTAATAAACCAACCAGGTTTATGATGAGAAGATTAAAACAGGACAGGATTAGAAAGAGAATAGAAAAAATTAAATCTCCCTCTGGTGAAATAAAATGTCACCCTTAAGATATTGCCAATACCTTCACGGATTACGACTATAATCTTTGTGAATACTTTTCCGTCCAATTATGACAAGAGTATTCTTAGAGTGATACCTTTATTGGCTAACCAGAAAATTATATGTTGGCAAGCTTTCAGAGCGCAGAGGCTCCTTCTTCAGTCAAGATTACATTTGGATTGATAAGAAAAAGACACATTTGAGGCTTAAGGGTATGCCACACTAAGCGAGATTGCTAGCGAGATCGCTACTGCGTCACCATTTATGACGCAGTAGCGATCTCCTTAGCGACTTAGCTGTTAGATTCCAAACACAACTCATCAGCGATCTGTGATTCCAAACACATCTCATCAGCGATCTGTATAACGATCTCTGCGGTCGTTGGGAAAACCTAGTCCCACCTGCGACGCTGGTGAAGTCGTTCATAAAAGGTGTCACACTCAGCGATTCAGGCTCACCAGCGGGACACCAACGACCAAAAAACGGCTCAGAACGTTCATGAACGATCAGCGACATCTCAGCAGGGGCCACATCGCTGCTACATGTCACACACAGCGACGTCGCTAACGAGATCGCTACTGCGTCATAAAATGGTGACGCAATAGCGATCTTGTTAGCGATCTCGCTTAGTGTGGCATACCCTTTACTACAGTGGGAAATTTCTTCAAGAGGTGGGAGGTGTGATGCCTTCTAAAGATAAGCAAAGGAAATCGAATTAGCATTTTCTTACAAATGGAGAGCTAGTGTGGATGTGTTCTTAGCTATCTGGAGTCCTTCTGGTGAAGGTGTGAACTATGTCCATGTAGTGAGTCATAAATCCAGGTGTTAAGTTAAGTCCTAGTGTCAAAGTATTGAACATCCTAATAAGTTTGAATTCCCATATTTTTCTCTCCCTGTCATCCTTAAAATGACCTTTTAGTATTAAGACTTTTAAGTCTGTCATACAATGTCCAGTTCCAGAGAAATGTTTTCCCACAGGCGTGTCCATTTCATTCCTGATCGTATGTCTGTGTAGATTCATCCTTGTTTGTAGTTTTTGCATGGTTTCCCCAATATAGATAGCTCCAGGGCACCTCGTACATTGTATCATGTACACCACATTGGAGGATGTACATGAAAAGGAACCCATGACCTTATAGTCCTGATTTGTGTTTTGTACGTGGACTGTATTTGTTGGTAGTATGTGGGTACAAGATTTGCATTTTTTGTTGTTACATGGGAATGTGCCAGTCACTGATGGTGATGAGAGGACACTTCTGAGAAGGAGCTTCCTTAAGTTAGGGGGCTGTTTGTAGGAGAGAAGTGGTAGTTCTGGGAATATGTCTTTCAATTTGTGGTCTCTGTGGAATATGGGTTGGAGATCAGCACCAATTTTACTTAGGATGCTCATGTGGGGGTTGTATGTGACCACAAGAGGTACCCTGTTGTTGTCCTCTTTCAGTTTGTAATCCAGGAGGTTGCTTCTTGGAATTCTTTTATTTTTATTTGTAGCAACCATGGATTGGTTTCGTGTATGAAATGTCTTTACTATTATGTCAGGATCTATGGAACTTTGCTTCATCATATGGAATACCTTCACTGTGGTTCACAAGTTTATGGATTTTGTCTAATTTATGTAGTATTTCATCATATATTTATGTATTAGAATAATCTGTTTGTTTTCTAGGATGTAGGTTTATAATATGTTTTTATGCACATATTGTAATATGTTATAAATGTGTATTCCATATATTTGTAATACCAT
>JARQOD010000007.1:119959582-120005831 GCA_033576555.1 Oophaga sylvatica
AATTAGTGCATAATCAAACTGCAGCCGGGCGAGGCTGGACCTAGTCTTAGCACAGAGCTAGGTAGAATTAACTCCCTCACTGCCAAACACAAAGAAACAGCAACTCAGCTGCGAGAAGTCAGAATGTGTAATCGCGACGATCTTCGTGGCGATACACCCATGACAGATATCAAGTGACCTACAAAAGGAATGGCAAATGGCAGCTGGGGTGAAGTGCACGGCAAGAACAGTTCTTAACAGGCTCCTAGAGGTAGGCCTCAAGTCATGTAAAGCTAGAAAAAAAGCCTTTCATCAATGAGAAGCAAAGGAGAGCCTTGCTGAAGTTTGCCAAACACCATAAGGATTGAACCATAGAGAACTGGAGTAAGGTAATCTTCTATGATGAGTCTAATTTTCAGCTTTGCCCAACACCTGGTCGTCTAATGGTTAGACGAAGACTTGGAGAGGTGTAAAAGCCACAGTGTCTTGCACCCGCTGTGAAATTTGGAGGTGGATTGGTGATGATCTGGGGATGCTTCAGCAATCCTGGAATTGGGCAGGTTAATCTTTGCGAAGGACGTATGAATCAAGCCGCATACAAGGTTATCCTTGAAAAACACTTGCTTCATTCTGCTCAAGCAATGTTCACCAACTCTGGGGACTGTTTTTTCCAGCAGGACAATGCCCCATGCCACACAGCTAGGTCAATCAATGTGTGGATGAAGGAGCACCAATTCAAGACCCTGTCATGGCCAGCCCAATCTCTAGACCTGAACCCCATTGAAAACATCTGGAATGTAATCAAGAGGAAGATGGATAGTCACAAGCCATCAAACAAAGATAAACTGCTTAAATTTTTGTGCCAGGAGTGACATAAGGTCACCCAAAAGCAGTGTGAAAGATTGCTGGAAAGCATGCCAAGATGCATGAAAGCTGTGATTAAAAATCATGGTTATTCCATCAAATATTGATTTCTGAACTCTTCCTGAGTTAAAACATGAGTATTGTTGTTTCTACATGAATAAGAACTTGTTTTCTTTGCAATATTTGAGATCTGCAAGCACTGTTTCTTTTTTATTATTTTGTCGATTACTCATTTGCTGCAAATAAATACAAAATTTTTAGCTTTAAATTTCGGAGACTTGTCAGTAGTTTATAGAATAAAACAACAATGTACATTTTACTCAAAAAATATACCTATATGGAGAAAAATCAGAGAAACTGAAAATTTTGTAGTGGTCTCTTAATTTTTGCCAGAGCTGTAGGTTGGGAATACCTTAGGTTGATGCGAGCGGTCCTTTTAAGAGGGAGGGAGCATGCGAGTGCGCCCTCTAAGCATAGTTCCCGATCCTACAACTGTACCTTGGTGGACACTGACACATAGGGGGCGAGATGAAGAAGTGGTGTGTGAGTAGGAGACACTGAATGTCCTGTCTGTTAGGTACGTGGAGATCCAACAAAGGTCCAAGTCTGTAATGTCAACATATCAGAAAATCTGTTGTAAGAGGGAGTGATCCACTGTGTCAAAGACAGATGCCAGGTCCAGGAGAAGGAGGAGGACAAACTCGTGTTGTTTTCAATTGGCGGTTTGTAGGTCATTGGTGACTTTAGTTAGGGCAGTTTCAGTGGAATGGTGCGGTCTGAAGTCAGATTGTACGCTGTCAAAGAGGGAGCAAGAGGAGAGGTGGGAGGACAGTTCAAAATGGACATCTTGTTCCAGTAGTTTTGGCGGCACAGGGGAGAAATGATATGAAGTGATCGGTAGACACAGGATGGGTCAAGGGTGGGCTTTTTGAGGATGGGTGTAATCGATGTATGTTTCAATCAGGATGGAAGACACCGGTTGTTGGTGAAAGGTTGAAGAGGTGGGTTATACTTGTAATGAAGACTGTGTTAAAGTTTAGAATGAGATAAGACATTATTGTGTCAAGTTCACAGGCGGTGAGGCAAAGTATTCAGCTGAGATGATAGGAGAGGGAGGGGAACTGGTTTTGCTGCAGTCAGAATTTGCGCAGCATTTTTACAACTTCTGTTAATTGACGGGCAACTCCTCTCCCTTTCTTTGGCAGCCGTACAATGGTATGCTTTGTAGATAAGGGCCAGAAAGAACATGTGCTCCAGTAGATAGCAAGCACTGAATCAAGTGGCCTCTACTCCTCTTCTTCCACCTTAACATCAAACACAGTACAGTCCTCAGTGGTGCCACCCCAATTAACCTTTTTTTCACCCACAGTACAATTCTCCAAGTGCCCAACTGACTGTGGGGAACCACAGCTGGGCCATTCTGCAAAGCTGTTCACACATTCTATCCCATGAGTATCAGAGGACTGCTCTAAATATTCACAGAGTCAAGAGGAGGAAATCATCTGCACCGATGGCCAAATTTATTCTGACTTAGATCGATAGCCGGACGAAGTTTTGTCCGAGCATAAACCAAACCCTTTTCAACGAACGTTAACCCCGGTGGGTGAAGGTGATCTATTTGTGACTAAATTCAGATATTTGAGGTGCCCGTGGACTGTACTCTACTGTCAAGGCAGGAAGAAGAGGAGGCTGACTCTCAAGGCGAGGAGTGGGAGAGCAGAGAGGATGACGATAAGGTAGTAGATCACACTTGATGTAAACCCAAAGGTATGCAGCTGAGTAGCTCAACAGGGGAGGATGATGATGAGGAGGTTACGTAGACACAGAGTTATGCAACCACAGCAACCAATGCATCCTGAGGCCCATCTCTGTCAGTGGACAGCAGCGTTCGTGGTTCTGCAGTTTACTAGCTTGTTTTTTTTTTCAGATTGTCAAAAATCTAAAAAATCATGTTATCTGCCAACTTTTTTAAAAACAACCTAGTAGTGTAAAGAAAATGAAATCATTTCAGTACTACTTGCATGACCTGCCACATGTGTGATCAACATGCGTTAATCTTGGAATGTCATTGCGCTAAAATGCAGACTAGCGGGTCTCACGAACCACCGTTCACCCCATCAACAGCATCTTCTGATTCTTCCTCCTCCATCATCGTGGCAAGTATTGTCACACATGTCTCCAGCCAAGGAATCTCCACTTGATTACTCCCTATTGTTGGGGTGATTGATAGCCTGTCAGCTGATACAGAATTGGACATGTCTGCTGTTTTTGACTGATCTTACATATCAAGCACACTCCATCTTTCTCAATCCATCGTAACATCACCGCCTGCACTCTCTCACAGTCCAGCAGCATGTTGTGTTCATCCTACTCCACCCTGTGTCAGCACAGCAGCAAACCCTCGTTTGTGCAGTTGTGCTCACATAAAAAATTCTTCACTCCTACACATGGCACAGTTAACAGTTTGAATTTCACCATCTTAAATCTACTACTAATAATAAACTTTATTTATATATCACAAACACATTACCCATAGCTTTATGAGTCAGCAGTTCATATAAAAAAGTCAAAAGTTACCAAGGTTAAGATAATCAAACAATTCAAGCAAAAATAATGACGACTCTGCTCCTCAGAGCTTACAATCTACAATGAGGTCGGGGTGACACCAATTACAGGTGCTTATTTACAATGATGGAACAACCATCTTGAGGAAATGGAGGGTAGCTAAATGCTGCATGAGCCTTTTGGGTACAGTTGAGTTTGATGGTGAATTATGTTCTGAGAAGTAGATAATAAGCTATATATATGAAAAGGATTTTGAGTAGGGAACGAGATAGGCAGCCCTAAACACGTGTTTTTAAGGAGCACCTAAAAATGTCTAACTTGTGGTTATGCTCCTAGTTTCATGGGGTACAAAGAGTAAGAGGTGAGTCATCTAAGTAGGAGATTTAACAGAACTGGACAAAGGGGTGTTACCATCTAAGTGTGTCTCAGATTATGAAAGTTGTGAGAGGCCACTAGAATTGGCTAGCGATAGAAGCTGGGACCCAGTTGGGGAGATGGAGCTGTTGAAGTCTCCCAGGTTAAGGGTTGTCAATTCTGAGGACATGCAGTGTGGCCGCAACGCATAAAAGTGGTCAAGGAAGTGGGTGGGTGAGCTTGGGGCCAGTACATGACTGCTACTCTGTGGGAGAGGGAATGGAACAATCTGATGGTGTGAACCTCAAAAGAAGAATGGCGTCCAATCTGCCTGCATTTATTTATTGGGTTAAAAACAGGATTGTTGTTGGCAGCGAGGAGTGTAGGGTTATCGTGGAGTTAGCAGTTACCGTACAGCGGGATATACGCATATTCTATGTGTTTTAACCTGGACATGGATAAGTCGCAGGCTCACTATTACTTTTCTGAGAGCTAATTATTTGAACAGCCTGCGGCCTCCTCAGATGATTTGTGGCCCAATCGTGTCATTGTTTGGCCGATAGGGGCTAGCTGAGAGCTATTCGCTACTAAGATCACAGTGCTTGTTTCTGTATGACTCATGACTTGTGATACCTGTGATTATTGCAAGTCCACGCCAATCTGTTAGCCACAGAAATGCATCCTTTACGCCTTATGGATACAGGCTTTTTCCGAAAGCTGATGGCCATCGCAGACCCCCCAATACCAGTTGCCCAGTCACCATTATTCTCTAAGAAAGATGTGCCTGCACTACAGCAACAAGTCTCAGACAACATCACCCGTTCCCTGAAAAATTCTATGTCTGCCAGGGTGCATTTCAACAATGACACCTGGACAAGTAAGCATCGACAGGGGAATTACAGCTAGATGACTGGGCACTGGGTGACTCTTGTGGCTGTAGGGTCAGTTGGGGAAGGGGCTAATCCACAAGTTTTGCAATCTCCAAGGCTTACAGGGCGATGGGGATGGAAAATAAACCACTACACACCATAAGATGGATAACTAAGCTACTAGACAACAGGGGTTTGTAGAACTAAACTACTAAACAGCTAGGGTTGTAGAACTAAGCCACTACACACCATACAATGGATAACTAAAGTAATAGACAACAGGGGTTGGAGAACTAAACTACTAAAAAGCTATGATTGCAGAACTAAACAAATACACACCAGAACATGGAGAACTAAACTACTAGACAGCAGGGGTTGGAGAACTAAACTACTAAACAGCTAGGGTTGTAGAACTAAACCATTACACAACATATGATGGACAACTAAAGTAATAGACAATAGGGGATGGAGAACTAAACTACTAAACAGCTATGATTCCTGAACTAAACAAATACACACCAGAACATGGAGAACTAAACTACTAAAGAACAGAGATGGGAGAACTAAGGCAGGTTTCACATTTGTGGTTTAGTCCGCTGCGTTTGATGTGCATACATCCGCATACGTCCTGCGTACCTATCTTTAACATGGAGTACGCAAGGACATGCGTTTGTATGCATTCGGGTGCGTTTTCGTACGGTTGCGTCTTTTCGCGGTATGCAGCGGGGTGCGCCATACGCATCTTGTTGAATTTTTTGCGGCGTCAAATATCCTCAGTCATCCACATGCAGATGACTGCGGATGACGTGCATTAAAAAAAAATGCATTACTGGCAACGACATGCGTACACTTGCGTTTGCATACGCAAGAATTTACATAAGACACGCCCATTGGGCGTGGCTTGTGTAAATTCAAAAATTCGCCAGGAAAATAGCACTTGCCTATCGTCCGCAACCGCAACCACATGCATCTGTTTGCTTGCGTTTTTGCATGCGGTTGCGGACGATACGCTGCAGACTCAACCGCAAATGTGAACCTAGCCTAAACTACTAAACAGCTTGAGTTGGAGAACTAAACTACTACACACCAGGGGATTGAGACTTAACGCACTAGACAGCAAGGTGTCACTAGACACTAGTGTTGAGCGATATTGCTCGATATCTAAAAATATCGTATCGAAATTGTATCGCCGATAGCACTAAATATCGTCGATATCCGATTTCGATACCGGAAGTCCAATGTAAGTCTATGGGAACAAAATATCGAAATTAAAAAAAACCATTCTTGCCTTGTTGGTTAATTGTACATGAAGGAAAACAACAAAGACTAATGTAGAATGTATTGGGGGAGGTTGAGGAGACAATAAAGGCATACATGTTTAACCCAATGCATTGGAATAGCATTAATATATTTTTTTTTGGAAATACGTTTGGATTGACTAACAAATTGACAATGTTGTTAACCTTTTTTCTATTTTGGCAAATATGTATGTTTCACAACTTCCATGCTGTTCACCTTTTTAACTTTTGCCAGTGCCACACTTTCTCCTTCATAATCTTCAGCAGCAGCATCATCTTTCTCATCAAATTATTCTTCATCTTCACCTTCTTAATCTTCTTCTTAAACTTCTTGCTATTCATGTTTTTGTTTACATTACTCATATTGTTATTATTAAACTAATTAATCTTCTTCATATTCAAATTCTTCATCTTCTTCCTCTTCATCTTCTTCATCATATTCTTATTTGTGACAGAGATTCCTGTACTTGTAATCTGTAAAAGTATGAATTGTTCATCCTTGCGTTCTTGCTGTCACAAAAGATTTAAATTACAACAGTATTTGTCCGTGTTCAGTTTAGCCTGCAGCAGCAGGCATTTTCCAGGGGCACCACGAGGAGGAACGGACTCACCCCCATACACTGCTTAGTCTTCTTCTGCTTAGAATTTAGAGCATATATTTTGCTCTTCATTTTGGTCTTATACTTCATGTTCTTCTGCTTTTTGATCTTTTGCTTATTGTTCTTCTGTCTCTTGTTCTGTATCTTGTAGTTTGTCTTAACCTTCTTTGTCCTGTTGGTGATCTTCTTCTGGGTAATCTTTTATTTTTTCTTTGTGATGGTGTTCAGGCTGGTTGGCTTCATGCTCGTCGTCCTTGTTGTCGTCATCTTCTTCTGGGTGGTCTTTAATGTCGTCTAATTTCCGAGAAACAGCTGACGTTACTGGAACCCTGACGGTATCAGATGGAGCAAGAGACAATGGAAGTAACGAGGACCACTGACTGTGCTGGACCCCGGACGGTAGCAGAAGGAAAAGAGGCAATGTCACAACCGAGTACCAGCTGACGTTACTGTGACAACGGTTACTAAGCAGGAGGTACCTGTGCTCCAAAGCACTACCAAGGACCAGCAGACGTTGCTGGAACTCGGATACGGAGATGGAGGCACCTAGGCCAAAGGCACTGGGGAGAACCACTTGACGGTACTGGACCCCGGACGGGTAGCAGAAGGAAAAGAGGCAATGTCACAACCGAGTACCAGCTGACGTTACTGTGACACGGTTACTAAGCAGGAGGTACCTGTGCTCCAAAGCACTACCAAGGACCAGCAGACGTTGCTGGAACTCGGATACGGAGATGGAGGCACCTAGGCCAAAGGCACTGGGGAGAACCACTTGACGGTACTGGACCCCGGACGGGTAGAAGAACGCACCCATGAAAAGGGTAAGTTGACAGGACGCAAGCCGTCCGCAGTTACCGAATCACACAGTCCTACAGTGGGTGCTTATCCTATTGTCACAATGGAAACCGCCTTTATTTACATATCCCACAGCACACATAGGAATCACCTAAACTGCAGGCACCATAGAGTCGGCTAACCCGAATGCAACACGACAGCACAACTTATTGGAGGATAATTGACGTTCACACTGCCAGGAAACAGCTGTCGTGCTGTAACCAGGCTGGCCAGAGTCAGTACCCCTGCCAATTACTTACGAGCAACAAATGGCGGTGTTGTAGCCCAGGGAGTAGAGTTCAGGTGGTAGAAAGATGAACATAACAGGAGACATGGAAAACGTTGCCAAACAGTTATTTAATCTGAAAACGGACAGGCAAATTCAGGTGAGATCTATGCCTTGTTCATTTTCAGAAAAGTAAGCCGGTCTACATTCTCTGAGGATAGTCGCATGCGACGGTCTGTTACTACACCACCTGCAGCACTAAAGACACGCTCAGATAATACACTGGCAGCAGGGCAAGCCAGCACCTCCAATGCATACTGGCTAAGCTCTGGCCATGTATCCAACTTAGAGACCCAAAATTTGAAAGGGGAAGAGGCATCTGGGAGTACACTTAGAGGGAAAGCCAAGTAGTCTGTCACCATCTTACGGAAACGTTTCTTCCTGGTGACTGGAGCCATCTCGGATGGTGTAGACCTTGCTGGCGCTGTCACAAAACTTTGCCACATTTGTAACATACAGTTCTTGCCCTGTGCAGAGGCGCTGCTTCTGATCCCTCTTGTTGTAGAGGTGTCTACACTGCCTCGACGCACAGAGCTGCTTTGTAAAGCAGTAGCAGCAGCAGCAGCAGCACCTCTCTCGGCTGGAATGTACAACAGTATGGATTGCACCAGTGTGTCTTGGTACTCCTGCATTTTACGGTCCCGGTTCACCGGTGTGATGAGGGTTTGTAAATTGTCCCGGTAGCGAGGGTCTAGGAGGGTGTACACCCAATAATCTGACGTGGTGAGAATGTGGGCGATGCGGCGGTCGTTTCTCAGGCACTGAAGCATGAAATCAACCATGTGCTGCAGACTCCCAACTGGCCAACAAAGGCTGTCCTCTGGAAGAGGCGTCATCTCTGTCTCCTCTGCATCACCCCACCCTCGCTCTACATACTGACTAGAGCGTTGTGTACCTCCCTCTGTAGGGATTTCTTCCTCCTCCATTGACTCCTCCTCCTCCTCATCCTCCTCACAAAGTGAGCCCTGCCCAGCCCTTTGTGAGGAACCACGTTGCGCTGACTGTCCTGAAGGTAATTGAATTTGTGACTCCTCATCCTCCACCTCTTCCAAAACATCTTCCTTTAGTGCTTTCAGTGATTTCTGAAGCAGGCAGATAAGGGGGACAGTCATGCTGACTAGTGCATCATCTGCACTCGCCATCCGCGTTGAGACATCAAACGCCCGCAAAACGTCGCAGATGTCCTTCATAGAGGCCCACTCAGTAGTGGTGAAGTGTGAACGGCGCAAATTGCGAGTTGATTGCGCCTGTTGCAGCTGATACTCCATTACTGCTGGCTGCTGCTCACACAACCTCTCCAACATATGTAACGTGGAATTCCACCTGGTGGGTACGTCACATATGATGCGATGTTCAGGAAGGCGAAATCTGACTTGCAGAGCTGCAATGCGCGATCTGGCCATGCTGGAACGTCGCAAGTGAGCGCACTCTAGGCGGACCTTGTGCAGCAGTGCATCAAGATCCGGATAGTCCCTCAAAAAACTCTGCACGACCAAGTTCAGCACATGTGCCAGACATGGTATGTGAGTGAGGTTGCCAAGGCCCAGAGCTGCCACCAGATTTCGGCCATTGTCACACACTACCAAGCCTGGCTGGAGATTAGCTGACAAAAACCACACATCGCTCTCCTGCTTGATGGCATCCCAGAGCTCCTGCGCTGTGTGGCTTCGATTCCCCATGGGAATTAATTTCAGTACGGCCTGTTGACGTCTGGCCACGGCTGTGCTCATATCGGTCGCAACAGGTAAGCGTTCACGGGTCCATGTGGAGGTATACCGTGACGGCTCGTGCAGCGATGATTCTGAGGAACTGGAGTAGGAGGAGGAATCAATGTGCACAGACTGGATTCCTGCAATCCTTGGAGTTGGCAGAACACGTACAGCGCCACTGGCAAGATCTGTACCCGGCTCCACAACATTGACCCAATGGGCAGTGAGGGAAAGGTATCGTCCCTGGCCATGGGTACTGGTCCACGCATCGGTGGTCAGGTGGACCCTGCTACTGACGGCGTTTAGTAGCGCATGTTTAATGTTTCCCTCGACATGTTTTTGCAGAGCAGGGACAGCTTGCCTGCTGAAATAAAATCGGCTTGGCACATTATATTGTGGGACTGCCAATGCCATAAAGTTCCTGAAACTGTCAGTCTCCACCAGCCTGAATGACAGCATTTCAAGGGACAGGAGTTTTGCAAGGCCAGCATTCAGAGCCTGTGCTCGTGGATGGTTTGCCGAGTATGGCCGTCTTTTATCCCATGCCTGTGTTACCGATGGCTGTTTTTTGTTCTGGGAGTGTGACGATGACTGTGAACTTGCTGCAGTGGGTGGAATAACAGTTTCTCTATGGACAACAGTGACCGAGGTTCTTCCATGGAGATCCTGTGAGGAAGCCGAAACAGGTGTGTGAGAGCTGGAGGTAGAGGCTCGAACATGACCTAAAGATGTAGGTGCTGCTGTAGGTTGGCCTACATCTCCAGTGTGTCTTTGTAACTCAGCTACGTGCTTTGTCCGTACATGTGTCCACATATTTGTGGTATTCAGGTTCCTGCTATTTTTACCTCTTTTAACTTTTTGCTTACACAGCTTGCATTGAACATAGCAAATATCATGTACAAGTCTGTCAAAAAAGGACCACGCAGTGCAAGTCATGGGAGCGCCAATTTTGACAGTTCTAAGAGAACTGCTCCCAACAGGTGCCAAACTGGAGGCTACAGGCAAGCGAGTCTGCAGCCTACCTCTCCCTCCTCTTTGTACCGTTGGGACAATCTCTTCCTCAGAGCTGCTCCCACCACCTTCCTGTTGCTCACGCCATGTTGGGTCTCGGACTTCATCATCTCCACTACCCTCTTCCAACACCTGCTGCTGTTGGATGGTCTGGGCAGCACCATGCTCCACAAAACCTGGCACCTGAGTCTCATCATCATCATATGATGCGTTCTGCGGTGTGCTGTCCATCGGCACTGGCTCACCCGCCTCTTCAGATTGAGAGAGACACAGCTGTTGCGCATCACTGCATACTCCCTCTTCTTCAAATTGCAGAATGCTGCTTGCCTGTGCCCGTGTTTGCGAGCCAACAGATTCTGAGAACAGAAGCAGAGACTCAGCTGTCTCCTGTACAGAACTCTCTGACTGCCTTGGCAATTTGACAGGCGGTGAACAGACAGATGGTTGCTCAACAGTGTTGTGTTCCTGAGAGGAGGTGGAAGGAATTGAAGTCGATGCATTGGCTGCCATCCAACCAACAACGGCTTCAATTTGTTCTTCCCGCAGCAGGGGGGCACGCCGAGCTCCTACCAAAGTGCGCATAAAGGAACGCTCACGGGGATAAATGGTGGATGCTGTGTCACTGAGGGCGGCAGCAGACACAGAATCCCCACGTCCTCTCCCTGCTGAAACTCCACGGCCACGACCACGTGCCTTACTCACTGACTTCTTCATCTTGGTAGATTGATAAAGAAAGTCAGAAAAGTTATAAGGCCTAAGTGTGGTTATTACGCAGAGACTGAAGTGAACACTGAAACACAACTGTCCACAATCTGTGAAAGGCTACTCCTTTGTCTACTTCTATAGTGTTTGCAACCAATGTATTGGATACGGATGGAAGCGCGTCACACTAATAGATTATATTTATTTTAAATGGAATGGAGCAGAACCAATTGGAGAGAAATGAAAAGGATGAGGCACTGAGACACGCTCAGCAGAGTACAAGCAGCAGTGCTTGAACAAGTAACTGGAGCGTGATGTGCACTCAAAAAAAAAAAACACAGACTGAAGTGAACACTGAAACACAACTGTCCACAATCTGTGAAAGGCTACTCCTTTGTCTACTTCTATAGTGTTTGCAACCAATGTATTGGATACGGATGGAAGCGCGTCACACTAATAGTTAAATTGCATGGAGCTGCAAGAATTACACTGAAGGAAAAAAAAAATTGTCTGTGAGTGACATGTGCAGATGCCTACAGACAGCGTTGCATGCAGAGCAAACTGCAGCGTCACCTGCACTCACACACACCTTGCAGAGCTGTTAAAAAAACACTGCAGGCAAAAGGAAGCTTTACACAGCGGTTGGTGCTAGCCTGCCTACAGCACAGTACACTAAATCGCAATCTCTAACTGTCCCTCAGAGTCAGCACAGCAGCGTTCTGTCCCTTACTGAATTCACAGCACAGTGACGCTAAAATGGCGGCGGCGCCTTTTATAGTGCATTCTGACATCATTTCAGCATCCAATCACAGCCATGCCATTAGTTAACATGACCGCAGCAGTACTGGATGTGCCCACACTTCTTAGGATTCCTCATTGGCTGACTAAAATCACATTGCCTCGCAAAGAATTATGGGAACTTCCGATTCCGGTATTCGATAAGACGAAAATATCGAAACGAATTATCGAAAGGCCGATAGAGCTAATATCGGCCGAGAGCCGATATTTACATTATCGTATCGCTCAACACTACTAGACACTAAGTCTTGTAATCCCCATGGCTTGCGGAACAAACCTCTGTATCTAATACTTCCTCCAGTGCTTCTGCCTTCTACACCTCCTTTAGGGTCTCCACCTGAGCCCTCAACCTCTGCCTTAATGAAACAGATGTTACAACACTGCAGAGGGAATCCCCCCTCCTGTGTATTGCAGTCATACAGATCAACAGTTGTGGACAGCTATCCATGCTGAGGTTGAGCAATAGCTGCCTACAGTCAACCTGGAGCCAGGGAAGGTTGTGTGCGATAACGGTGCAAACCTGGTGGCAGCCCCTACGCCGGGCCAACCTTACACATGTGTCTTGCTTGGCTCGCATCCTCAACCTGATGGTACAGCAATACCTACACTACTGTCCCAGCATGGATGGGCTGCTGTAGAAAACACTGTTGTTGTGTGTTCACTTTCACCATTCTTCTTAAATTGGTGTAGAGATCTTTCGGACTACCAGTTAAACGATTGATATGCGAAGTGACCACACCGTGGAATTCAACTCTGCACATGTTGCAGCAACTGTGGCAGTAGCACTGAGACCTGGTGCAGTATTACATTTTGCATAGCCTCGCACATCGCAGTATGGATGTGGTGCAATTCACGCTTGCGTAGACGACACAGATGAAGGACCTCTGCACCCTTCTGCATGTTTTACAAAATGGCTGCTATGATGGTTAGCAGTGACGATGCCGTCATCAGCATCACTATTACTGTCATCTAAATGCTGGACCACTCTTTAAATAGTCTGGGTGAGGAGGGGGTGGTCCCAGGGGGAAGACAAGGAAGCAGAGGAGGATGTCTTTAGAGTTAACAATATCTCTAAGTTCAGGTCTGTTATCTCACAGGTATATGAAAAATATGAAAAATGAATTGCATCATTACCTTAGAAATATGAAAAATTGAGAAGTCTTAGCGCATAAGATGGCCAAATTATGTGAGCCTGATAGCCACGTCAATTAGTTAGGACCTGATATACGAGAAGAGCCTTGACGTGGCTATCAGGCTCACATAATTTGGCCATCTTATGCGCTAAGACTTCTCAATTTTTCATATTTCTAAGGTAATGATGCAATTCATTTTTCATATTTTTCATATTTTCATATTTCGTGTTTGCAAGCTATAGCGCTACAGTGTGCTACCTTTTTTTCTTGTATGTATATGAGTTGGTGACTCTAGGTTTAGCACCTGTTCACACTGGATCTATGTTTGGATGTGCCGGTCAGTTTTTTGATATGTATTCATTTACCTTCTACCTGAGCACTCCACCTGTTGGTCACAGGCTTTTTAATTACACCAGGTTCATTACCCCTCAACAGAGATGTAGATTTTAGTCTGAAGAGAGGATTCATATGTTCCCATGCAGACAGACTTTTCTAAGTGAGGATTGGCATTAGTTAGGACCTGATATACGAGAAGAGCCTTGACGTGGCTATCAGGCTCACATAATTTGGCCATCTTATGCGCTAAGACTTCTCAATTTTTCATATTTCTAAGGTAATGATGCAATTCATTTTTCATATTTTTCATATTTTCATATTTCGTGTTTGCAAGCTATAGCGCTACAGTGTGCTACCTTTTTTTCTTGTATGTATATGAGTTGGTGACTCTAGGTTTAGCACCTGTTCACACTGGATCTATGTTTGGATGTGCCGGTCAGTTTTTTGATATGTATTCATTTACCTTCTACCTGAGCACTCCACCTGTTGGTCACAGGCTTTTTAATTACACCAGGTTCATTACCAGTCAACAGAGATGTAGATTTTAGTCTGAAAAGAGGATTCATATGTTCCCATGCAGACAGACTTTTCTAAGTGAGGATTGGCATTAGTTAGGACCTGATATACGAGAAGAGCTTGACGTGGCTATCAGGCTCACATAATTTGGCCATCTTATGCGCTAAGACTTCTCAATTTTTCATATTTCTAAGGTAATGATGCAATTCATTTTTCATATTTTTTATATTTTCATATTTCGTGTTTGCAAGCTATAGCGCTACAGTGTGCTACCTTTTTTTCTTGTATGTATATGAGTTGGTGACTCTAGGTTTAGCACCTATTCACACTGGATCTATGTTTGGATGTGCCGGTCAGTTTTTTGATATGTATTCATTTACCTTCTACCTGAGCACTCCACCTGTTGGTCACAGGCTTTTTAATTACACCAGGTTCATTACCCCTCAACAGAGATGTAGATTTTAGTCTGAAGAGAGGATTCATATGTTCCCATGCAGACAGACTTTTCTAAGTGAGGATTGGCATTAGTTAGGACCTGATATACGAGAAGAGCCTTGACGTGGCTATCAGGCTCACATAATTTGGCCATCTTATGCGCTAAGACTTCTCAATTTTTCATATTTCTAAGGTAATGATGCAATTCATTTTTCATATTTTTATATTTTCATATTTCGTGTTTGCAAGCTATAGCGCTACAGTGTGCTACCTTTTTTTCTTGTATGTATATGAGTTGGTGACTCTAGGTTTAGCACCTTTCACACTGGATCTATGTTTGGATGTGCCGGTCAGTTTTTTGATATGTATTCATTTACCTTCTACCTGAGCACTCCACCTGTTGGTCACAGGCTTTTTAATACACCAGGTTCATTACCCCTCAACAGAGATGTAGATTTTAGTCTGAAGAGAGGATTCATATGTTCCCATGCAGACAGACTTTTCTAAGTGAGGATTGGCATTAGTTAGGACCTGATATACGAGAAGAGCCTTGACGTGGCTATCAGGCTCACATAATTTGGCCATCTTATGCGCTAAGACTTCTCAATTTTTCATATTTCTAAAGTAATGATGCAATTCATTTTTCATATTTTTCATATTTTCATATTTCGTGTTTGCAAGCTATAGCGCTACAGTGTGCTACCTTTTTTTCTTGTATGTATATGAGTTGGTGACTCTAGGTTTAGCACCTGTTCACACTGGATCTATGTTTGGATGTGCCGGTCAGTTTTTTGATATGTATTCATTTACCTTCTACCTGAGCACTCCACCTGTTGGTCACAGGCTTTTTAATTACACCAGGTTCATTACCCCTCAACAGAGATGTAGATTTTAGTCTGAAGAGAGGATTCATATTTCCCATGCAGACAGACTTTTCTAAGGGAGGATTGGCATTAGTTAGGACCTGATATACGAGAAGAGCCTTGACGTGGCTATCAGGCTCACATAATTTGGCCATCTTATGCGCTAAGACTTCTCAATTTTTCATATTTCTAAGGTAATGATGCAATTCATTTTTCATATTTTTCATATTTTCATATTTCGTGTTTGCAAGCTATAGCGCTACAGTGTGCTACCTTTTTTTCTTGTATGTATATGAGTTGGTGACTCTAGGTTTAGCACCTGTTCACACTGGATCTATGTTTGGATGTGCCGGTCAGTTTTTTGATATGTTATCTCACAGGAGGATTGCCATGGGAGGAACAAATGGAGAAGGATCATTAAAAGGACGAGAAGGAAGAAGTGATGGACGCGCACCAGTTAGGAGATGAACAGGATGGAGATGGAGGAAGAAAGCTTGAGTGTTATCCCGCCACCACACACTGTGGAGTTGGACCTCATGAAAGAGACTGACCCATGTGCGCCTTCTTGCAGCACTGTCTGCAACATGATTGTTACCTATATAGTTATGATGATTCAAAATAGTGCTGACTTCCTGGGTGTCAGTGTGTTCTATCAATGATACAAAAGTACATTTCGCCAGTTGCCTCCCCACCTGAAAAAGGGATTTGCCCATTCTGCAGTATCAAAATATGCTTGAAGACAATCTTGATAGTGGTTTTCCCCAAGACAGCAGTGAAGCACACAGTTTGCATCACAGTGATAGGCTTCCCACCACAGAAATATTGAATCGTCAACGCAAAAACATTAGCAGCCTTGCAGCGCTGGAGTCCCTTGTTCCAACCCCACCAAAGACAGCATCTGCAAAGAGTTTGTATGTTCTAACCATGTATGCATTGGTTTCCTCCCAGCACTTATTTTTCTACCCACACTCCAAAGACATACAGATATTAAATTTTGATTGTGAGTCCCAATGGTGACAGTGGCAGTAAATTTTGTAAATGTCTGTAAAGCGAATGCTGAAATATTGGCGCTATATAAATGATAAAAAAAATTTGAAATTTATGCTCAGCCACACTCAGATGGCACAAATATCAGTTTCGTTGATTACAATTGTCAGAAAAATGTAAGAATAGTAACATGGGTAGTTGACGGAATGAGAGTGGAGGACTGCTGGTCTCGGAGGCCTACTGCTACAGGCAACACACATGAAGGAGACTCAACCAGGAGTCTACACTTTCCCAAAAATGTGTTGGCAGACACAAAGTGACATCAATTTCACCACAGTAGAAATAGTATAATAAGGACCGACAAATCTTCCACTACAGCCAACCCAGCAGAAGGACACCCAACCAGGATTGTTCACATTTCCAAAAATTAGTGGCAGACGCCAACAGAGTGGCATCAATTTCACTACAGCAGAAATAACATAATAGGGACCTACACAATGTCCACTGCACCTTATTTAGCTGATGGAAACCCAAACATGAATGTTCACATTTCCAAAAATTAGTGGCAGAGACCAACAAAGTGGCATCAATTTCACCACAGTAGAAAGAGTATAATAGGGTCTGACAGGTCTTTCACTGTACACAACTCAGCAGATGGACAGTTGGACATCCAACCAGGAGTGCTCACATTTGAAACAATTAGTGGCAGACACCACAAAAGTGGCCTCAATTTCACAAGAGTAAAAATAGTATAATGGTGAGCGACATCTCTTCCACTGCAGCCAACCCAGCAGATGTACACCCAACCACGAGTGCACACATTTCCAAAAATTAGTTGGAGACATCAACAAAGTGGTATCAATTTAAAAAGAGTAGAAATAGTATAATAGGGACTGACACATCAACTACAGCTAACCCAGAAAATGGATACCTAACCAAGAGTGTACACATTTCAAAAAATTAGTGACAGACACCAATAATGTGGCATCAATTTCACCTAATCCCCCTTCCACCACGACCTGCACTCTGCACACCATTTCAGTGGCACTAAATGAGAAGGTGAAATATGGCGTGCTGAATCGAGTTTGTCACAGAAAAAAAATTCATGTGTGGATGATGCCTGTGTGACAAAGAAGATGTGCTCCAAACAATTTAAAACAGATCTCCCCTACGCTATGATTTTTTTGGGGGGCCTGTCGATAAGGCCTGTATAAGATTGAGTGGATGCTCCAAACAATTTAAAAGTGACATGTCCCCTACTGTATGACGTTAGTAACAGAAGAATTTTTGGGGCTTGTCGATAAGGCCTGTATAAGATTGAGTGGATGCTCCAAACAATTTAAAAGTGACATGACCCCTACTGTATGATGTTAGTAGCAAGAATTTTTTGGGGCGGGTATGAGAACGTACAACAGGGTCAATAACAGGGCGGCTATGGGAAGTACAAGATCCAGGATCCAGCCTACAATTACTACTCATCTAACCAAGTGTGGATAAGGCCTGTATGACAAAGAAGATATGCTCCAAACAATTTCAATGTGAGATCTACCCTACTGTATGATGTTAGTAACCAAAAAAATTTTTTTGACTGTGGATGAGGCCTGTATAACATAGCTCTAAACAGTTTCAAAGTGAGATGTACCCTAATACATTTTATTTTTCTGTAGGTGAGGCCTGTAGTTTTTATTTTTAATTCACATGATCTATGCAGACAGTTGAATTTCACCTCCACTAAATAACAAGGTGAGATATGGCGTGCTGTAGCAACTGCCAAAAAAAATATTAGTTTCCTGGCCAACAGCTCAAATCACAGAACAATGTCACCACACCACTAAATGACAAGGTGACATATGCCTTGCTGTATCACATTTACCAACTGAAAAAATAAAATTTAGAAAGGACTATTTGTGCATGGAGCATAATAGAAGCAGTGCATATCACACTTTTATGAAATGTGCCCTGCTGTCTTTGTCTGTGGACCTCAGTAATGGCACAAAAAATTTCATAGCCACACAGGACACTAGCTACCTAAACTATCTGACTTAGAAACAACCGCCTAGCTTACTAGCTAAAATCTATAAAAACCAGTCCCAGTGTCAGTCTCTGCACTGTTACACAAGATGTCCACTCTTTATATGGAGAGTGACATGTGATTTCAGCAGACCAATGACAAAAGCAGTGGTGTCAGGACTTTATGGATGTTTCCCGCTCCCTGATTGGCTAGTCGCAATGTGCACACATAAAGCTAGAAAAAAAAGTTTACAAGCACGCTGCTCCTCTGAGCTCTGCCAACACCCTCCCCTCATCAAACATGTGCCCAACGCTCATCATACTCCACCATTATTGTAGCCAAAGTGCTCAAAATACTTTAGGGCAACTTTTTACCGAATGTTACCGATTTTATAAAATTTTGCTTGCGTTTGCAATCACGAATCCGAATGTGCCGATTTTATCTTTGGTGTTCCTACAAATTCGCTCATCTCTAGTCAGGAGGCCCTTATACAGATTAGATGCTCGTAAGACTTTAACCTAATGTGTTTGTGGGTCCTAAAAGTTCTATTTTCTGTTTTCTGTTTCAGAAATAAAAGGCACAAGAAGTCTGGAGAAAACCAAAAAATATATTGCAAAATATAAACTATGCACAGTTACAGCACATTAAAATTTTCATTTGTGCCAGAAAATACCCCTAATCAAAAGAGTCGGGCTGTGTGCACACGTCGCTGATTTGATGTGGTTTTTCCTCATTTTTTTCTGCGTGGATTTATGGAAAAGCTTGGTGAATGAGAAACCAGAAGTGTCATGCACACGTTGAGTATTTTTAACTTGTAGATTTGGCGCAGAAAATAATCTGTAGTGTGTCAATTCTCTGTGCAGTTTGCACCATTGACTTCACTAAAATGAATAAAAAACACAGTGCAAAAACATTCCAAAAAGCAGCAAAAAACGTGTGTTTTTTTAGCTGAATTTTTCCTGTCAAGAGATGAAGATATGGTGCAGAATTTTTACTCAACGTGTGCACATAGCGTAACAGCGTTAACTAAAACTGTAAAAGATTTCTTTAGTTTAAAAGTCGATTAAAATAACTGGAGATTATTGCTTGATTTACTCCAAAAAAAAATAGAAATGAAATATATTAAAATATAATCAAACAGAAAACTTCAGTCTCTGTGTTGTGTCTGTTTTTCACCCTAAACTAATAGTTTGGCTTCGCACATGTCATGTATGGTGTGGGCACTAATGTGAATCCAATGCCAGGCTTGAGACTGAGGTCCTCTCTGGAAACTCCTGGAGGCGGATAGAGAGTAAATGCTTGAAGAAGTCCAGTGAAAAACAGGAAAAGTTCCATTTTGGCCAAGCTCTCACCAGCACAAGCTCTTCGTCCTGTAGAAATCGAAGTGAGTTATCAATGGCATGTTGAAAGTAGATTTTGACTCTAACACATGTAGTAATTAAATAAATTGGATATAATGCATACTTTCAAACTCCCTCTAAGTGACTATGAGTCTTCTGGAAAAAAAATAGACCTCCAGTAAGTTACAAAAGTTTCCTAGAACCCCCTCGAATGCATCGTTGACTGAATTGTTCTTGTTCATTGCTCCTTAAGCGTGCTTTAAAACCACATCTCTTTAGACAGGCCTATCACCTCAACTCACTAATCTAACTCTCCTCTGTTCCCTCCTTCTAAATGTTAATCATAATCTGCTCCTTCCTATTTATCTGTCTCCACATCCTCTGTGCAACGAATAGCACATGGTAACTTCACTTAGACAGACCTGGGCTGACCACCGGATAATGCAGCTTTATATAAAAACCCTTTTTTATTATAATGATGGCTGGACCATACATAACAAGCATGTTCTACCTATAGTGTCCCCCATTTCTTTATAGATTGTAAGTATGGGTTCAGGATCCTCAATCCTCCTGTAACTGGTGAACTATGTGTTACATTGCTGTCATGGGTGTATCGCCACGAAGATCGTCGCGATTACACATTCTGACTTCTCGCAGTTGAGTTGCTGTTACTTTGTGTTTGGCAGTGAGGGAGTTAATTCTGCCTAGCTCTGTGCTAAGACTAGGTCCAGCCTCTCCCGGCTGCAGTTTGATTATGCACTAATTAGCTTCCTTTATATACCTGCCAGTCTGCTTAGGAGTTGCCGGTGAAAGCATTCATACAGACCAGCAGATTGGATCAGATTATGAGAAGACTTAAGCTAAGAGTTCCTTTGTGGTTTCTCCTCTCCTCGCTTATAGTTTATCTCCTAGACCATTTGTGTTCCCTCTGTGTTTAAGTGTTGTATGCAAGACAGTATTTACTTTATTCCCTGTCTGTCTCGTTTGTTTTTACTGTTTGTTAAGCAGTGACCTGCCTATTCCCTGTGTGGTAATCAGGGTCCTTCTGAGGACTAGATTACAGTGGTCAGGGACTTATAGGAGACAGGGTTACGCTGGCGGCCTGGACCTCTGTACCATTAACAGTACCTCCAGGTAGAGGGACTAGTCAGGACCCCAGTTTAGGGTCAGCATAGACCCCGGTCCACCTCTAGCCTGTGACAGCGTAAAACGTCTTCAGGATTCACCCACAGTACAACGGATATTATGTCAGGTAATACTATACTATATGTACATGTTGATATTACCTATTTATATGTTATATAGAATGTTGTCCCTCTTGGTATAGATTACTGACATTATATATATATCTGTGATACAGCGTGACATTTTCACCGGCCCTAAAGATTCTCCCCAGCTACCATGAATCCAGTTGCCCAGCTTGCCCTGCAGTTGCAGAGTTTATCCATGGAGCTGACGGACATTAAGTCCAAGGTTTTGTCCCCCCCGGAGCAAACCAGAGCTGAACCTAAAGTTGCTCTCTCGGACAGGTTCACTGGTGGGCGGGACAAATTTTTTACCTTCCGGGAGGCATGTAAATTATATTTTCGGCTTCGGCCTCGGTCATCGGGGAGTGAAGAGCAGAGGGTGGGAATTGTCATCTCACTCTTACAAGGGGACCCTCAATCCTGGGCGTTCTCTCTTCCTCTGGGCTCCCCGGCTCTCCAGTCAGTAGATCGATTTTTTACTGCCCTGGGTCTGGTATATGATGACCCGGATCGGGTCTCCCTTGCTGAAACGAAGTTACGTAAGATACAGCAGGGAGATCGTCCGGCGGAGGAATTTTCTTCTGAGTTCCGTAGATGGGCCACAGATACTCAGTGGAATGACCCAGCTCTTAGGAGCCAGTTTTGTCAAGGGTTATCTGACAAATTAAAAGATGTTTTGGCTCAGTATGATTCTCCTCCGTCACTGGAGGCTGCTATGGCCCTTGCTATTCGTATTGATAGACGGCTTCGGGAGAGGTGCGAGGTAACTCCGCCCCCTGTTATGACTCCACCTACTACTAAAGTCCCTTATATTGAGGTTCCCCTGGTCTGTTCTGAGGAACCTATGCAGTTGGGAGGGACATAATTTCGGAGGAGGGGATCGGCGGTGCGCCGCAAGACAAGAAGGTGTTTCTTCTGCGGGAGAGAGGGACATTTTGTTGAGGGGTGTCCATCCCGTGCCTCGTTGAGCAAGATGTCGCCGGAAAACTGTTAATCCCAGGTTGTGTGGTGGACGACAACCTGGGAGTATGTATTTCGTCCCCAAGTCCGTCTCAGTTTCTCGTACCAGCAGAGGTGGTGGTTGGTACGAGAGTTGAGAGGATTTCTGTTCTTCTTGATAGTGGGTCCGGGGCTAATCTGGTGGATGCTCGGTTTGCCCAGGTGCAAGGTATGCAACTGAGTGTATTGGCCAAACCGATCCCTATATTCTCTATTGACGCCAGGCCTCTCGGTCAAGGTAGCTTTGTACAAGCTGTTCATAACATAGTCCTTCGAGTAGGGGCAATACATAAAGAACAATTGTCTTGTTATGTGTTGGAGGGTCTTCCTACTCCTATTGTGTTGGGACTTCCTTGGTTGGCTAAACATAACCCAGTGATTAATTGGCAATCCAGAGAGATTAGCCAGTGGGGTGAATTTTGCAAGAGTAACTGCATGAACACGGTCATCAGTGCGGTCGTGCCTAGAACCTTGCCTCCTTTTCTGGAGGACTTTGAGGATGTGTTCTCAGAGGAGGGGTGTCAAGAATTACCTCCTCATCGCGCGTATGACTGCTCAATAAAATTGCTTCCTGATGCTAAGTTACCTAAATCTAGGTTATATAACCTTTCTGGTCCTGAGAGGCAGGCTATGAAGGATTATATTTCGGAAAGTCTGGCCAAGGGGCATATTAGACCTTCATCTTCCCCAGTGGCCACGGGGTTCTTCTTTGTGAAGAAAAAAGATGGAGGCCTACGCCCTTGCTTGGATTTCCGTGAGCTTAATCGGATTACTGTCCGAGATCCGTATCCGCTCCCACTTATTCCTGATCTCTTCAATCAGATTGTGGGCGCCAAATGGTTCTCTAAGTTGGATCTCAGGGGGGCGTATAATCTGATTAGGATAAAGGAGGGGGATGAGTGGAAGACGGCGTTTAACACTCCGGAGGGACATTATGAGAACCTTGTCATGCCTTTTGGTCTGACTACTGCCCCGGCGGTGTTTCAACATTTTGTTAATGACATCTTTCGCCACCTTGTGGGGCAGTTTGTGGTCGTTTATTTAGATGACATCTTAATTTACTCGCCAGATCTTGTGTCTCATCAGGAGCATGTGAGACAGGTGTTGCAGATCTTGCGAGACAATAAACTGTACGCCAAATGGGAAAAGTGTGTATTCGCCGTACAGGAACTTCAGTTTTTGGGTTTCCTGGTGTCAGCTTCCGGTTTCCGTATGGACCCTGAGAAAGTGAGAGCAGTGCTTGAATGGGATCGGCCAGAGGATCTTAAGGCACTGCAGCGTTTCCTGGGGTTTGCTAACTACTACCGGAAATTTATTCGTAATTTCTCATCTGTTGTCAAACCTCTCACTGACATGACAAAAAAAGGGACGGATTTTTCTAGGTGGTCTGACAAAGCTTGTCAAGCATTTTCCTCCTTGAAAAAATGTTTTGCTTCGGCACCCATACTCATTCAACCAGATGCATCACAACCGTTCATTGTGGAGGTAGACGCGTCTGACGTAGGGGTAGGTGCAGTATTATCCCAAGGTCCGTCCCCTGGTAAATGGCATCGGTGCGCTTTCTTCTCTAAGAAATTGTCGTCCGCCGAGAGGAATTATGATGTCGGCAATAGGGAACTCTTGGCCATTAAGTTGGCTTTTGAGGAATGGCGTCACTTTTTGGAGGGGGCAGTCCACCCGGTCACCGTCATTACTGATCACAAGAACCTGCTGTATTTAGAATCTGCAAAGCGTCTGAATTCCAGACAAGCTAGATGGTCGTTGTTTTTTACCAGGTTTAATTTTGTCATCACATATCGTCCTGGGTCAAAAAATGTTAAGGCTGATGCCTTATCTCGTAGTTTCCCAGGGGCCGGGAAGACGGATGACCCGGTTCCTATCCTTCAGGAGGGAGTTGTAGTGTCGGCTGTATGCTCTGAGCTTGAGGAGGAGGTATTGGAGGCTCAGGGGGACGCCCCTGTAGGACCTCCAGGGAAACTTTGTTCCAAATCAGTTAAGACAAAAAGTTATCGAGGCACATCATAATTCTGCTTTAGCAGGACACCCAGGGAGTAAAGCAACTATGGATCTCCTTTCTCGCCGGTTTTGGTGGCCTAACTTAAATAAAGAGGTAGTAACTTTTGTCGCGTCCTGTGGGGTTTGTGCTCGCTCTAAGACCCCACATACCCGTCCGTCTGGGACCCTCTTACCTTTGAAAATTCCGGAGCGTCCATGGACTCATCTGTCTATGGACTTCATTACGGACCTCCCTCCGTCGTCAGGGAAAACTGTCATACTAGTTGTAGTTGACAGGTTCAGTAAGATGGCACATTTCATTGCTCTTCCTGCTCTTCCTAATGCTAAAACTCTGGCGCAGGTGTTCATTGGGGAGATTGTGAGACTTCACGGGTTGCCTTCTGATGTGGTGTCAGATAGGGGGTCTCAGTTTGTGTCCAAATTCTGGAGGGCTTTCTGTTCACGTCGGGGGATGCAATTGTCATTTTCCTCGGCTTTTCATCCGCAGACCAATGGTCAGACAGAGCGTCTGAATCAGAGCCTAGAGACATATCTTCGGTGTTTTGTCTCAGAGAACCAGGAGGACTGGTCTTCTTTCTTGCCTCTGGCAGAGTTCGCTCTTAACAATAGGCGGAGCGAGTCCACTGGTAAGTCCCCGTTTTTTGGGGCATATGGTTTTCATCCCCAGTTTTGTACTTTCAATGGGGGGGGCCCTTCGGGGGTTCCTGAGGAGGAACGATTCTCGTCGTCACTTGCTTCAGTGTGGAGAGGAGTGCTGAATAATCTGAGTGCTATGGGGAACCGTTACAAACGTATGGCGGATAGGAGGAGAGTGTCTGGTCCGGACCTTAGTGTGAACGATCTGGTATGGTTGTCTACCAAGAATATAAAACTCAAGGTTCCCTCCTGGAAACTGGGTCCCAGGTTCATTGGGCCGTACAGGATCAGTTCTATAATTAATCCTGTGGCATTTCGTCTGGACCTCCCTCCTACGTTTAAAATCCACAATGTGTTCCACAAATCGTTGCTTAAGAGGTACGTGGTGCCAGTTATACCATCACCTCTACCTCCTCCTCCAGTGGTGGTCAATGGTAACTTGGAATTTCAGGTGTCGAAGATCATTGACTCACGTCTGAATCGCCGGTCCCTTCAGTACTTGGTTCATTGGAAGGGGTATGGTCCTGAGGAGAGGACGTGGGTTCCTGCGTCTGATATTAACGCAGATCGATTGGTTCGGACCTTCCACACAACTCACCCGGGCAGACCTGGCCCTGAGGGTCCGGAGGCCCCTCGTAGAAGGGGGGGTACTGTCATGGGTGTATCGCCACGAAGATCGTCGCGATTACACATTCTGACTTCTCGCAGTTGAGTTGCTGTTACTTTGTGTTTGGCAGTGAGGGAGTTAATTCTGCCTAGCTCTGTGCTAAGACTAGGTCCAGCCTCTCCCAGCTGCAGTTTGATTATGCACTAATTAGCTTCCTTTATATACCTGCCAGTCTGCTTAGGAGTTGCCGGTGAAAGCATTCATACAGACCAGCAGATTGGATCAGGTTATGAGAAGACTTAAGCTAAGAGTTCCTTTGTGGTTTCTCCTCTCCTCGCTTATAGTTTATCTCCTAGACCATTTGTGTTCCCTCTGTGTTTAAGTGTTGTATGCAAGACAGTATTTACTTTATTCCCTGTCTGTCTCGTTTGTCTTTACTGTTTGTTAAGCAGTGACCTGCCTATTCCCTGTGTGGTAATCAGGGTCCTTCTGAGGACTAGATTACAGTGGTCAGGGACTTATAGGAGACAGGGTTACGCTGGCGGCCTGGACCTCTGTACCATTAACAGTACCTCCAGGTAGAGGGACTAGTCAGGACCCCAGTTTAGGGTCAGCATAGACCCCGGTCCACCTCTAGCCTGTGACAGCGTAAAACGTCTTCAGGATTCACCCACAGTACAACGGATATTATGTCAGGTAATACTATACTATATGTACATGTTGATATTACCTATTTATATGTTATATAGAATGTTGTCCCTCTTGGTATAGATTACTGACATTATATATATATCTGTGATACAGCGTGACAATTGCTTTGTTTTTATTGTCTGTACATGTGCCCGTTTAAGGGTATGTTCTCACGATAAGGCATTGCTACGGGTTTGACTGAGCGTCAAACCTGCAGCGACCAGATGTTAAAGCATAGTGAATGGTATTTCTAGAAATCCCATGTTCACTATGCGTGCTTGTGCGGATTTACCTGCGTTCAATAGAAGGCAGCGCTTTGAACGCCGTAAACATACGGCACTGATAGTTCCAGATCATGGGTACATAGCCTTATTGTAAAGTGCTGCTGAATATGTTGGCGTTCAATAAATAAAATTATTATTACTCTAGGTTATAATTCAAAAAAATTATAAAGTGCTCATGCATATTGTGAGCATCTTAATGAGATCATAGTACATGGAGGAAAAAATATGAGATTTAGAAAACATATATTATTCCTTGTTAAAATATAGTCATTCTGGTGGGCAGTGTTTTGTTAGTTAAGTGACATGTAAAATGATTTAATTTTTCATCTGAATTCTCCTCATTACCTACCTAATGAGAATGGCATAAATGCATCATGTCGGACAAATTTCCCATTTTCATCCAAGAAGTGATTAGGATTGAAATCATAGGGAGTTTTCCATTGAGTTTTGTCGTAGAGAACTGATGTCAGGAATGGAACAACCTCTATGCCCTGTGAACAATAAATCACCAAATATCTTTTTTATTATATGCATTTAAAAAATGTAAGATTATTTGGATGACTGTGGACCCCATAGCAGTCCCTTTTACTAATAGATAAACACATACAGTATTTGAGCATAACAACATTTTTTTTTGCAAAACTCACTTTTGGAATCAGGTAACCCCGCAAATACACATCAGTTGGAGTTGAGTGTGACAGGTTCAATGGGACAATATTGCCAAACCTTTGTATTTCATGTATTACTGCATCAGTATAAGGCATTTTCTTCCGATCTTCAACTGTCGGCAACTGTCCAGGTTTAATATGTGTTTTAATTTCCTCCTGTACCCTCTCTATAAAGCAAAAGAAAACATATTTTGTTACATTTTGTACTTGCACAACAATACCAGTGCATTTAATTAATATATTATAGTTTTTTGTTATGATTTGCATGGGCTGTAAGTCAGTGCTAGGGCAGGGCATGGTTACAGCTGATGCTCACTATGTACTGATTGGTGACTGAAGCCGCTCCAGTTGCACCACTATGACTGAAAGCCAGAGGCTGCCGAGAGTAATAAAGTTAATTTCCTCCCAGTAGCAGAGCTTTCAGTGCAGCGGACAGGCAGCTTTGGAATGCCATTAACCTGCAGATTAACCTAATATCTGCAGTTTAATAGCATTTGGGAACATGACAGGTTCTTTTTAAATGGAGATCAACCATGGGCACTGCCACTTCATACATTCTCTATTGGATTGCTGGAGACTACATAAAGAATTTCCGGTATACTCCCTCATATAACAAAGTTCTAAAGCTTGTGGATTTTTATTGGCTATATAAAAAGGTATTTTTGGTGAAATCTAAATGTCACACTCAGTCAAAAATCACATGTCCCTGCCTAGGGTGAGTGGCAGCATCATGCTAGAACATTAGAATATATAAAATAAGCAAAAAATGCAAAGAATATATGCTAGAATTACTTCAACTTAATTGATTTTCTTATACAAATAATAAAATTGCATTTAAAAATTGATTTCTACAGGGATTGGGCATTAAAAAGATGCCCATTATACGGTATATGGAATATGATACAAAAGTGAAGAAATAGCAGAAAATCTGGGAAAAGTGGGAGCCTTCAGGAAGAGGTGATTTGGTGCTCTAAAGAGATTGTAGCTGTTCACCTACAGTCTTATATAACTTTTAAAAATATACAAGAATTACTTTGAATCTCCGGATACTTCATCATCAATAATATTCCCCAGCGGATTGTTGTAGATGTAGTTTCAGTTCCAGCAGCGAAGAGATCAAGGACGGAACCAAGTAGATTTCCTTCATTAAAATATGTCTGAGCTTTTGTTGTTTCCTAAAATTACACAACACGAATATTACCCTTGCTATCATCTGTCAGTACTTTGATTGACAACTCAGTCATCCAGTCTGGTGCAGGGGCATGGTGAGCTGTTTGTGTGCTGATTGACAGCTTGACCATCCAATCTGAGACTGGGAGGCATTGGCTGTCTCCAGGTGTTCATTGTCCCAGGGGATTGCCAGGCTATTTAACTGTGCTGTTACTCCTAGACCCCTACCAGATGTACATTCAGCTAAGTGTGATTTGTCTCTCAGTGCCTTGAGTTATGTTTGTAAATCTTTTGTTGCCTGACCTTGGACCTCGTTCTGTCTTTTACTTCTGTTTATGACGTAGCTTCCTGGCTTTTGACCTCGGACTCCGTGATTATCCTGTTTCATGGCTTGGCCATGAGAAGTGACTCAGCCTCATAGGAAACTTGTGGTGTCATTAAATCAGGCAATATTTTACAACTAAGTGCATCAGTATGGAAGAGATGTCAACATTCTCCAGCATAAACATTGGTCAGGGGATATGTAACCAACAAGCTCTGTGCCTCAATACTGTGTGTAACTACCATGATTGCAGCCTCATTAAGAGGCTGTAACCATTATGCAAATTGTTTTATATTCAAAGAACACCAGTTCTGAAGTCATCTTGCAGATACTGTGCCTTACTCAACAAAAATGTATAATCATCACAATTTTGGTAGCACAGTGGCAGCTTAAAGCAGCAGCCACTGACCAGTCTGAGTCCCCCTTCGAAACAGAGGTAAAAGGTGACATAGCATAAACTTTAGAAAAGTCAGTCAGTTCTAGGACCCCGCAGAGGAAGAGTCCATGAGGTCCACCCAAAAGGGAAGGGCAAAAACCAGGTCATTTTACCTGGGTTTTTAAAGAAGAGATTACTCATTTGGAGAATAGATTGTGGGAGCTGTTAAAAGGGCTTTCAGCAAAGCAGTTCAGCAGCAGGGGACTGTGACCTAATTTCACCACAACATGGACTCTGTTGAACCTCTGAGGTCAATCAAAACCAGAGAGCTACCAGAGCCAAGAAAGGGGAAGGACAAAGTAGAGCCATGTTCCTCTCAAGGTTGGAGCTGGCTTTTAGACTCTCCTTGGCAGTAGTCACTGTTCATGGCTGTGCCATAAGATCTATAAATCTAAAAAATAAAAACAGCATATACGACATAAACAGCACATATTAACTAACTAAAGTTTCTGATTTACACATAATTTTTAAACATACAAGTTAACATCCAGATTAACTGTTTACTGGATGTTTCTAGTATAGTGTCTTGTATAACCACAGGTATCCAGTCATTCATAAAATTAATGTGAACTTTTCACTAAGAATGTGACTTTAATACCTGAAGCATTGGAAGACAAGGCAGGGAAACACATTTCCAACTTTACCTACTCTGTAATTATCGGGTGTCCTGTTTTGTCAAAATTCCTGCTTTAATTATATGCAGATTAGGCTCACAAGTGCACCAGTGAGTTTATCAGTGCACTTTCAGTTCTCCGCTTTTCTTTGATTCTTTCTTCCAACGCTACCCTCGAGTCCAGAGCAAAGGTGACATCGGCCAGCAGAGCATGTCTCTACTGTTAGTCAATCAAGAAGCAGGGGCAGAGCTGGCGGAGAGAAGCAAAGAGGAGACGAGGACCGCAAGTGCAATGGTACGCCTACCACTGAACTTGTGAGCCTAATTTGAATATAAATAAAACATGAATTTTATTGCAACTGAACACTGGATAATGACACCAAAGGTATCTCTGAAAATATATTTTCCTGCTGTATTCTGCAGTACCTTAGGTTTCTTAAGTACATTCTTACTGACAGGTAACCTTTAAGTAAGAAAAAATATGAAAAAGACCAAAATAATCTTTCACTTGTTTAATTGTAGAGTTACTTTAGGGCAGGGATGTCAAGCTCAAATACACTGAGAGATAAAATTAAAAGCTTGGGAAAAGTCACAGACCAACCTTAATATTTATAAAAAAAAAAGTCTACAATTGAGGAAGTTTTTCCTTATCAAATATAACAATGAACATTTTCATATGGAAACAAACTTAAACTGGTTGTCTTACTAACAAAGTACATTTTAATTTATATATCTTAGAATAAAATATTAGAATAATGTAATATGTTATGTAAGAGCAGTAAAAAGCATATGGCCCAATAACCTAATTTAAATATGTTTTAATGTAATAACAAAGAAAAAAACCTTGAATAGAACAGACAATAAAGTATGATGCAAACAAAAGTTCCCCCAAACACAGTATGATACCCCCACAGTGAATTCCTCCATAGGACCTTCCACACCCATGATATGATGACCCTACTGTACAACCCAACAAAGAATAGTGACCCCAAAGAATGGTGACCCCCATCACAGAATGATTCTCCAACTGTAATCCCCACAGAGCCCTCCATACAGTATAATGGGTCCCTGCATTTTCTTCCATACAGTATATTGGCCCCACATTATGTTCCATACCGTATAATGCCACACAAAGTGCTCCATATAGTATAATGGCCCCACATAGTGCCCCCCATACAGCATTATGTCACACATAGTGCTCCATACAGTATAGTGGCCCCACATAGTGCTCCGTACAGTATAATAAATTGCCCCACATAGTGCTCCATACAGTATATTGGCCCCGCCTAAAGCTTCATACAGTATAATGAGCCCCACATAGTGATCCATACAGTATAATGAGTCCCACATAGTGATCCATACAGTATAATGAGTCCCACATAGTGCTCTAAACAGTATAATGCCCTTACATAATGCTTTGTGCAGTACAATAGTCCCCACATTAAAAAAATAAAAGCACTCACCTTTGCTCGTTCCCTTGCTGCTCTGGTCTCTTAATAGTGTCTTTCGATCCTCTGCACATCTCAGTAGAGTGGGCGCATTGTAATGACGTCATTACGCCCGCTGCTCTGAGATGTCAGATACAGGGGGGGAATTCATGGAAGAGGGAGCATCAGCTAAGCAGGGTAACAGGCTTTTGGACCTAAGGGCACGGATACAGATCAAAGATTAAAATGACATTGAGCATAACTCTGCAGACACAAATTGTGGCTGGAAGAAGTCTTCATAGCGGTCTGGGTCAGATGAACAAGATGGGAAAAATGAACAAGTCCAATATGAGAAGACATTGGTTTTGAATTGGATTTACAGCACACACTGCAGAGAAACACTAACAATAGATCTGTTGCCTCCCTATTCTACCCTGTAGTGCATTAAGAATTGTGATGTTGACTCCAAACACATTTTTTATACTGCCAGGACAGTTTTCATTGGTAGAATAAACGTTGCCTAAACCTGTGGTGTGTTTTAAAATCCCAAAAATGCGGTAATTTAGTATTGTGCTCTTCATCCTGAGCAACCCTAGCAGTGCCCAGAGATCCGTGCTTCTGATCTCAGCACAAGACCTTCTGTGCTGACTGAATATGATTGTGTTGTTGGTATAATAGTCCAGCATTTACTGTCTCACTTTTACTCTCGGCCACAGGGTCACACGTCACCTAAAACCAACCAACTAGATAGTAAAATCCTCAGATTTTCCAAGAATAATGGATATCACACCCTTTTGATTTCTTAAAGGAAAATTAAGACAACATATGCACCATTAACGCACCTGTTCCTGCTTCAGAAGAAATGCATCGATATATCCTGTGATGTCATTTGCGTCTAAATCCAATCTTCGATTCTTCGAACATTGGGAAATAAAATTCTGCAGATCTTGTACGTTCTGCTGTACTTTCTTATGTAGGCCAAGGAGTGATCCGAGGAAGGGATAATAATTATAGAGCTGTGGAAATCAACAATTCCTGTTTAGATTTTCTTGTAACAAAAAGTAATGACCCGTTCAATAACGGTGGATATTGGGAGCAGCTCGGCCACTCAGTGGCGCTCCACCCTACATCACTAGGAGGAACCTGGTTAGAATCCGGCCAAGAGTATTCATTGAATTAGGCCCCTTCAGTTTTTTCCTACATAACTTTTATCAGTGCAGTGGATCCAATTTGAATCCATTTTTGGTCCATGTGAATCTTTTTTTTACCATTCATGCATGCCATCCATATTTTTCATACGATTGAAAAAACTGATTGAGGTTTCCTAAGCTTCTACTAACATCACTCAGTGAAAAACAGACACTGAACAAACTTACTGAAATAGATGAGTTTAATCCACAAAATCGATCAAATCAGACAGGACTTTGTGTATGTGAAAAGGCCATAGACTATAATAAGTACATGTTCTATCTGCAAAAAAAAAAGCCAAGCAAATAAAAAAACACAAAACTTGTATAACTGGGACCTGAATTTATATGTTCTCCTTGTAGGCTTGCATGAGCTTCCTCGAGGTTCTTCACTTTCTTCCTATACTCTAAAAACCACATGGGTAGGCTCATTGGTCCTAGTGTGTATGCAAATGAGAGACAGATTTAGATTGTGACCCTCATTAGGGACAATAACTGACTACAATGGCGATCTCTGTGGAGTGCTATAGAATATTATGGTAAGGTATGGTATGGCTTTATCAAAGAGAGGACACGTCACGTCAATCAATTAATTATAGATATTACCTAGGATTAGAAAAAGGGTCTCCATTTCCATTAAGTAGTAATGCTTCAAAATAATAATTCACATATAGGGAAGTTATCATCAGAAAATGATCTACTGTTTAAATCAGGTTTTTGTGTTACATATATTTTCTTTCTTTTTACTATTAATTTATTTTTTTGAAAAAATGTTAATCTTGCAGTTTTCACACTGGCCACTGGGGCTTTCTTAGATGCATACTTCCTGTGCTTTCAGGAAGAGTTTGCAGCAGACTCCATATCATCAGAGGCAGGATTATAATGACTAATAACACTTCTATACCCAGCTGATTACACATTTCACAATTACCTTTGCATATGCTCATTAGATGCTTCTATACAAAATGCAAAAATACATTTAACACAAAACCTGATGTAATCAATAGGTCATTTTCTTTCCTTTAATTGATTAAAAACACTAAATTTCTACCTAGTAACATATCTGTGTAATATAAGGTGCTCTGTAGCATATATCACTGAGAATACTAAAAAGATCCTTATTCAGTTACATGAAATATGAAACAGTAAAGATGTGTATCTTTGTACCGTGTTAGCCAGTAGATAGAAAAATATTTAGACTTGAGAGTCCTCAGTGGTTGATACCTTTTAATGGCTAACTGAAAAGATGGTAACAAATTGCAAGCTTTCGAGACTGCTCAGGTCTCTTCATCAGGCAGATTTTGTATTAGTCTTTGCCTGATGAAGAGACCTGAGTAGTCTCAAAAGCTTGCAATTTGTTACCATCTTTTCAGTTAGCCATTAAAAGGTATCAACCACTGAGGACTCTCAACTCTAAATATTTTTTTATGAAATATGAAGAACAGCTATGAGACGATACCTTATATTCATTAAATAAAGCATAGTATACACTACTCACAAAAACTTACGGATATTTGACTTTCGGGTGAAATATATGGAAAATGTAAAAACGTTCACACTACAGTAACTGTATACTCTCTTTTGCTTCCTCCCCTGCCCAGGAGCTGTGGTATGATCAGACCATGTTCCTGTACGGTCAGACACAGACATTACACAGTACACAGCAGGGGCACATTTATAAGATTATCTCAGCACAGGAACATTTTTCTTTAACACATCCAATTGTGGAAATTATTATTATTCCAAGATCTATTGATTAAAATTTACTTTGTTCATGGGAAACCCCCTTTAGGTAGAAGCTTGCAATAGTGATTTCCTCATTTCAAACATTTTATTGAAACAAATGCCAACAAAAGTGGTAGGTATACCCCCCAAAATGTCAACGTCTGAATAACGTGTCAGGTGGCTTTGTGTATCAATTACAGCTTCACAACGACATCACATGCTGTTCACAAATCGAGGTATTGTCTGCTGAAGAATGGCATCTCACTCTTCTTGATGGGCGATCCTCAGGTCATTGAGGTTCTGGGGTACAGCGTTACGAACCTCTAAACGGTGACATAGCTGATTCCATAGGTTTTTGGGTTTTCTTTGGGATTCAGGTCTGGAGAAAGTGCAGGTCACTTAATTTGAGGTACCCCAGTCTCCAGCAGCCATTCCCTAATGATGAGATCTTGATGAACTGGAACATTTTAGTCCATGAAGATTAAATTAGGCCTGTGTCGTTCATTCAGAGGCATGATGACTGGATTAATGAGGTTAAACAAGTAATAAAGGTTTGTCACTGTACTATTCACAAAGAGTAAGACATTTCTGTATTGATTAGACACATGTGTGCACACTGTAACACCACCAGCACCAAAGGCTCATCTGGTGACAACAGTGGCTGATGCATAGCATTCTTCTTGACATCTCCAACATTGTTGGCAGCCATCATTTCTGCTCAGCATGAATCGACTTTTATAAGTGAACAGCACTGAGGCCCACTGGTCCCTCGTCTAACATAGATGCTCCATGGCTTACGCAAGATGATAACATCTGTGTCTGGTGGTGTGATCAGGTGCCCTTGCAGGTCATCAAGCATGCAGACGACGCTGATATAAATGGTTTTGAATGGTCTGACGTGACCCTTGGGTGCCTTTCACCTCTCTTACATGTGCCTGGAGTTGTGTGGCATTCATCATTCAGTTGTGGCCAAAGGTTGTCCACTTCTCTGCCTTTCTGTGACTCTTCCATTCTCTCTGTAACCTGTTGAAGATACTCTGTGACACTGTAAGCTTTTTAGCCACTTCCTTCTGAGAGCAACCTGTTTGAAGCCCCACAATGGCGAGGTACTGTTGATCAATTGTTAGGTGTCGTCTTGGTCTCATCATGTCAAAATGTGAACAGCATGAGGAGGAAAACTGTTTTCATACCAATTCTGATTGAACCCCGAAATTTATTGGGCGATTCATGGATCAAACACCTGTTATGAATTTTGTCATTAAGATCCTTGTTAGAGAACAGCAAGTTGTGAAAAAATTACTGAGACATTGAACTGTTGGACATGAGCATCCAAAAGTTTAGAGACTGTCACATTAAGTTCACCTGAAAAGATTAGAGTACATTTTAGGATAATCCTGAAATTTCACTCAAAAGCCAAATATCCCTAAATTTTTGTGAGTAGTATATAATAAATCTATAGAAAACCACAATCAGTATTATTTGGACCTCATAGGACAATGCAGTCAGCTCCCATAAATTATCTATTATGTTCATCTTATACCCACTGTATTTGGATAGCGTCGGAGAAAGTCTATTCTGCTACATGGTACAGCATACCATTAAATTTAAGAGGGGAAACAGAATACTAATCGGAAATTGTACATGAACTGTGTAGCGCCGGCGTCCCTGCCCTCTGCCAGGCAGGGACGCTGTTCCCCTCACCCCTCTGCTCCGAGCCCGGCGTCCTCCTCCCGCTCTGCTGGCAGCGCGCGCTCCTTCCCGGCCACTGTGCTTAGGGCGCATGCGCGCGCGCTACCCCCCCCTCTTAAAGGGGCCGCGCGCACCGTCCTAAGGAGTCCCCGGCCAATGGCCGGAGGACTTCACCTTTATAAGGCACTTCCTCCAAAATGGAGGTGCCCGAGCAATGTTGTTGCACTGTTCACTACTCTGCTTCAGCCCTCAGGTTCTATTGCCAGTTACTTGCCAGTTTCCTGCCAGTGTGCTATCTGTTCCTGCCTGACAGTCCGCTCACCTGGGAGCGCTCATCTGTTACCTGCCTGCTAGCCTACCTGGAGGTTCTGCCGTCACGTGCCGTGACCGCCTGCTATTCCAGAGACTCTCGCCCGCTCACCTGGGAGCGCTCATCTGTTACCTGCCTGCTAGCCTACCTGGAGGTTCTGCCGTCACGTGCCGTGACCGCGCCTGCTATTCCAGAGACTCTCGCCCGCTCACCTGGGAGCGCTCATCTGCTAACTGCCTGCTAGCCTACCGGGAGGTTCAGCCATCGCAGGTCGTACCTACCTCATCCAGAGACTGCCTCGGTCACTTGCCGTGATCTCCTGCCCGCTCATCCAGAGACTGCCTCGGTCACTTGCCGTGATCTCCTGCCCGCTCATCCAGAGACTGCCCCGGTCACTTGCCGTGATCTCCTGCCCGCTCATCCAGAGACTGCCCCGGTCACTTGCCGTGACCGCCTGCCCGTTCATCCAGAGACTTCCCCGGTTACCTGCTGTGACTGCCTGCCTGTCTACCCTGGTCGCCACCCGCTCCCTTACAAGGACCGCCCCCTTGTATAGTAGCTCAGAGGTTCCACCTCCCAGACCCGTTACAGTTTGCTCGGGCCATGGAACCCGGTGGCACCCAAGCTCCCTCGATCTCGGACCTGTGTCATGAACTGTCCCGTCAGAGGTCCCAACAGGAGTCCATACTGGGTCACCTGCGGAATGTCAATTCCCGCCTGGACACTCTGACTGCTCCACCGGCAACCACCGCTGGTGCCATGACTCGCAATCCGGCAGCTCCGCTGCTCCCCAATACCATGGTTTCCTGTCCCGGACCCCGGCTCTCTGCACCTCCTCGCTTCGGAGGCGACCCCGCTCAGGCTCGGGGCTTCATTAATCAGTGCACCCTGCACTTTGAACTCCTGCCCCACCAGTTTAACTCCGACCGGGCCAAAATTGCCTTCATCATGTCCCATCTCACCGGGGAGGCCCTGGCCTGGCTAAATCCTCTTTGGGAGAGAGGAGACCCCCTGGTGTCCGACCTGTCTGCCTTTCTCGTGGCTTTCCGGAAAGTCTTCGACGAACCCGGACGGAAGACCTCATCCGCATCATCTCTGCTACGCCTCCGTCAGGGAAGTCTCACCGTGGGCCAATATGCCATACGGTTCCGTACCCTTGCCTCGGAGCTGGCCTGGGATAACGACGCTCTGGTATCTGTCTTCTGGGAGGGTCTGTCCGGTCGTATTAAAGATGAACTTGCCGGTCGGGACATTCCTACCACTCTCGATGACCTAATAACTCTTGCCACCCGGATTGACCTACGGTTCCAGGAGCGGGCCAAAGAGGTCACCCGTGAGAGGAGGTTTCCATGTCTAGCTCCTACGTTTCAGAGACCCGTCACTCCCTCCGTTTCTCCCCAAGTACATTCTCCTGAGCCTATGCAGGTCGACCAGACCAAGTGTAAGGTTCTGTGTACATGTTCCTGAAACTCAGTTTTTCCGTCAGCCATTTTACTTTCTGTCTTGCTGCAGCTATCTTGCCCTCAGTCAATATGGAGTTTCCAGCTTGCATGTTCCCGCCCTGATTCTCTCCTCTTGCTTCTTAAGCAGCCACAGCTGAGCAATCAGTGCTTCAGAATCAAGCCTGCAGTGTACCTGTGACCTGTCTCCTGGAAGCCTTGGACCTTGTACTCCAGTTATTTCCTATTGTGGAACTTTGGAACACTCGTGGACTTTGGAACCTTGCTATTTGATAAATCCACGTTTGCATGGACTTATGGTAACAGAGAAGAGATCCTGAACCTGTTGTGGAGAGTGATTGCTGAGCTTAAGTTACTCTGGCCTGCTGTGTCTCCTGCTTTTGTATCTGCAAACTGTGTGACTATTATTGCCACTTGTATGAAGTAATACAAGACCTTCTATATCAAACCTGTGACTCCTGTGTTTTCATCGCACCCAAGCACAAGACACTATATGAACTGTACTCCTTACATTACAAGATTCTGAAGCCAAACGTTAGTGTCTGCTGGGTCTGGAAAGGCTGTGTCTGCTGTAACTGTGGATATCAGATGTCCGGTTGTACTTTCTGTGATGACAGTGGTTGTGACTTCTCACAACCATTCCAGGTGAGCAATTCCCTTAAGTTTTTTTTTTTTTCTGCAGTGTTACCACAGGTAAACACTATTGTTTTTTTTTTTTCTTTCCTCTTTTGTGCCTGCTGTAACTGTGGATATCAGATGTCCGGTTGAACTTTCTGTGATGATAGTGGTTGTGACTTCTCACAACCATTCCAGGTGAGCAATTCCCTTAAGTTTTTTGTTCTGCAGTGTTACCACAGGTAAACACTATTGTTTTTTTTTCTTCTCCTCTCCTTCCAGTACTCCTGTCTTAAAAGATCTGGAAAATGGAGGCCCGCATAAAGGAACTTTGCGGAGTGACTGATAATATCCTTGCAGATTTGCAGACTATAAAAACCCATTTTACAAACCTACAGGACCTCACTAATCACAATTTGCAAGTGTTTGGACAGACTGCCCAGGATTTGCGAGCCAGGATTGAGGTTCTAGAGGAGCGAGTCCAGGCTCCTGCCGTAGCCCCGAGTTCTGGGATTCCCAAGTAGCCCCCTTTTCGTTTTGGCGGTGAACGTGAGAAATTCAGGGGATTTATTAATCAATGCAAATCTTTTTTTTTCTGCACATGCTTCACAATTTCCCACTGAACGATCTAAAGTGCTTACTATAATTATGTTGCTTACCAACAAGGCTTTGATGTGGGCAAACCCTCTGATTGAGACTGAGGATGAATGTTTGGATCATCTTGATGCTTTCATTTCAGCCATGGGACAGGTGTTTGATGACCCCAATCGAGGTGCAACAGCTGAAGCAGCCATGTTAGCTTTGCGCCAAGGTAAGCACTCGGTAGCTGAATATGCCTTGGATTTCAGGAGATGGGCCCTTGATACCACCTGGGACAGTTCCGCCAAAAAATCTATTTTTCGAAAAGGGTTATCTCCACTGATTAAGGATTAACTTGCTCGTGCCGACCCTCCCACTGCGTTAGGTGACTTTATTAACTACTGCATCCGTATTGATACTCGTCTGACTGAACGCAGGCAAGAGAGATGGTTCGAAAGCAATCGCACTAACCTTTTCCTACCTTCCTCTCCAGCTAAGGAACCTTTGAGTAGGATCACACGGGAACCTGAACCTGAACCCATGCAGGTAGACTCTTTACAACGACGGGTTAGTGATGCACGCAAGGAACATCGTTTTAAGGAGAATCTATGTTTCTATTGTGGTAAGTCAGGGCACTTCATTATAAACTGCCCCAGCCGTTCTCGTAAGACTACTGCAGCACTCATTCACTGTGAGTGTTGCGAGAGGGGATCTGTCAGGTCCGAGCCTCAGGCTCCAGAGAGATCTGCAGCAACAGATCTTGATTTCTCGGACTTAAACTCCGTTACTTCTGAGGACGTTGACTGTGTAAACGCTGCAATTTTTCAAGTCTCCTCAGCGGTGTCCCAGCTGAGTTGTAAGAAAAACAATTCTCATTGCTTTCTTTCCATCAAACTCTGGGTTGACTCAGCTTGGGTGTCTAGCTCTGCTATGATCGACTCAGGGGCAAGTGGAAATTTTATGGATGTCTCCTTTGCTCTGAAACAGGGGATACGTTCAGTGAAGAAGGCTACTCCAGTACAGATGGAAACTGTGGATGGCTCCCTGCTGACCTCTGCACCAGTGGATCAGGAAACAGAGCCTTTGAGGGTTCTTATGGGTAAAGATCATCAAGAGAAACTGTCCTTTATGCTTATCTCTTCTCCCCACTTTCCCATTATTCTAGGGCTACCATGGCTGCAGATTCAGAATCCTACCATTAACTGGGAGACTAAGGAATTACACTTTCCAGAGAAACAGATGAGTCCAAAAGTTTCAGCTTGCTCTGTTCCTAAGGGAACCATGTCAGTCCCTGAACTACCAGCTTTATACCAGGACTATGTGGATTTATGTGACAAGAAGAACGCTGACCAGCTTCCCCCTCACCGTCCATATGATTGTCCAATTGAATTATTGCCTGGAGCAGAGATACCTTTTGGTAAGATCTACCCCCTGGCGGGGCCCGAGCTAAAGGCTTTAAAGGATTACATAGACGAAAATCTAGCCAAGGGCTTCATACGCCCCTCTTCATCTCCCGCAGGTGCACCCATCTTCTTTGTAAAGAAGAAAGATGGATCTCTGAGACCCTGCGTAGACTATAGGGAACTCAATAAGGTTACTATTAGAAACCGTTATCCATTGCCTTTAATCCCTGAGTTATTGGAGAGAGTGCGACATGCCAAAATTTTCTCTAAACTAGATCTCCGTGGGGCCTATAACTTAGTCCGTATCAGACCTGGGGATGAATGGAAGACTGCATTCAGGTCACGCTATGGACACTTTGAATATCTAGTTATGCCTTTTGGTCTGAGTACAGCCCCAGCCACTTTCCAACACTTGGTGAATGACATCTTCAGGGATCTCCTAGATACATTCGTGGTGATTTATTTGGATGATATTCTAATTTTTTCTAACTCCACAGAGGAACATCAGGGACATGTGAGAATGGTCTTGGAACGTCTAAGACAAAATCATCTTTACATCAAACTTGAAAAGTGTGAATTCCATAGGACCGAAATTCAATTTCTGGGGTATGTACTGTCTACACAAGGAATTAGTATGGATGGAAGCAAAACCCAAGCCATCAAGGATTGGCCAAGTCCTAGAAATGTGAAGGAGGTGCAGCGCTTCATCGGGTTTGCCAACTTCTATAGACGTTTCATTAGGAATTTCTCTGAGGTAGTGTCACCTATCACCCAACTTACCCGGAAAGAGTCTAGGTTCTCCTGGACCCCCCAAGCCCAGGAAGCATTTTCCCATCTGAAAGATAAATTTACCACTGCACCTATCTTAGTACATCCCAACCCTGAACTTGCCTTCATAATAGAGGTGGATGCTTCAGACTGTGCCGTTGGAGCTATACTCTCTCAGAGAACAGGTGAGAAGAATGTCTTGCATCCCTGTGCCTTCTTTTCCCAGCAGTTGTCTTCGGCTGAGAGGAACTACGATGTGGGCAATAGAGAGTTGTTGGCCATTATTGCCGCCTTCAAAGAATGGAGACACCTTCTTCAGGGTGCTGCACAGCAAATAGTCGTCCTGACAGACCATCGTAACCTTGAATTTATCAGGTCGGCTAAGTGCCTGACTCCTCGCCAGGCTCGCTGGAATCTTTTCTTAAACCAATTTAATTTTATCATTTCTTATAGACCAGGATCGCGCAATGGAAAGGCTGATGCACTCTCTAGGATTTATTCAGCAGAGACCCGTCCACTTACTCCTCCTAAGACTATTCTTCCTGACTCTAGATTCCTGGGAGTGATTCATAATCAAGACCTACTTAAGGACATCAAGGAAGCATACCATGCGGATTCCTTTTTGGCACAACCCCCAAGGGACGTAAGTCTTGTTTTTAAGAATGGTGTGTGGATTCAGGGACAACGTCTGTATATTCCTGAAACAGTCAGATTGAGAGTATTGCAACTCATTCACGATTCCAAGATAGCTGGGCATAGAGGAATTCTAAAGACACAGAAATTTCTTTCTCGTTTCTTTTGGTGGCCCACTTGCAGGAAGGATGTTTTAAACTATGTCACTTCATGTGAAGTCTGTGCAAGATGCAAAACACCTCGCTCCTCACCAACTGGTCTGTTGCAACCCCTTCCCACCCCGTCCCGCCCGTGGGGATCCATTTCTATGGACTTCATTGTGGAGTTACCAACCTCTCAAGGGAAGAACACCATTCTAGTGGTGGTTGATCGTTTAACAAAAGCAGCTCATTTTATCCCTTGTGTCGGCTTACCCACTGCAAGACAGACATCAGATTTGATGATTAAAAATGTGTTTCGCTTACATGGAGTACCAGATGAGGTTATTTCGGATCGAGGTGTGCAATTCACTTCAAGGTTTTGGCAAAATTTCTGTGCAGCATTGGACATTAAAGTAAACCTTTCTTCTGCTTTTCATCCTCAGACTAATGGACAGACGGAACGAACCAATCAGACCTTGGAGCAGTATCTTCGCTGCTTTATCTGCCACCTACAGGATGATTGGGTGAATCTACTTCCACTGGCTGAGTTCTCTTATAACAACTCTCAGAGCGCCTCCACTAAGCAGTCTCCTTTTTACTCCAATTTAGGTTATCATCCTAATATTCTTCCTCGATTTCCCATAGAAACGCCTTTGCCAGCAGTGGCTGAAAGAATCACGTCTTTACAAAGGAATATGGATCTTCTAAAGGGAAATCTGGAATTGGCTCAGGAAAGGTACAAGAAAGCCGCAGATAACTTTCGTAAACCTGCACCAGCTTTCAAGGTAGGAGACCTGGTCTGGCTGTCAACCAGAAATCTTAAGTTAAGAATTCCATCATCTAAGTTGGGACATAAATACATTGGACCTTATAAAATCAGTAAAATTATAATTGCTGTCGCTTGTCGTCTTCAACTGCCCAGAACTATGAGAATCCACCCTGTCTTTCATGTATCCCTACTAAAGGCTGCGACACCCAATACGTTTCCTGGACGTTCTTCTCCTTGCCCTGACCCAGTGCTAGTCGATGGTCAGGAAGAATTTGTTGTGGAAAGGATTCTAGATTCCAGGTTGTATAGAAATCAGTTACAATATCTGATTAAATGGCAGGGCTACCCAGTGGAGGACAACTCATGGGAACCAGTCAATAACGTTAATGCTCCTCGCTTGCTCCGTCAGTTTCATCAGAGGTACCCACACAAGCCTGGTCTGAGGTCATCCGGAGGATGTCCCTAAGGGGGGAGTAATGTAAGGTTCTGTGTACATGTTCCTGAAACTCAGTTTTTCCGTCAGCCATTTTACTTTCTGTCTTGCTGCAGCTATCTTGCCCTCAGTCAATATGGAGTTTCCAGCTTGCATGTTCCCGCCCTGATTCTCTCCTCTTGCTTCTTAAGCAGCCACAGCTGAGCAATCAGTGCTTCAGAATCAAGCCTGCAGTGTACCTGTGACCTGTCTCCTGGAAGCCTTGGACCTTGTACTCCAGTTATTTCCTATTGTGGAACTTTGGAACACTCGTGGACTTTGGAACCTTGCTATTTGATAAATCCACGTTTGCATGGACTTATGGTAACAGAGAAGAGATCCTGAACCTGTTGTGGAGAGTGATTGCTGAGCTTAAGTTACTCTGGCCTGCTGTGTCTCCTGCTTTTGTATCTGCAAACTGTGTGACTATTATTGCCACTTGTATGAAGTAATACAAGACCTTCTATATCAAACCTGTGACTCCTGTGTTTTCATCGCACCCAAGCACAAGACACTATATGAACTGTACTCCTTACATTACACCAAGATGGTCAAAACCCGTCAGGACTTACGCCGTGCCGAGGGGAGTTGCTTCTACTGTGGCAGTAGGGAGCACCGGATCCGTACCTGCCCGGAGAGGTCGGGAAACGCCTGTGTCTAGGTTCGCTCAGAGAGGTCGACCTAGACAAGGATAAATCCTCTCCATCTCTGCTGCTGTCAGTCTCAATTCTCTGCGGGGAGAACCGCTATTTCGAACTAGCCCAACTTGACTCTGGTGCAGCCGGGAATCTTATTTCACAGTCCCTGGTAGAAAAATACCGCATTCCCACCAAACCTCTGGCTGTACCATTATCTGTTGCTGCTGTGGATGGGGGTCTCTTACCTCGTCCCATCCAACTCATCACCGAATCCATAACTCTGCAGGTGGGAATGCTGCATTCTGAGAGCATCTCTTTTCATGTTCTGCCTGGACTCTTTCACGCCCTTTTACTAGGTCTACCTTGGCTCCAGAGACATGCACCCGTGCTCGACTGGCAGACCGGAGAAGTTCTTCGCTAGGGACAGGATTGTCATAAGACGTGTTTGGTTCCTGTTCATCCCATCCGTCCTTCTCCTACCCCAACTAATCTACCTGGACTTCCGGTTCCCTATTGGTCATTTGCTGATGTCTTTAATAAAAAGGAGGCAGAGACATTACCTCCTCACAGACCATACGACTGTCCTATCGACCTGTTACCCGGTACTACGCCTCCCCGTGGGCGTATTTACCCATTGTCCGCTGCTGAGACCCGGTCGATGTCCGAATATATCGAGGAGAATTTGGCCAGGGGATTCATCTGGAAATCTACCTCCCCGGCGGGAGCAGGCTTCTTTTTCGTAAAAAAGAAGGACGGCTCTCTCCGTCCCTGTATAGACTATAGAGGCCTTAACCAGATCACGGTGAAGAATAAGTATCCCCTTCCGCTCATTCCAGAATTATTCGATCGTCTGCGGGGGGCTAGAATCTTCACCAAACTGGACCTCCGTGGGGCATACAACCTGGTCCGTATCCGTCAAGGGGATGAATGGAAGACTGCCTTCAACACCCGGGACGGCCACTACGAATATCTAGTGATGCCCTTTGGTCTCTGTAATGCTCCCGCTGTCTTTCAAGAGTTGGTCAATGACATCTTCTGGGACCTTCTCTACTCCTGCGTAGTGGTGTACCTGGACGACATCTTGGTCTTCTCTCCGGATCTCCAGACTCACCGGAGGGACGTTCGTCAGGTTCTGCTCAGGCTCAGGCAGAATCACCTCTTCGCTAAATATGAGAAGTGCCTCTTTGAGCAGACCTGCTTCCGTTTTTGGGCTACATTATTTCTCAGACCGGCCTACGAATGGATCCAGAGAAACTGTCTGCCATTGAGAAATGGTGTAAGGTTCTTTGTCTCTGTTGACATGTTCCTTGAAACTCAGTTTTTTCGTCGGCCATTTTGCTTTCTGTCTTTCTGCAGCTCTTGCCCTCAGTTAATATGGAGTTTCCAGTTTTCATGTTCCCGCCCTGATTCTTCCCTCTTGCTTCTTAAGCAGCCTCAGCTGAACAATCAGTGCTCCTGAATCAAGCCTCAGTCAGTCTGTGACCTGACTCCTGGAAGCCTTGGACTTGTACTCCAGCTATTCCCTACTGAGGAACCTTGGAACACTTTTGGACTCTGGAAACCTGCTGTTTGGTGAATCCATGTTTGCAGAGGAATTACGGTACAGAGAAGAGATCCTGAACCTGCTTTGGAGATTTATTGTAGTGCTTGAAGTTACTCTGGCCTGCTGTGTCTCCTGTCGCTGTTCCTGCAAACTGTGTGAACTTTTCAGCATGCTTGTATGAAGTAATACAAGTCATTTCATTTCAACCTATGTCTCCTGTGTTTTCCTCGCACCCAAGCACAAGACGCTATAAGAACTGTACACTATACATGACAAGATTCAGGAGCCAATGTTTAGTGTCTGCTGGGTCTGGGAAAGCCGTGTCTGCTGTGACTGTGGATATCAGATGTCCGTTTAATACCTTATGTGATGACAGTGGTTGTGACTTCTCACAACCATTCCAGGTGAGCGCATTCCCTTAAAATTTTACTCTGGAGTGTTACCACAGGTAAACACTATTGTTTTTTTTTTTTTTTTTTCCTTTCCTCTTCCAGCACTTCTGCCTTAAAAGATCTGGAAGATGGAGGCCCGCATAAAGGAACTTTGCGGAGTGACTGATACAGTCCTTTCAGATGTACAGACTTTAAAAACCCGTTTTGCAAGCCTACAGGACCTCACTAATCATAATTTGCAAGTGTTTGGACAGACTACCCAGGAATTGCGAGCCAGGATTGAGGCTCTAGAGGAACGAGCCCAGGCTCCTGCCATAACCCCGAGTTCTGGGATCCCCAAATTACCTCCTTTTCGTTTTGGCGGTGAACGTGAGAAATTCAGGGGATTTATTAATCAATGCAATTTATTTTTCTCTGCACATGCTTCACAATTTCCCACTGAACGATCCAAAGTGCTTACTATAATCATGTTGCTTACCAATAAGGCTTTGATGTGGGCAAACCCTCTGATTGAGACTGAGGATGATTGTTTGAATCACCTTGATGCTTTTATTTCAGCCATGGGGCAGGTGTTTGATGACCCCAATCGAGGTGCAACAGCTGAAGCAGCCATGTTAACCTTGCGCCAAGGTAAGCGTTCAGTAGTCGAATATGCCCTGGATTTCAGGAGATGGGCTTTTGATACCACTTGGGACACTTCCGCTAAAAAATCTATTTTTCGGAAAGGGTTGTCTCCACTGATTAAGAATGAACTTGCTCGTGCCGACCCTCCCACTGCGTTAGGTGACTTTATTAACTATTGTATCCGTATTGATGCTCGTCTGACTGAACGCAGACAAGAGAGATGGTTCGAAAATAATAGCACTAACCTTTTACTACCTCCCTCCTCAGCTAAGGAACCTTTGAGCAGGATCACAAGGGAACCAGAACCTGAACCCATGCAGGTGGACTCTTTACAAAGACGGGTTAGTGATGCACGCAAAGAACATCGTATAAAGGAAAATCTATGTTTCTACTGTGGTAAGTCAGGGCACTTCATTATAAACTGCCCCAGCCGTTCTCGTAAGACTACTGCAGCAGTCATTCACTGTGAGTGTTGCGAGAGGAGCTCTGTCATGTCCGAGCCTCAGGCTCCAGAGAGATCTGCTGCAAGAGATCTTGATTTCTCGGACTTAAACTCTGTTAGTTCTGGGGACGATGACGGTATAAACGCTGCAATTTTTCAAGTTTCCTCAGCGGTGTCCCAGCTGAGTTGTAAAAGAAACAATTCTCATTGCTTCCTTTCCATCAAACTCTGGGTTGACTCAGTCTGGGTGTCTAGC
>JARQOD010000007.1:120005931-120048939 GCA_033576555.1 Oophaga sylvatica
TCCCGCTCTTTTCTCCTTCTTCTTCCGGCGTTGTTGTTCAGTCCTGTAATGGCGTCGGCTCCACTTCCGGTTTCAGGGATTAGCCGCGCCGACCTCCGATTCACGGCTCCGACGTCACAGACGAGCAGGGACTCTCAGGTATGAGTCAGCATCAGCCGCCTCCTCTTCCGACACCTCAATATACCGCCTCACTGACTGGAAAGGGGATTTCCCAGGCACAGAACAATGGCGTCGCCTCACAGATTTAATCACCTCACAGGAGAGATGCGCAATCAAGATGGCAGACGCGATGGAGGCAAGTCACTGTAAAACTGCACTGCTAATAATTGTCACGACCAAAAGAGGGATATTTTATCAAAGAAGCTGATATATTATTAAAACTGGTTCCTCACCGCTGTGGCCGTTTCTTGTTATCGCTCTGTCAGTCAGAAATGGCCGCAAATTTAAAATAAAGAGCTTGAAATAAAGGTCATTTCATACTCTCTCAGTAGTTGTGAGTCTTTTAAGAGGTGTTTTGTTAAAAATTCTTTAGTATTCTGATAAATATCGTCGCTTATTATTTTGGCCTCACAGGAGCTCTCCCCTCACACGACCGCCATCGTGCTGAGCTAGGCCACGACCCCCCTAACCCTGCAGATGTAGACCAACCATGACTGTTCAAAGTTCCAAAAATTTGTGTTAACATCAGCAGCAGCAGCCACAGCTGGCACAGAAGCCACCCTAAAGGTATCACAGAGTGCAGTTACGTGACATTAATGCATCACGCTAAAAAATGCAATATCACCTAGTCTGTACACTCTGCGATTGGGGTGCAAAAGTCTATGGAGATCCATTACTTGTTCATCTTGATGAAAGTTTGCCGGTCTACACTTTCAGTGGACAGTCAGCTGCGCTTATCCGTCAGGACACCACCAGCAGCGCTGAAGATACGTTCTGAGAGAACACTGGCTTCCAGGCATGATACAACCTCCAAGTCATGTAAGGCGAGCTCAGGCCACTCATCCATTTTGAAAGACCAAAATGTGAAAGGGTTGAAACCCTCCCTGATGGTATTGATATTCAGTTCTAGATACTCCAGCACCATCCTCTCCATTTGTTCACCACGTGACTTGGACTCTGTTGTGCTGGTGCATGAGCTGGTCTAAAAAAGTGTCAAAGGACTCACAGAAATTGGTTCTTCCACTTACACCACTGCTGCTACTGCTAATGTTTTGATGTTGACGAATTGACGTGCCAGAGTTTGGAAGTCTAGAGCTGCGATGCGAACTGTGTGCTTCACTGCCGTCTTGGGGAAAAGCTCTGTTAACCCCTTCACCCCCAAGGGTGGTTTGCACGTTAATGACCGGGCCAATTTTTACAATTCTGACCACTGTCTCTTTATGAGGTTATAACTCTGGAACGCTTCAACGGATCTTCGCGATTCTGAGAATGTTTTCTCGTGACAAATTGTACTTCACGTTATTGGTAAAAATTTCTTGATATAACTTGCGTTTATTTTTGAAAAAATGCAAATATGGCGAAAATTTTGAAATTTAAATTTTGCAATTTTCAAACTTTGAATTTTTATTCCCTTAAACCAGAGAAATATGTCACACAAAATAGTTAAGAAATAACATTTCCCACATGTCTACTTTACATCAGCACAATTTTGGAATCAAATTTTTTTTTTCTTAGGAAATTATAAGGGTTAAAAGTTGACCAGCGATTTCTCATTTTTACAACAAATTTACAAAGCCATTTTTTTTAGGGACCACCTCATATTTGAAGTCACTTTGAGGGGTCTATATAGCAGAAAATACCCAAAAGTGACACTATTCTAAAAACTGCACCCCTCAAGGTACTCAAAACCACATTCAAGAAGTTTATTAACCCTTCAGGTGCTTCACAGGAGCTGAAGCAACGTGGAAGGAAAAAATTAATATTTAACTTTTTAGCCACAAAAATGATCTTTTACAAACTTTTTTTTATTTTCACAAGGGTAAAAGGAGAAAATGGACAGATAAGGTTGTTATGCAATTTCTCCTGAGTACGCCAATATCCCATAAGTGTGGGAAAACCACTGTTTGTGCGCACAGCAGAGCTCGTAAGGGAAGTAGCGCCGTTTGACTTTTTCAAACTAAAATTGGCTGGAATTGAGATTGGATGCCATGTCGCGTTTGGAGAGCCCCTGATGCGCCTAAACAGTGGAAACCCCCCACAAGTGACACCATTTTGGAAACTAGACCCCCTAAGGAACTTATCTAGATCTGTTGTGAACACTTTGAACCCCCAAGTGTTTCACAAAAGTTTATAATGCCTGGGTGTAAAAAAAAAAAAAAAAACAATTTTCCACAAAAATGATTTTTTAGTCCCAAATTTTTGATTTTTCCCAAGGAAATTGGACCCCAAAAGTTGTTGGCCAATTTGTCCTGAGTACGCTGATACCCAATATGTGGGGGGAAAACTGTTTGGGCGTACGGCAGGGCTTGGAAAGGAAGTAGTAATGTTTTGGAATGCAGACTTTGATGGGGTCATGTTCCGTTTGCAGTGCCCCAGATGAGCCTAAACAGTAGAAACCCCCCACAAGTGACCACATTTTGGAAACTAGACCCCCTAAGGAACTTATCTAGAGCTTTGGTGAGCACTTTGAACCCCCAAGTGCTTCACACAAGTTTATAATGCCCGGGCATGAAAATAAAAAATCCTATTTTTTTCCCACAAAAATTATTTTAGTCACTAATTTTTTTATTTTCCCAAGGGTAATAGGAGAAATTGGACCACAAAAGTTGTTGTCCAATTTGTCCTGAGTACGCTGATACCCGATATGTGGGGGGAACCACTGTTTGGGCACACGGCAGAGCTCGGAATGGAAGGAGCACCATTTAACTTTTTCCAACCAAAATTGGCTGGAATTGAGATTGGACGCCATGTTGCATTTGGATAGCCCCTGATGTGCCTAAACAGTGGAAACCCCCCACAAGTGACCCCATTTGGGAAACTAGACCCCCTAAGGAACTTATCTAGATCTTTGGTGAGCAATTTGAACCCCCAAGTGCTTCACACAAGTTTATAACGTAGAGCCGTAAAATTAAAAAATCATATTTTTTCCACAAAAATGATCTTTTCACCCCAATTTTTATTTTCCCAAGGGTAACAAGACTCCAAAAGTTATTGTGCAATTAACTACTGTATGGGCACACGTTGGGGCTTCGAAGGGAAGTAGTGACGTTTTGGATTGCAGACTTTGATGGAATGCTCTGGGGGCGTCATGTCGCATTTGGAGAGCCCCTGATGCACCTAAACAGTGGAAACCCCCCACAAGTGACCCCATTTTGGAAAATAGACCCAACAAGGAACTTATCTAGATGTGTGGTGAGTACTTTGAACCCCGAAGTGCTTCACAGAAGTTTATAATGTATAGCCGTAAAAATAAAAAATATTTTTTTTTACAAAAATTATTTTTTTCGCCCCCAATATTTTATTTTCACAAGGGTAACAGGAGAAATTGGACCCCAAAAGTTGTTGTCCAATTTGTCCTGAGTACGCGGATACCCAATATGTGGGAGAAAACTACTGTATGGGTACACGTTGGGGCTCGGAAGGGAAGTAGTGACGTTATGGATTGTAGACTGATAGAATGGTCTGGGGGCGTCATGTCGCATTTGGAGAGCCCCTGATGCGCCTAAACAGTGGAAATCCCCACAAGTGACCCCATTTTGGAAAATAGACCCCATAAGGAACTTATCTAGATGTGTGGTGAGCGCTATGAAGCCCCAAGTGCTTCACAGAAGTTTATAACGCACAGCCGTAAAAAAACAAAAAAAATCATTTTTTTTTTAAAAAATGATACTTTTGCCCCCAGTTTTTTATTTTCCCAAGGGTAACAGAAGAAATAGGACAAATTGCACAATAACTCTTAGGGTCCAGAGTACGCTGATACCCCATGTTGGAGTAAACTACTGTTTGGGCGCATGGCAGAGGTCAGAAGGGAAGGAGCACCGTTTGACTTTTTCAACGCAGAATTGGCTGGAATTGAGATCAGACGTCATGTCACATTTGGAGAGCCCCTGATGTGCCTAAACAGCGGAAAACCCCCAATTCTAACTCCAATCCCTAACCCCAACACACCCCTAACCCTAGTCCCAACCCTAACCACAAACCTAACCCTAACACACCCCTATCCCTAATCCCAACCATAACCCTAATACTAACTTTAGCGCCAACCCTAACCCTAACTTTAGCCGCAACCCTAACCTTCACCATAACCCTAATGGGAAAATGGAAATAAATACATTTTTTTAATTTTATTATTTTTCCCTAACTAAGGAGGTGATAAAGGGGGTTTGATTTACTATTTATAGCGGATTTTTATGATTGGCAGCTGTCACGCTAAAAGACGCTTTTTATTGCAAAAAATAGTTTTTTGCATCGCCACATTTTGAGAGCTATAATTTTTGCATATTGTGGCCCACAGAGTCATGTGAGGTCTTATTTTTTGCGGTACGAGTTGACGTTTTTATTGGTACCATTTTTGAGCACGTGACATTTTTTGATCACTTTTTATTTAAATTTTTGGGAGGTTAGAATGAACAAAAATCAGCAATTCATGAATTTCTTTTGGGGGAGGCGTTTATACCATTCCGCGTGTGGTAAAATTGATAAAGCAGTTTTATTCTTCGGGTCAGTACGATTACAGCGATACCTCATTTATATCATTTTTTTAAGTTTTGGCGCTTTTATAGAATAAAAACAATTTTATATAAAAAATAATTATTTTTGCATTGCTTTATTCTGCGAGCTATAACTTTTTTTATTTTTTCGCTGATGATGCTGTATGATGGCTCGTTTTTTGCGGGACAAGGTGACGTTTTCAGCGGTACCATGTTTATTTATATCGGTTTTTTTGATCGCATGTTATTCCACTTTTTGTTCAGCGTTATGATGATAAATCACTGATTTTTTGCTTTGTTTTTATTTTATTTTTTTAAGGGGTTCACAAAAGGGGTTAACTAGTGAGACAGTTTTATAGGGGGGTTGTTACGGACGCGGCGATACCAAATATGTGTACTTTTATTGTTTTATTTTTTTTATTTACAGGAAGAAATGAATTTATTGGGGAATATTTTTTTTTTTATTATTTATTTTGGAATTTTTTTTTTACACGTTTATTTTTAATTTTTTTTACTTTTTTACATTGTCCCAGGGTGGGACATCACTGAAAATGTCAGATCGCTGGTCTCACAGTGTGCACAGCACTCTGTGAGACCAGCAATCTCACAGGCAGCGCTGCAGGCTTCTCAGTGCCTGCTCTCGGCAGGCACTGAGGAAGCCGCCTCCCTCCAGGACCCCGGCGCCATCTTGGATCCAGGTCCTGGGAGGGAGGAAGCCTTCAGAACAGCGCGATCACATCGCGCTGTTCTGAGGTTCTCAGGGGGGCGCGCTTGGAGCCCCCTCCCTGCGCGATGCTCCCCTGTGCCCCCAGTACACCTCGATCATGTTTGATCGCGGTGTGCAAGGGGTTAATGTGCCGGGAGCGGTCCTTGACCGCTCCTGGCACACAGTCCCGGGTGTCAGCTGTGATAATCAGCTGACACCCGGCGGCGATTAGCTGCGCTCCCCCCGGGAGCGCAGCTAATCGCCTATGACGTACTATCCCGTCCATGGTCAGATTGTCACGGGTTTTAAGGACGGGATAGTACGTCAGATGTCAGAGAGGAGTTAAGGTTGTGTAAAAGCATGTTTCGATGCTCCAGTATTCGCGGGTCCCTTTCCAGGGCGGAAAGCATCTGAACAATTTGGTTTTATGACGTGGATCTAACAGCGTGGCAACACCAGTAGTCAGCAGTATTCCTAATCATAACTATACAGGTATCATGTTGCAGATAGTGCAGCAAGGAGGCACTCATATGTCGGGCTCTACCATGAGGTCCAAGCCCATGCTGTGTTGGTGGCTGGGTAACAATGAGGCTCGTCTCCTCCATCCCCTCCCGCCAACCACGAACAACAGAGAGGGGAGGATTATCCTCTTCTTCTGACAGTTGTTCGCCCATCACCTCTTCCTCCTCCATTTGTTCCTCGGACCTTGCACCTTCGATAACAGTTTGTCTGTTATCACCAGCCCCCCTGATCACAGTAATCCACCCTCCCTTGACACCCGCCTGTGTGACGACAGTATTGTACTTAGAGACAGTGTTATCCCTTCTGCTTCCTCCTCTGCTTCCTCCTGTTCTGGGACCACCATCATCTCCCGTAGGCTATTCAAAGTCTGCTCCAGCATATAGATGACTGGAATAGTCATGCTGATGATGGTGCTGTCATCGCTAACCATCTTAGCAGCCATTTCGAAACTGTGCAGAAGGGTGCAGAGGTCCTTTTTCTGTGCCCACTCTGTAAACGTGATATGCGCCATATCCGTACTGCATTGGCCCAGGCTATACGACATGACATACTGCATCAGGGCTCGTTGCTGCTGCCACAGTCACTGTAACATGTGCAGAGTGGATTTCCACCGTGTCGGCACATCGCATATCAACCTATTAACTGGCATGGACAAAGACCTCTGTATTGATGCTAGTCGATGACCTGAGGGGTGTTAACGGCTGAAATGAGGACACAGCTTATGTGCATTCTGGAGCAGCTTACCCAGGCTAGGATAATGGCGGAGAAAACTCTCCACCACTAGGTTGAGTATGTGAGCCATGCAAGGCACGTGTGTGAGCTTGTCTCGCCGTTGGGCCACCACCAGTTTGGCACCGTTATCAAACACGGTTTTCCCTGGATGCAGGTTGAGCGGAGACAGCCATTGATCAAACTCAGCCTGGAGAGTTGTTCACAACTTTTCAGCTGTATGATTGTGATCTCCAAGGCATATAAATTTTAATACTGCCTGATTGCAGTGAGCCCTAGCTGCGCAGTGCGGAGGTGGTGGTGATTCACTCTGCACTGTTGGAATGCGTGTCTCATTAAAGCAAAGGTTGAGGTGGCCTAGAGTAGATAGATGAGGAGGCAGAAGCAGTAGAGAAAGTGTTAAATGTAGAGGCTTATCCTGCAAGCTTTGGGGATTCCAAGACTTGTGGAGCAGCATCTGCCCCCTCAGCCACCAGAGTCAGCCAGTGCCCAGTCAGCGAGATGTAATGCCCTTGGCCATGCTTACTCGTTCAAGTGTCTGTGGTGAAATGCACCCTGGCAGACAGAGATTTAGTCAAGGAACGGGTGATGTTGTCTGCGACATGCTGGTGTAGCGTAAGCACAGCTTTCTTAGAAAAGTAATGGCGACTGGGCAATTGGTGCTGGTGGACTGCGACAGCCATCATCTTTCAGAAACCGTCTGTATCTACCAGGCGGAAAGGCAGCATTTCCGTGGCCATAAGATGGTGAAGTTAAACCTCTTAGTTTTGTCATGCGTAGGAGGAAAAAAACAAACATTTAATGTTCTAATAGCTGCCTCTGTTCTGTAGAACCTAAAGCATAAGCAATTGGGGTGCTGAGTGAACCATTACACCCACTAGTTTTGCATGCTTCTGTCACTGGTGGTCAACAGAGCTGGCTGCATTGTCGGCAGTGAAAACTCAAGCAAGCCAGTGCTGTAATTCACCAGTGATAGAGGCGGGAGCATACACAACCAGTGGGTGGAATGGTGCACTGGACCTCTTGGCTAAGCCACTGGTGCACGGATTAGTCTAATCATCGTATGTGATTGAACGTCATCACTCTTTCCCAACACTTCTTACCTCTCTGGGTTGACTATTCCTATACTTCCAGCACTCTCTCCAGAGATAACCAACTGTCCTGATAATGCATTCAGCCAACAGTACTCCTGCCGTAGCCTACAAGGGACATTCACAGGTTTTGCCTTTTAAATATTGATAGACCCAAAAATAATGATGTGTGGATAAGGCCTTATTCTCAGCTCCAAAACCCAAGAAAAAGGTATTTGATAAAGGAAACAATTAAAAGAGTCCACTTAGCATTTTATTCAGTAAACAGATCATACATAAAAGCAAGTGCAAGCAAAAACAAATTCAAAATGATAAAAAAAACAGCTCTGGAGGGGGAGAGGTATGCCCTCAGAAAAAGTGGTGATAAATTTAAATCACTATAATAATGTACCTGAATGCAAAAAGCATGTATATAACATCATGTATATCAAGTACTACCGTAAATAGAATTATCAAGCAATGATTACATTTATGATTAGTCATTTAAAAATTAATTAACATAATATACATGATGAATTAGAGGTTCTAGAGTTAATAATGATACACTTCCTCAGCCCAAAATAATGTCTAGTAATTGCCAATTGTTGTCTATTTTAAAGGGGCTAGGAAGAAATATAATTCATGATCGCAGAGAAGTAAATAAAGTGCAAGTGCTAATACATTTCACAGATAGTACAGTACCTGCAGACTGTTGTATGAGAAATCACCATAGGAGGACATGCCTCAACCCCCTCACACCACTCCAATGCCGTTTCACCCCTGCTTCATCAGGGAGTGTGGTGAGGGGGGAGATTCAAACAAATATATAAGGAGTTCACAGCTGCACATGATTAATAATGAGAAAAGCCAGATTACGAGGCTTCATTGGTCGCACATGCATCCTGGGAACACATTCGGAGTGGAGGACACTGAGCATGTCACTGAAGGGCGTGTTGTCATTCATGACGCGCCACCGAGTCAGTCAGCTCCTGAGATGCAAGCCAGGCGAATACTCACCACGGCGCACGACGCTCCCCACAGTCATTTTGTTACAGGGAAGTAAGATGATTGTGAATGGCTAGAGTATGGGTATAGATCTGTAACTAGTGTGTGATGTATATAAGGCAGACGGCAGATTAGCACTTGTATTACCAAAATAACACAAAAAGAGCAAAAAATATAAAAGGTGAAAAAGCACAAAAGTGTGTAGACCGGTGATGTGGAGAATTATGAGTGAACTGAAATCATGAATTAAAAAGTATATGTACAGTTGTGCTCAAAAGTTTACATACCCCAGCAGAAATTTGCTTTCTTGGCCTTTTTTCAGAGAATATGAATGATAACACCAAAACTTTTTCTCCACTCATGGTTAGTGGTTGGGTGAAGCCATTTTTTGTCAAACTACAGTGTTTTCTCTTTTTAAATCATAATAACAACCCAAAACAAGTTACCGTAGCTACAAAATTGCCAAATTGCATAAAAATTTTGGCTCAACAAAATATAACATGTGTCAACGGAACATGGTATTCCCAGCCAGTCTCCCACGCTGGTACTTTCCCAGCCTCAAGCAGCGTAGCAGGTTCAATCTGACGAGGGCAGGCACATTCAGCTTAGAAAGGCCGTTGACTAAACTGTACTTTGCCATGGCATTTATTGCCTACTTTTTGGCTAGCAGCGATGTGTTGGTATACTTTTCAAATTTCATTGCATTATTCATTTATTTGATAAATAGAATTAAGTAAATCAAAGGAAAAAATGCTCTCTGTGTTTTCAATCACATTCACTTCTTGGATAAAAATGGGAAATTTGCATGATGCATTTATGTCATTCTTAGTAGGAAAGTAATGAGGACCATTAAGATACAAAATCAAATCATTTTCCATATCACTCAACTGACAAAACACTCTAACAGAATGATCATATTTTATCAAGAAACAATATATTTTTTCTAAATCCCATATTTTTTCTGCAAAATATTTCAAAACTGATCTACGGTCATATTAAGACGCTCAACATATCCATGGGCACTTTTTAATTTTTCAACAATATAACTAGAGTCATTTCACAAAGTATTCACTTTGTTTTGCTTTGCCTGGGGCAAGAATTCAGTTTGATACTTTGGCCCTCTGTCTAAATACCCTGACCAAAGCAGAGTTGTTTGGTCGAGCCCCAATTAAAGTCAGCACCACGGCAAACACCCAAGCTGTGACTGACATTATGATTCTTTTAAAGATAACTTGTCATCACTATTTTGAAACGTGAAGTAAAGACATACCTGTGATTTCACTTTAATACTGTTTAAATGGATATCATTGGTGAAGAAATCAGCTTTGTGGTTCCTCTTTAATCAGCATTTATAGTTTTCTGCTAATTACATTTTGGTGCACAGGGGTGGACTGTACAGTCATGGACAAAAGTTTTGAGAATGACACAAATATTAATTTTTACAAAGTCTACTGCTTCACTTTTTCTAATGGCAATTTGCATATACTCCAGAATGTTATAAAGAGTGATCAGCTTAACAGCAATTACTTGCAAAGTCAATATTTGGCTAGAAAATGAACTTTATCCCCCAAAACACATTCCAACATCATTGCAGCCCTGCCTTGAGGCTATGTGCAGACGTTGCGGAATTGCCATGGAAATTTCTGCGGCAATTCCGCACCTCCCTGCGGCGGGAAATATGCATATTATAGGTATGCGTATTCCCGCTAAAAACTAGCGTTTTACAAGCGTAATTAGCTTGCAGAATGCTAGTGTTTTACAAGCGATCTGACAGGTTGGTCACACGAGTCAAACAAGTAACATCAATAGTAACAAGATCTAATGTAAAAATAATAAAAAAAATAATAAATAATGATATTCTCACCTTCCGGTGGCCCCCGCAGCTTTCCCGCCTCTCAGCGACGCTCCCGGCCAATCCCGTTTCCAGGAGTCCTTTGCGACAATCATCCCAATGACGTAGCATCACGCGAGACCGCTACGTCATCTGGGTGATCTCGCAATGCATTACTGGGATCGGGATTGGCCGGGAGCGACGCTGAGAGGCGGGAAAGATGCGGGGGCCGCCAGAAGGTGAGAATATCACTATTTTTTATTTTAATTATTGTTTTTACATGGATATGGTACCCAGGCCTGGAGGAGAGCCTCCTCTCCACCAGACCCTGGGTACCATCCCCACATGAACCGCTTACTTTGCGCATGGTGGGCACAGCCACATGCGGAAAGTAATTGGTTCAATGCATTCCTATGGCGGCGGAATCGCCGCGGTTCCGCAAAAAAGAATGAGCATGCTGCGGATTCTCCCGTGATGCGATTCCGCCGCGGAAAAACCCGCAGCATGTGCACAGCATTGTGGAATCTCATAGGCCTTAATGAGTTGTATTGTGTAAGCGGTTTTGCCGCGGTTTTGCAGCGTTTCCGCCGCGAAAAACCGCGCAAAACCGCTAGGAATCCGCAACGTGTGCACAGGCCCTAAAAGGACCAGCTAACCTCTTTTCAGTGATTGCTCCATTAACACAGGTGTGGGTGTTGATGAGGACATGGCTGGAGATCAATCTGTCATGATTAAATAAGAATGACACCACTGGACACTTTAAAAGGAGGCTGGTGCTTGGCATCATTGTTTCTCTTCTGTTAACCATGGTTATCTCTAAAGAAACACGTGCAGTCATCATTGCAATGCACAAAAATGGCCTAAAAGGGAAGAGTATCGCAGCTAGAAAGATTGCACCTCAGTCAACAATCTATCGCATCATCAAGAACTTCAAGGAGAGAGGTTCCATTTTGCCAAAAAGGCTCCAGGGCACCCAACAAAGACCAGCAAGCGCCAGGATCGTCTCTTAAAAGTGTTTCAGCTGCGGGATTGGGCTACCAGCAGTGCAGAGCTTGCTCAGGAATGGCAGCAGGCAGGTGTGAGTGCATCTGCATGCACTGTGAGGCGGAGACTCTTGGAGCAAGGCCTGGTCTCAAGGAGGGCAGCAAAGAAGCCACTTCTCTCCAGAAAAAACATCATGGACAGACTGATATTCTGCAAAAGGTACAGGCAGTGGACTGCTGAGGACTGGGGTAAAGTTATTTTCTCTGATGAATCCCCTTTTCGATTGTTTGGGACATCAGGAAAACGCCTCATTCGGAGAAGACAAGGTGAGCACTACCACCAGTCTTGTCTCATGCCAACTGTTAAGCATCCTGAAACCATTCATGTGTGGGGTTGCTTCTCAGCCAAGGGAATCGGCTCTCTCACAGTCTTGCCTAAAAACACAGCCATGAATAAAGAATGGTACCAGAATGTTCTCCAAGAGCAACTTCTTCCAACCCTCCAAGAGCAGTTTGGCGATCAACAATGCCTTTTCCAGCATGATGGAGCACCTTGCCATAAAGCAAAGGTGATAACTAAATGGCTCAGGGAACAAAACATAGAGATTTTGGGTCCATGGCCTGAAAAATCCCCAGATCTTAATCCCATTGAGAACTTGTGGTCAATCATCAAGAGACGGGTGGACAAACAAAAACCTAAAAATTCTGACAAAATGAAAGCATTGATTGTGCAAGAATGGACTGCTATCAGTCAGGATTTGGTCCAGAAGTTGATTGAGAGCATGCCAGGGAGAATTGCAGAGGTCCTGAAGAAGAAGGGTCAACACTGCAAATATTGACTTGCTGCATTAACTCATTCTAACTGTCAATATAAGCTTTTGTTACTCATATGTTTGCAATTATATTTCTGTCTGTGATAAAAACATCTGTCAAACACACACATAAAAACCAGAGGGCAGCAGATCATGTGAAAATATAATATTTGTGTCATTCTCAAAACTTTTGGCCATGACTGTACACTGGGTCTTCTCCACCCTGTCTGTGACTCAACAGCCCTCTGCTTACCTCTGATCTTTGATTGAATTGCCTGCTCTGATTAAAATGTCAGCAGTGACCTGTCATTCAAAGATCGAAAGCAGGAAGAGGGGAAGGGGAATCACAAAGAAGGATGAGAAGACTCAAAGTACAGTTCATCCCTTGTACACCAAAATTCAATTAGCAGAAAACTTCAAATGTTAATAAAAGAAGAACTGCAAAGTAGATTTCTTCACAAAAGGTATCAATTTAATTAGTATTACAGCGCCATTACAGCCATGTGTTTACTTTACTTTACAAAATTGTGTTGACAGGTTCTCTTTAAAAAACAAGTTTCAAGCATGTGTAAGTAAGAGTAGGAACCACTAGTTGAAAATGTCATATGCTGCATGGTCATGCTCTCAGATATTTAAGCTCATGAAAATCAGTATTAATTTATAAATTGTGTTAGTCATATCAGGGGCTAAAAAAGGGAGCAATGTCAAACTTTTCATCCTTTTCAAAAACCTTCTTCTAGAATTGGTATCCTTATGGAGTATAGAGCATTATTGTAATATTCTATGAATGCTGAGACTTAGTTTGAATACAAAGCATCCCTGAGCCATACACAGAAAAACTTCAGTCAATGATGATTTCCAGGGGTTCTAGGAAATTTTTGTGACTTCCAGGAGGTTAGGAAATGTTAGGGCTAAGAGTTAGCACCAAGATCTTATTTTAACGTGACATCGTTAAATGAGTAATCATATTTCTACAGGAAGAAGAGCTTTTGCGGGGAAAGATTGGCCAAGATTGAACTTTTCTTTTTTACTGGACTTCAATCTCAAGCCCGACATTGGATTCAGATTTGTCCTCACACCATTCATGACATGTGCAAACCCGAATTATTAGTGTATGGTAAAGAACAGAGATAACACAGAGACTGTTGTTTTTGTTGATTATATTTTATTATATTTATTTCTTTTTTTAATTCATTAACAATTATCAGGTGAACGCTGTGTTATTTATTGTTTTTTAGTTTTAGTAACACTGATGGGATTTTTTGATTAAGTGTACCTACTGGTACAGATAAATATTTGAATGTCCTGCAACTGAGCGTAGTTTATCTTTTGTAAGATCAGTTTGTTTTCTTCTTGTGCCTTTAGTTTCTGACATAGTAAAAATATATCTTTTAGAGCCCCCATACATGGTGTGTATGAGGGCCTCCCAACTATTCCTTGACGAATGATATCAGGAGAGCAAAATTTGGTTATTTTTAAGGTAAATGCCCTATTCTTTTATTCCCTTGGATGATGAACCATTGATAGAGGTATCTGGTGTCTCCTTTCTCCATTAGCTGTTGGCCATTTCTCCAAATAGTTGTTGGCTGAATTAGTAGGACTTTTCTCTAGGTTTATCGGCACCTTTAGCTCACTAATCAGAGCTGTGGGATATTCCATATCCCCTTGATTGATATCAATGCACATATTCTGTAGAGGGAAGTCCTGCAAAGGCTCATTACACCCAATGTCATAAGTGGTAACGCAACAAAGGAAATTAAGGGGCCTCCAGCTATAAATAATGGTTGTCATTGATGCTGTTATATTCCACACACAGAACAGACAGCATATAGGCTCTACTAACCTGACAGCTATGATCAGCTATGTCTTTAGTTTTAGATGGTAGCAGTCAGCAGCTCTGCCGCAGATGGGCTCTTTTTTCACCATTAGAGTTGCAGTGGTGTTGATTCAAGATCTGGTTAAAACTCCCTGTGATGACATAGTATTTTATCTTAAAGGGAACTTTTCACCCCCCCCCGGCCGTTTTGAAGTAAAAGAGCCACCTTCAGCAGCACCAATGTAGCAGTCTGTGAAGGTGGCTCTTTTACTTCTGTGCCCCTGGAACGCTGAAATATTCAGTTTTAAAAATCGTTCCCATACCTTATTTGAGTCACGGAGGTGTGGCTTCTGTCCTGGACTCATCACCCCCCCCAGTCGTCCATCATGCCCCTTCATCGTCACCGTGCCTGCTCCTGCCTTTCGTTTTTGTCTGGCGCCGGCACTCTTGTATCAGTCCCTGGGCATGCGCAGTGCGCGCTGCCCAGGAACTTTCAGAATGCTATAGCGCCTGCGTCGTTGCCTCCCCACAGAGTGTTATTATGTATTCACACTGCGGGGAGTAACTCCGCAGTTACTTGTCCAGGATGACGTCCGTATGGTCTACGCCAAATCTGTCCCATTCCACTACTCAGGCATACGAATCTCTGGACAATGCCAGTGTCAACCGATACCCGTGTACCCGGACCAGCCGGTCAGCTCCATCATACCTGTTAAACCTGTTTACCTGTTTGTCCCTCTGGGACAGCTGCCACGTGTCCGGGTCTAACTGGAGGTAGCACCTGTGTCCCCCAGACATTCCATTCTGACCCTGTTCGAGGGGACTTAGTATGGGTGTCTGGGGCTCACTTAGGCACACCTCCCTCAGAGCCCCCCGGGTCATGGTCTCGAGGTTGCACAAATATTGAAATAAAAAACGAATGTGAACTTCACCACCTGTGCCTCCGCTTCCATTCATTACACATTTCCTCCTCTCTGTTCATTCCACAGGTGGGGTATTTGGCCCTGGAAGCTCTGAAGTCACAGCTGCTCTTATCCCGGCAAGTCAGCAGAAGGGTAAGACTCTGTAATGTTCACCATCTGGCGTATTTTGCTGGGACTGTTCTATGTATTATTTGCCTGTTTTGTGGATCAATAAAGTATTGCAACACTGTTTTACTCTCACCCTGTGTTGTCTGAGTAATAATATGCCCAAGGTAAAATGAAAACGGGCGTTCCGCCGCCGCCATTTTGATAGAGAAAAAAATTGTCTCCATCAAGATGATGCTGGCATTGCCTGCACAGTAGCATCTAATGGAACGGGATAGATGCTAATGCGTAGGTGCCACTGCCGGCGCCATTTTACTAGAAAAAAAATTGGCTTTATCAAAATGGCGCCGGCGGCAGCGCCTGGAGCCTAAAATGATTTTTTCTGTACCAAAATGATGGCACCGGTGGCGCCTGTGCAGTAACATCTATCTGAACGTGATAGATGCTACAGCACAGGCTCAGCCACCAGTGCTATTTTGAAAAAGATATTTTTTATTTTTTTTCCAACAAAGCAAAACGCTTAAATAAAAAGAATATAGGCACATTATACATTGTATCATGCTACAGTGCAGGAGCCGTCACCATCACCTTCATGACGAATGTTATTTTTTTTTCAAACAATAGTATATTCAGTATGAAAAATAGGGGCAGGTTACTGAAGGATCAGTTACCTGTCATTTTCCCATAAGGATAAATATCTAAGAAGAGTACCACATAAAGACCCCCCACAGCCCCGCCCACAGGCCACCCGGGACCACCAGAATCTCATTAACTGAAAACTGCAAAGATTAAACAACAAGCACAAGATGGATTTCATCAACCTAGGTATCATTTTAATTAGTTTAATGGCGCCAATTTGACACTGTCTGTAGGTTACTGAGCAAAATACTGCTGACAGGTTCACTTTAACCATTGTTTTGGTTGAAATGTTCCCCAATGATAATCTAATCTCATCACTGCTGAGCCTCTAGAGATCAGCTGCAATCCGTCAAGGGAAGGCAGAAAAAGGTTTTCAGTTTCTTTATGGTGCCACTGCTGGGAATATCCAGATTCAACTGAAAAAAAAATTAATATCCAAAACATGCATAAACTTGATTGGTCCTCCCGAATTAAATATAGCTAATACTGTAGGTGAGGAGGAACCATCTGCTAATACTGGGCTTAATCTGTAGATTATGTCCTACGATGCAAAACCTGGCACAATTTTTTCGATGAGGTCCCCTTTCTTCAATAGAGAGAGACCAATGTTGGAGATGGCAACTTCTAGGCTCCCATAGATGTAAATGTCAGACATCTCTAAAACTGGAAAATCTTTTCAACCTTAGGACCAAAAATTCAGTTTAGCTAATTACATTGCTAATTTATTAAAAACTTTAATACACAAAACCTTATGCAAAAGACTTCAGCACAATAGGCGTAAAGTTCATTTTGCTATAACTGCAAATAGATTGATTCGTGTCTCCAAACATTAGTATGTGAACTTTACACCATGGCACTGGTACAGCTGCAGAACAAATAAGATTAAACAAAAAAATTCAAATCATATTCCTTTATCCTACTATACACATCACGTTATAATAAAGCTTGGCCAACGTTCATTTGGATGAAATGCATAATGCTATGTATGTAAAAGCAAGATTGTGCAATCTAAGCCAAGATTGTCTGACAAAGGTAGATGGCAATGGACCAATCAGTTTATTATAGGTTATTTGTGCCCTAGTAAAGATTAACACATGTAGGAAAAATAAGCCCAAGTGTATAAATATAAGGGCAGCCGCACAATCAGAACGGACTCTTACCAGTACTTCACTATGTCTTTTATTACCTATTTTTTGGCTAGAGCCGATGTGCTGGTATACTTTTCAATTTTCATTGCAATATTCATCTATTGGATAAATGGAATTAAGAAGAGCACAGAAAAGATGCCCCCTGGACCTATGCCTCTGCCTGTCATTGGAAATCTCCACATGCTGGACCTGGAAAAGCCCTACGAATCTCTGATGCAGGTAGGATACTGTACTTACTGTATAATCAGGAAGTGTCATTTTTTATGTCTTGGTGCTTTTATACAATAAAAACTATTTTATATAAAAATTATTATTTTTGCATCGCTTTATTCTGAGAGCTATAACTTTTTATTTTTTCGCTGATGATGCTGTATGACGGCTCGTTTTTTGCTGGACAAGATGACATTTTCAGCAGTTCCATGTTTATTTATATCCATCTTTTTGATCGCGTGTTATTCCACTTTTTGTTCTGCGGTATGATGATAAAGCATTGTTTTTTTGCCTTGTTTTTTTTAAGGGGTTCACTAAAGGGGTTAACCAGTGGGACAGTTTTATAGGGTGGGTCGTTACAGATGCAGTGATACTAAATATGTGTACTTTTATTGTTTTTTTATCTACATTAAAATAATGTGTATATTGGGGAAATATTTTTTTTTTACTTAGGGATTTTTTTAAATATTTTTCCACGTTTATTTTATTTTATTACATTGTCCCAGGGTGGGACATTGCTATATTATGTCAGATCGCTAATCTGACAGTTTACTTAGCACTCTGTCAGATCAGTGATCTGACAGGCAGTGCAGGAGGCTTGCCGGTGCCTGCTCTCAGCAAGCACTGACAAGCCATCTCCCTGCAGGACCCGGAAGGACCCCGCGGCAAACTTGGATCCAGTAGCCTGCAGGGAGGAGGCCCTTGGAACAGCGCGGCTCTGAGGTTCTCAGGGAAGCACGCAGGGAGCCCCCTCCCTGCGTGATGCTTCTCTATGCTGCCCCAACACTGCAATCATCTTTGATCGCAGTGTGCCGGGGGTTAAAGTGCCCAGAGCGGAGCTGATTGCGTATGACGTACTATCCCGTCGGAATTAAGTCCTAGGGCACATGGACGGGATAGTACGTCATATGACAGAAAGGGGTTAATGAAAATACCATAGCATTTACTTTATGACCAAATGTAACTCCAATACCATTTCCAAGACCATTGATCATTTCATTTGTAAACTTTGGCCAATATTATATTATGGGTTGATTGTCCCTTCCGGTGCTATAACAGTTTCCAATATCCTGGGAAGCAGAATATTTCAACGGCTTTAAGTCCATTGAAGCACATGAGCATTAGTGAAGTTGGGTATTGCTGTTGAAGTTTCTTTGAGATTAACAGTTGATCACCATGGATCAGAAAATCCAAATCTGCTCTGTTCAATTAATCACTGCACCAGATTATTTAGGGTGAGCAAACTCTTTAATAATATTCATTGGTGGGATCACAGTTTTGTTGGGTTCTTTCTCACGACACTTTACAAAAAAACATTTTTATCAGTTCCTAGTAGCTGTGGCATGGCTTTAAAGTTCAGCTTTCTGAATGTTTATATGTTATTAGAGGCTACGCAGATACATTATAATGGTTAATATATGAGAAAGGGCAAAATATGTGGACATACGAAAATATTGAAGAACTAAACTTTCATGCATTTTTTATATTTTGCAGGCACTTTTCATGCCTGTAGATTGGTGGGGGATTACAGAAATAAAGCCCTCAAAAATCACTGAAATGTTGGCAAAGAAGTGTGCAGAGAGGAGGGAGGCAGGAACGCAAGGCTCCTGCCCGAGTGAGCACACAGAGCGGAGTACAGTACTGTGCCTCCTGCACTGCACACTTCTCTGCCGTGTTTTGAACAATTGGTGAGGGTCTCAGGAGTCAAGATCCAGGCTCCCAAAATATAAAGAAATTCTTAAGATTATGACACTCTTTAAAGAGTTCATTATCAGGATACCTGTTTATAGTTATGACCCCAAATGAACTCCAAAGAAATTGGTCTAAGCTCAAAATTCAACAAATGAGTTAATTAATCACAAGCTGCTAAACTGAGTTTCATCAGATACACTTTTGAAGTCTCCTCAATGAAGTGTGGTTTGGACTGTATCAATGAATAAATATGTAAGTTGGCCAGCAGTTGTGGGAGTCTTTGTCCTTACATGACTCCCAGGATTGTGCAATTATGGACATAGCAGGGTAAAATTACAACTTACTCAGCATGAGGCCGGCCAGTGTAGCACTTACAGTCTCTGAGAGCACAAGATGAATGGATACAACACAATAGGGCTATTGAGAGGGCATTGTTTGACCTATCCAGTCTTGTTCACTTGGCACAATGTTGGATATTCAAACCACTTGGGTAATAAAATATTTGGATAATTTGGATACTTAAATGGTCTTTTTTTTACATTTAATTGTGAAAAATAGTGCTGAGCGAGAATGCTCATTGCTCGGGTGGTCTCCGAGTATTTTGGCGTACTCGGAGATTTAGTTTCTGTCACCGCAGCTGCATGATTTGCGGCTGCTAGGCAGCCTGAAAACATGTGGTGATTGCCTGTTTGTTAGGGAATCCCCACATGTATTCAAGCTGTCTAGCAGTCGCAAATCATGCAGCTGCGGCGACACAAACTAAATTTCCGAGCACGCCGAAATACTCGGAGACCACCCGAGCAACGAGCATACTCATTCATCACTAGTGAAAAATCAGTCTTTTAAAGGGAGTGAGGAATTCTTTTGATTAGTCAGACCTTGCAAAATAATGGGAATAAATATTTTTTCAAGCATCTTCTTCTAGAGACACACACAGTCTGCTTAGTTCAATTAGTGCAGGCCACAATTTCTCACTACTGTCTCCGATGTAGGGAGTTTCCATGCTTAGCTGCTTCTCCAGGTAGACATGGGAATACTTTGACAGTAAAACACCTGTTGGTTTATTAAAGTCTGCATAGACCAAGGCAGGGTTCAGAAAAACAAAACCAGAGCTTTCCTGGCTTAATGGAAAACAAAACAAATAAGGTATGACAGTCCTTTCTCTGCAGGCACACCTGCAGTTATCCCGCACAGTCCTTTAGCTCCTCTGGGAGCTTTGTGGGAGTTCTTTCTCTTCCAATACACAACACCACAATGACTTTCATGGCCAAGTATTTAACACCCATGTGATGGTCACATGACCTTGACATCACACAGGTCCTGGCAGGACTCTGCATGTGGAGATACGGTGGACCTCCGCCCACCCGCTCTACGAAGGTCCACTAAAAGCAGCCCATAACATAAATTCCTATTAACCCTCTCAGCAATTAGTGTGCTGGAGGAAAAAAAAACTCTGGCTTTACATCACTGACCGCAGTATGTGCAGTGACACGTATCTCCCTTCTCATACTATGCTACTGCCTCTGTCACACTAGTCATAGACTCCCACTTCAGGTGACAATTCAACTCCTGCCACAGCTCCTCTAAGGCGGGTGTCACACTGGCGAGTTTGATGCGAGTAAGTCGCACGACTTTCTCGCATCAACACCCGGGAAGGCCGCCCGCTTTCGGACCGGAGTGTGCGGCTGCATGTATTTCTATGCAGCCGCGCACTCTGGTCCGAGAGCGGGGGCCGTGCCGGGTGTTGATAAGAGAAAGTCGTGCGACTTACTCGCATCAAACTCGCCAGTGTGACGCCAGCGTTACTGTCTTAGACTATAGCACCATTTAGTGTTTATGACAGGAATTGAGGCGCTACGCTTGGTGGTTACACTTTGAAATTGAGGCAGAGAGCTTAGTGGCTGTAGAGTAACAGGAATATTCTTTTTTATTGTAACAACAGATCACTTACAATCACAAGGCAGGCCACTCTGGGGTTCCAGGCAACCTTTACAGCATGCCTTGTGCAATCTTACCTATGTAGGGTGTAACTAGCTTCTAGAGACACACATTGTCTCTTTGGTCACAGCTCACATCCAGCCACAGTTCAAGATTTTTGCATATTTCCCCAGCTTCATGGTCTCAACAGCAACTGTGGCTTGTTTGAAGTTTATCTTCATTAGCTCTGTTTGAGTGACATTGTGGTTTGAAAATACAATTTTTGTCTTTAAAGAAGTACAACTCAAATTAATGTTTTATATGACTAAAAAATATGATATTTTGCAGCTTTCTGAGAAGTATGGCGAAATATTCACTTTACATTTTGGACCCAAGAAAATGGTGATACTTGCTGGATATAAGATTATGAAAGAAGCACTTGTTACACGAGCTGAGGATTTTGGAGAACGGGCGATTGCTCCAATTTTCGAAACTATCTTCCAAGGACATGGTATTTATAGAATTATAATATTCTGCATTCTATGAATAGTAAATACACAATGGTGACCTGTTAGGGGAGCAGAATACTTTAACCACTTACTTACCGATGATGTACTATTGTGTCATTGGTATGTATTCCCTGCTTTGAGGTGGGCTCCGGCGGTAAGCCCACCTCAAAGTCGCGACATGTCAGCTGTTATAAACAGCTGACATGTGCCCGCAATAGGCGCGAGTGGAATCGTGATCCGCCCGCGCCTATTAACTAGTTAAATCCCTCTGTCAAACGCTGACAGCGGGCATTTAACTAGTACTTCCAGAGCCCAGCCGGAAATGAGCGCATCGCTGAACCCGTCACGTGATCGGGGGTCAGCGACACGTTGCCTTGACAACCAGAGGTCTCCTAGAGACCTCTATGGTTGTTGCCAGCACATTGCTATGAGCGCCACCCGGTGCTCATAGCAATTCAGTAAATCTGCTACATACAGGCGATCTGAGCATCGCCTATATGTAGCAGAGCCGATCAAGTGTGGCATGCTTCTAGCCTCCTATGGAGAAAAAAAAGTGTTTAAAAATGTAAAAAAAACTAAAAGTTCAAATCACCCCCCTTGTTCCCCAATCAAAATAAAACAATAAAAAAAATCACACATACACATATTTGGAATCGCCGTATTTAGAATTGCCCGATCTATCAATAAAAAAAGGGTTAACCCGATCGCTAACCGGCATAGCGAGAAAAAATTAAAAACGCCAGAATTACATTTTTTTGGTTGCCGAGACATTGCATTAAAATGCAATAACGGGCGATCAAAAGAACGTATTTGCACAAAAGTGGTATCATTAAAAACGTCAGCTTCGCACGCAAAAAACAAGCCCTCATCCAACCCCAGATCACGAAAAATAGAGATGCTAAGGGGCTCGGAAAATTGCGCTTTTTTTAGCAAACTTTAGAATTTTTTCACCACTTAGATAAAAGAGAACCTAGACATATTTGGTGTTTATGAACTCGAAATGACCTGGAGAATCATACTGGTCGGTCAGTTTTAGCATTTAGTCAACCTAGCAAAAAAGCCAAGCAAAAAACAAGTATGGGATTGCACTTTCTTTGCAATTTCACCGCACTTGGAATTTTTTTCCCGTTTTTGAGTACACGACATGGTAAAACCAATGGAGACGTTCAAAAGTACAACTCGTCCTGCAAAAAATAAACCCTCACATGGCCATAGTGATGGAAAAATAAAAAAAAGTTAAGGCTCTGGAAAGAAGGGGAGCAAAAAACGAAAACGAAAAATCGAAAAAAGCTCCCGGAGTTAAGGGGTTAAAGTCCAGTAACTATAGCTGATTCTGCTAATTGGAAGATTCACTAAAAAATCAATAAATGTCAATTATGAGCACATTTTTTGTGAATTGAAGAACACTTACGCCAATTCTTAGAGGTTGCGTAATGAAGGGGGAAAGTCATGGCTAATGTCTATAATTCTGCATTCTTCTTATTCCTACTTTACCGTCATCATCAACAAGTTTTTACATCCTTTTTCTCCTATTCATTTAGTTTTTAAACTTTTTTTTTGTGAATTTTAAACTAAATAATATACATTAAAATGAAGTTGCTGATATTTATTGAACAAATCCAGGGGAACAAACAAATGAACAATTTTTATCAGTCAAGGTGAACATGAACAAGAAAGACACAAAAGAAAAAGGGAAGAGAGGGAGGCAATCAGGTTATTGCTAGAAAGTAACCATTAGTCCTGTTTTTAATTTTTATCTACCTTCTCCTTCATCTCTTTCTATTTCATCTCCTTCTACTTCTATACATCATGCTTTTTCCGTTTCCGTCTTCTCATTCATCTTCCTCATTATGTTCAGTCTTCTTCCTTTTTCATTTTGCTCTTTTCTTTGATATCATCTTCCTTTTGCATTTCTTTCTTTATCCAATTATTCATCTACGTCATGATTCTCTTCATTTTTTATATTATCTTCACCTTATCTCTTCCTGGCTTAATTTCCATCTCCTTCATCATCATTATCATTATAATAATCATCATCTTAATTATTCTTCTTTTGCCTTTTTCTTCACCATCTTTACCATTATCATCTTCATTCTACTTTTCTCCTTCTTCTTCCTCGTCCATCACCTTCTTCTTCAACTTTCTTCTTCAGCTTTATTATTACTTTCTTAATTCTTTATTTTTTTCTTACTTTTCCTGTTTTTTTTCCTTATCTTTCGCGTTTTCTTTTCGTCCTCACTTTCTCCATCTTTTTTGCAACCATCATCTTTTTCTTTTCTGTTTCTTCTCTTCTTCTTTTCTCTTACTTTTGCATAATTTCTTCTTTTCTTCTTTCTAATTATTAGTAGAACTATTATTGTGCATGGCAACCTCAGTTGTCAATTTACATGCATTTTCTTGTTTGTGGGTTTTATTTATAAATCCAATTTTTAAGTCACAGAATTAAACTTCTTCAACTTTTTAAAGAAACCACTTGTTGGATTATTTAGATTACTAAAGGCTATTTTCTATTCAGTATGATTAATTAAAACTTGCCAAAGTTTTCATATTTAACTTTATTTTAGGTATAATATTTTCCAATGGAGAACAATGGAAATCCATGAGGAGGTTCACGCTATCAACACTTCGAGACTTTGGAATGGGAAAGAAAAGTGTGGAAGCCAGAATTCAAGATGAATTAATGCCCCTTATAGAAAGTTTTAGATCTCACAATGGTAAGAGACATCATTCACATTTATCTCATAGCTTTCATATACTCTGACTTCTCGTTTGTCGCTTTCTACAACCCGGTCTAAACAATCCACATTGTCAATCCGCTCACCACAAAGTGCTCTATATTTGCGTCACATTTTTCTGCATGTGGGAAACATCTACAGCATCTAAACATATCATTAGGATTTCAGTTGTAATTCAGGCTGTAGGTTTGCTCCAATTATCTCTTGGTTGTTTCAGTAATCTACAGTCATTACTGAAGATAGCTTTACCTTGGGTTTACAAATGACCTTTTAGATTAAGGAAAGATGTATATCTTTGTACCGTGTCAGCCAGTAGATAGAAAAATATTTAGAGTTGAGAGTCCTTAGTATGTGTTGAGCGATACTGCTCGATATCTAAAAATATCGTATCGAAATGGTATCGTCGATATCACTAAATATCGTCGATATCCGATTCCGATACCGGAAGTCCCATGTAAGTCTATGGGAACAAAATATCGCAACTAAAAAAAACCTTTATTTCCTTGTAAACACTAAATATACACATAGAATACATATATATATATATACATGTCATTGTGACATATATATATACATATATTTATAGTTTTTACACTTCTACATAGTAAAATAGACTCTGATTCAATTGCCGGGTAAAGCCGTGACATACCCCATAGAAGTCGACGGGCTCGGTGCCGAGTACCCCCAAAACCTCTGGCTCTGTGCGACTCAACTTGGGCGTCACGAACAGGATTCTGTAGCTCGCTATAAGCGAGTCCTGTGTGCCTGAATTGAACTGGTTTTGTGCTTGAGAATTGCTAAAATCATCAGAGAATGTATTTGCCATTTTTCAGCCATATCTGCGTCACGACGAGGCACTGGTGAAGAAGAAGGGCGTGCTCTTCGTGGGTGTACACTCACTCAGTGACGCGAAAACGATGGCTCTAAATGGTACTGCAATGTAAGATCGTGCCCCACAGCTCTTCAGTTCCGCCTCCTCATCCTCCTCAGTGTGCGGAAACTAACGCGAAGGTCCCGCCTCCCTACAAAAGAGGGGCCCTCTCCTGATGCTAATGACACATGTGACTTGGCAGAGATGGCTAATGGACATGAGCAGAAGTGTGAAGGGATGGAGCAGTCAGACTCAGAGCTCTCCCCCCACGGAAGAGACCCGATCGCCACGGAACCACCATTGGGCACCCGGCCTGGAAACCCTCCTACGCTGCAAGAAGCGGAGGATACCCTAAGAGGCCTGGCCCGGCACCGGGAGGAGGTCGCCAGGATGAAAGCCAGCTGACGTGCCCTAAAAATAAACTTGGAGCGGCGCCAATCCCTCTTACCTGAAGTGTCTGTACCGGAAGGTGAGGCACCCGTTCTAGTAGAGGAGCCCTTGCAATGTGATCCGGTTGACGTTGTCGCAGTGGAGGCACCCGTTCCTGCAAAAAACTCTGCACCGGCAGCACCCCAGATCCCACTGTCTGCCCCCGTCGCTGAGACAGAAGAAGCGACACCCGTCCTCATGGAGGAGGCCGCGCAGGCACCAGAGGTCTACCTGCCTGTACCGGAGCCCCGACTGTCATCTGTTCCAGAGCCGGCTGCTTCCTCCGCAGGTGAGCGCCGCCAGGACTGGGGGGCGCAGGAGAGCTGCCGCAAACCGGACACTGTAAGCTGGCATTTGATGGTGGAGACATGGAGCAGCTGGTGGAGGAGAATTACAACCGGCGTCAGGAGGAAGAGTGGAGACGTTGGGAGCGGGAAGCAGAGTGACAAAGGGAGCAGCGAGAATCCCAAAAGCTTCGCCAACGTCAGCTGGAGAAGGACCGGGCAGAGAAGGACCGGATGAGAAAAGATAAAGGAACCCTGTGGGAGCCGCGGCGTAAGGGTGCAGTACGGAGCTTTAAATTGAAAGGTGGTTGGGGCTTCATCCAGGAGCCTGGACTTTATTTAGAAGTTTTTGTGAACCGGCGGGATGTGGAGGCTCACCTCCCAGAAGGACACCCGGGGAGGGACCTGTTGCCAGGAGACTTGGTGACTTACACCCGACACTGGGGTTACAATGGATGGTACGCCCTAAATGTTACCAGGTGCGACCCCTACTCCCCAGAGTGTCAGGAACCTGTGAGACCCTCGGAGCCTTCAGCCTCCCACATCCAGGCCTCTGCAAAAGTGCCCACCCCACGCCGTAAATCTCCCCAGCCTCCCTCAGTGGTCTCCTCAGCAGCCCCAGCTATGGACATGATAAGTATAGCTGGCCCGTACCCGGCGCCTGTTAGGCCCCCTGGGGTTCGTTCAGTCCGGGACATAGGGTTCCAGACCCGGAGGGAGATGAAAGAGGTGGCCACACAGACCCAGATAGCGGGTCACGACTTGACTGTACAGGCCACACAACGTCATCAGGTCCTGGTGGTCCTTGGTGCCTCGGATGTTTGGCAAGCATCAGAAGAGTACCAGGTGGTACCTGGAACACCCCTGCCAAAGAATTATAAATAACTCGGACAGGGTCCCTGTATGTAAATAGTTAACTTGTTGATGTACCCGGACGGGTGAATGTTCATAAAAAAGTTTTTTAATTTAATAAAAAAAAAAAAAACACAGTTTTCATTACTTTTATTACAGTCTCATACTGCGACGCCATCGATCTCCTGTAAAAAAATGAAAAAAAAAAAAGTATACCACCTGACCGATGCAGTCCATAGTAACGAGTGTCCCACGACGATCCAGCTCTGCTACATCAGAATGACAGGCAGAGCCTGTCATCCCGGCGCAGCACAGCTGATTACCTGCTTCCCCGGCGGTGACGTCATCGGACTGGTTTACGGCCGGGATTACCCTGCAGTCACTGCAGTTATCGCGAAAAACTGCATGTGACCGCCAGGGAGAAGATAATGGCGGCCATCAAGCAGTCCAGGACGTGACCGCCGGAGATCTTCTGCCAGGTAAGTGCCGCTGACTCCTGACAGACCCGACCGACGGACACTCACAGTGACAGTGACAAATCCGATTCCGGTATTCGATAAGACGAAAATATCGAAACGAATTATCGAAAGGCCGATAGAGCTAATATCGGCCGATATCCGATATTTGCAGTATTGTATCGCTCAACACTAGTCCTCAGTGGTTGATATCTTTTAATGGCTAACTGAAAAGATGGTAACAAATTGCAAGCTTTCGAGACTACTCAGGTCTCTTCATCAGGCGAAGACTAATACAAAATCTGAAGAATCACATATTTATACACAACAGGACACAGGAATAATGCAATAGGTAAGACAAGTGACGTGAAGCAGAACTGTCATTATGGCAGAGGGATGAACATAAATATTGGAACAGTTCATAGATAAGGAGTGAAAGTTTTATTACCCTTTGATTGGAGTCTGCTATTGTGTTTTGATGCCCTAGAAGGTCAGAGAAGCAGATTCCTTGATTGATGTAGAAAGACATGAATCCATGAGATATATTCATTCCAGAACTAAGAGTGTCAAAGGTCATCATAAGTTTATATTCCCAAACCTTTCTATCTTTCTCAGATTTGAAGTTAGATTTTAATACAAGTAATTCCATATCCATCATGCTATGACCGGGCATACAAAAGTGTTTTGCCACAGGTAAATACATTCTTTTTTCTCTTAGGCCTCTTTCACACATCCGTTGTGCGCCTGACGGCGCCCTCCGGCGCCCTCCGGCATTTTTTTGTCCAACCGCATCCGGGAAATGTAATGCCGGATGCGGGTTTTTTTGCATTGACTTTCATTAGCGCCGGATGGCGCCTGATGTCAGTGCGTTGTATCCATTTTTGTCCGGATCCGGCGGAAATGTACATTCTGGCGGCCGGACAAAACGGAGCATGTAACGTTTTTTTTTTTTGCCGGAGCTGCCTGATGTGCCTGAAGCGGCGCATCAGGCGGCCGGAAACAATAGAATTCAATGGAACCGGATCAGACTTTTGTGCAATCCGGCAGAAGTCTGATCCGGATTCTGGAAATCGAGGTCTACTACTACTACTACTACTACTACATTTTCCAGTGTCTCCGGGCATCAGAAACCCCTTTTTTTCTGGGTTCAAAAGTTCAGGTCAGATCCAGCAAAAAACCGGATCCGTTGCATCAGTTTTTTTGTTTCAGCGCCGGATCCGTCCCTTCAGGCATAGAACGGATCATACCTGATACAAAAAGACGGATGTGTGAAAGAGGCCTTATTGTGTGGCGATGAGAATTCATCCTTGTTCTCAGTTTTTGCCCGGTCTTTCCCACATACAGACCCCCAGTTGGACATTTCGTACAAATAATTAGGTACACCACATTAGAAAAAAGAATGGATTTACCTGTGGCAAAACACTTTTGTATGCCCGGTCATAGCATGATGGATATGGAATTACTTGTATTAAAATCTAACTTCAAATCTGACAAAGATAGAAAGGTTTGGGAATATAAACTTATGATGACCTTTGACACTCTTAGTGCTGGAATGAATATATCTCATGGATTCATGTCTTTCTACATCAATTAAGGAATCTGCTTCTCTGACCTTCTAGGGGCATCAAAACACAATAGCAGACTCCAATCAGAGGGTAATAAAACCTTCACTCCTTATCTATGAACTGTTCCAATATTATGTTCATCCCTCTGCCATAATGACAGTTCTGCTTCACGTCACTTGTCTTACCTATTGCATTATTCCTGTGTCCTGTTGTGTATAAATATGTGATTCTTCAGATTTTGTATTAGTCTTCGCCTGATGAAGAGACCTGAGTAGTCTTGAAAGCTTGCAATTTGTTACCATCTTTTCAGTTAGCCATTAAAAGGTATCAACCACTGAGGACTCTCAAGTCTAAATATTTTTCTTTTAGATTAAGCAATTTTTATATTTTTTAGTTTTTTTATAGATAATTTATTCTATTTTTTAGATATTTTTTTTTATTCTTCTAGGCAAACCATTCAATGTTCACATGCTGATAAACAGTGCAGTTTCCAATGTAATCTGCTCTATTATCTTTGGGAAAAGGTTTGAGTATGATGACTCAACGTTTAAAAGATTAATCAATCTGTTAGATGAAAATTCCAAACTGGTCGGTTCACCCAAAGTGCTGGTAAGAAAAACTTCATATCTTATATCTAACCTTTTTAGTGAATTCTCAGAAGAATAGTATCAGGGTCACCTTTAAGACTAATGCTAGTGCAATCAAGCGCTCAGACAAATGGACCCAAACTCATCTCCTGGTTCTCACCCAAATCCCTCCAGTTGCTTAATGAATAAAATAAAAGTGCCCTGGATAATAGATGATGACTTTTTGATGATGACTTTTATAATAGATGAGGACTTTGTTCCCTAAATGAGTCCTTACAGTTTGTAACGGGTCTGGGAGGTGGAACCTCTGAGCTACTATACAAGGGGGCGGTCCTTGTAAGGGAGCGGGTGGCGACCAGGGTAGACGGGCAGGCAGTCACAGCAGGTAACCGGGGAAGTCTCTGGATGAACGGGCAGGAGATCACGGCAAGTGACCGGGGCAGTCTCTGGATGAGCGGGCAGGAGATCACGGCAAGTGACCGAGGCAGTCTCTGGATGAGCGGGCAGGAGATCACGGCAAGTGACCGGGCAGTCTCTGGATGAGCGGGCAGGAGATCACGGCAAGTGACCGGGCAGTCTCTGGATGAGCGGGCAGGAGATCACGCAAGTGACCGAGGCAGTCTCTGGATGAGGGGGAGATCCTGCAATGACTGAAGCGTCCTGGATGAGCGGGCAGGAGTTACAGAACGTGCCGAGGGCAGTCTCTGGATGAGGTAGGTACGGACCTGCGATGGCTGAACCTCCCGGTAGGCTAGCAGGCGGTTAGCAGATGAGCGCTCCCAGGTGAGCAGGCGAGAGTCTCTGGAATAGCAGGCGGTCACGGCACGTGACGGCAGAACCTCCAGGTAGGCTAGCAGGCAGGTAACAGATGAGCGCTCCCAGGTGAGAGGCGAGAGTCCTGGAATGCAGGCGGTCACGGCACGTGACGCAGAACCCAGGAGGCTAGCAGGCAGGTAACAGATGACGCTCAGGTGAGCGGACTGTAGCAGGAAGTAGCACACTGGAAAGAAATGGCAAGTAACTGCATGGACCTGATGGGCTGAAGCAGATTATGAACAGTGCAACAACATTGCTGGGCACTCTTTTGGAGGAATGCCTTATAAAGGTGAGTCCTGGCCCATTGGCAGGGGACTTAGGCGGTGCGCGCGGCCCCTTAAGAGGGGGTAGCGCGCGAGCAAGCCAGTGGCGGAAGGAGCGCGCGCTGCCAGCAGAGCGGGAGGAGGACGCCGGGCTCGGAGCAGAGGGGTGAAGGGAACAGCGTCCCTGCCTGGCAGAGGGCAGGGACGCCGGCGCTACAGTACCCCCCCTTTAGGCCCCCCTTTTTTAGGCCAGAGAGAAATTTAGCTAGGATGAGAGGGGCATGGATGTTCTCCCGAGGCTCCCACTTCTCTCCTCAGGACCAAACCCCTTCCAATCCACCAAAAAATAGGTCTTCCCTCTTACCCTTTTTATGGCCAGAATATTCTCTACCTCAAATTCGTTTTCAGCTGAAACCGGAGCAGGAGGCGTACCTGTGGACTTGGAAAAAGAGTTAAGTACCACCGGTTTGAGGAGAGATACATGGAAGGAGTTAGGGATCCGCAAGTTGGCCGGGAGTTTCAATTTATAGGCCACCGGGTTGATCTGACTGATGACCTCCAGAGGACCGATGAACCGAGGCCCTAACTTATAGGAAGGAATCTTGAGCCGGACATACTTGGACGAGAGCCAGACCTTATCCCCGGACGGAATTGAGGAGGATCCAGACGTTTTTTGTCAGCATGTCTTTTCATACGCTCGGATGACAGAAGAAGTGCGGATCGGGTACTCTCCCATATGGAGGAAAATTTGTTAACAAGAGATTCCGCAGCCGGATTGTCCACTGAGGTGGAGACGGGAAATGGGATCCGAGGATGCTGACCGAAGACTACAAAAAACGGGGATTTGGAGGAAGATTCGCTCTCGTGATTGTTGTAAGAAAATTCGGCCCATGGCAGGAGATCCACCCAGTCAGAATGGTGGGCATTAACGAAGTGCCGGAGGTAACTGGTCAGAATCTGATTGATCCGCTCCACTTGACCATTGGACTGTGGGTGGTAAGCGGAGGAGAAGTCCAGGGTGACGTCTAACAATTTACAAGTGGCTCTCCAGAAACGTGAGGTGAACTGTACCCCTCGATCCGACACGATGTGACGGGGCAGGCCATGAAGACGGAAGATGTGGCGGATAAAGTCCTTAGCCAGCTCGGGTGCAGACGGGAGGCCTGGCAGAGGAATAAAGTGAGCCATCTTGGAAAAGCGGTCCGCGACCACCCAAATGACCGTACAACCAGCAGAGACGGGGAGGTCAGTTATGAAGTCCATGGCTATATGCTGCCAGGGGGCAGCGGGTACAGGAAGCGGAAGAAGGCGACCGGCAGGCAGGTGTCTCGGAACTTTGTTGCGGCCACAGGAGGCACAGGCAGCCACAAAGTCTATTACGTCCTTGTGCAGGGTAGGCCACCAGTAATGCCGGGAAATAAGCTGGAGGGTCTTTCTCTGACCGGCGTGGCCAGCCAGTTTAGACGAATGACCCCAGTGTAGGATCCTCTCCCGATCGGGTACCGATACGAACGTCTTACCGGGAGGGAGACGGTTTAGGCTCACGGGAGCCACCTGCATGACTCTGGCGGGATCGATGATATGTTTAGGTTCTTCCTCGAGATCCGACACCAGGAAGGATCGAGACAAGGCGTCCGCCTTGATGTTCTTGTCCGCCGGGCGAAAATGTAGAATAAAATCAAAGCGAGCAAAAAACAAGGACCACCGGGCTTGGCGCGGGTTAAGTCTCTGGGCATGCTGGAGGTAAGCCAAGTTTTTGTGGTCAGTGTAAATAATTACCGGATGAAGAGCCCCCTCGAGTAGGTAACGCCACTCCTCCAATGCCAGCTTGATGGCCAATAACTCTCGGTCTCCTATGGAATAATTGCGCTCAGAAGAGAAGAGTTTGGAGAAGAAGCCGCAAGTTACCATCCTCCCGGACGATGATTTCTGAGTAAGTACCGCTCCGGCTCCAGAGAAAGAAGCGTCAACCTCCAGGAAGAACTGCTTGTTGCCGTCCGGGCGATGCAGCACTGAGGCGGAAGAGAAGGCCTGTTTTAAGGAAAGAAAGGCCTCCTCTGCTTCGGGCGTCCACTCTTTGGGGTTAGTGCCCTTACGGGTGAGCGCAGAAATTGGGGCAGTCCGGGAAGAGAAGTGCGGTATGAAGAGGTGGTAATAGTTAGCGAAGCCCAGGAACCGCTGAATGGCCTTCAATCCCTCCGGTCGGGGCCATTTGTCATGTATAGTGTACAGTTCCTATAGCGTCTTGTGCTTGGGTGCGAGGAAAACACAGGAGACATAGGTTGAAATGAAATGACTTGTATTACTTCATACAAGCATGCTGAAAAGTTCACACAGTTTGCAGGAACAGCGACAGGAGACACAGCAGGCCAGAGTAACTTCAAGCACTACAATAAATCTCCAAAGCAGGTTCAGGATCTCTTCTCTGTACCGTAATTCCTCTGCAAACATGGATTCAAAAAACAGCAGGTTTCCAGAGTCCAAAAGTGTTCCAAGGTTCCTCAGTAGGGAATATCTGGAGTACAAGTCCAAGGCTTCCAGGAGTCTGGTCACAGACTGACTGAGGCTTGATTCAGGAGCACTGATTGTTCAGCTGAGGCTGCTTAAGAAGCAAGAGGGAAGAATCAGGGCGGGAACATGAAAACTGGAAACTCCATATTAACTGAGGGCAAGAGCTGCAGAAAGACAGAAAGCAAAATGGCCGACGAAAAACTGAGTTTCAAGGAACATGTCAACAGAGACAAAGAACCTTACATTACTCCCCCCTTAGGGACAACTCCGGATGACCTCAGACCAGGCTTGTCAGGGTACCTCTGATGAAACTGGCGGAGCAGGCGAGGAGCATTTACATTATTGACTGGTTCCCATGAGTTGTCCTCCACTGGGTAGCCCTGCCATTTAATCAAATATTGCAACTGATTTCTGTACAACCTGGAATCTAGAATCCTTTCCACCATAAATTCTTCCTGACCATCGACCAGCACTGGGTCAGGGCAAGGAGAAGAACGTCCAGGAAACGTATTGGGTGTTGCAGCCTTTAGTAGGGATACATGAAAGACAGGGTGGATTCTCATAGTTCTGGGCAGTTGAAGACGACAAGCAACAGCACTTATAATCTTATTGATCTTATAAGGTCCAATGTACTTATGTCCCAATTTAGACGATGGAATCTTTAATTTAAGATTTCTGGTTGACAGCCAGACCAAATCTCCTACCTTGAAAGCTGGTGCAGGTTTACGAAATTTATCTGCTGCTTTCTTGTACCTTTCCTGAGCCAATTCTAGATTTTCCTTTAGAAGATCCATATTCTTTTGTAAAGAAGTGATTCTTTCAGCCACTGCCGGCAAGGGCGTATCTATGGGAAATCGAGGAAGAATGTTAGGATGATAACCTAGATTGGAGTAAAAAGGAGACTGCTTAGTGGAGGCGCTCTGAGAGTTGTTATAAGAGAACTCAGCCAGTGGAAGTAGATCCACCCAATCATCCTGTAGGTGGCAGATAAAACAGCGGAGATACTGCTCCAGGGTCTGATTGGTTCGTTCTGTCTGTCCATTAGTCTGGGGATGAAAAGCAGAAGAAAGGTTTACTTTAATGTCCAATGCTGCACAGAAATTTTGCCAAAACCTTGAAGTGAATTGCACCCCTCATCCGAAATGACCTCATCCGGTACTCCATGTAAGCGAAACACATTCTTAATCATCAAGTCTGATGTCTGTTTTGCAGTGGGTAAGCCGACACAAGGGATAAAATGAGCTGCCTTTGTTAGACGGTCAACCACCACTAGAATGGTGTTCTTCCCTTGAGAGGTTGGTAACTCCACAATGAAGTCCATAGAAATGGATCCCCACGGGCGGGACGGGGTGGGAAGAGGTTGCAACAGACCAGTTGGTGAGGAGCGAGGTGTTTTGCATCTTGCACAGACTTCACATGAAGTGACATAGTTTAAGACATCTTTCCTGTAAGTGGGCCACCAAAAGAAACGAGAAAGAAATTCTTGTGTCTTTAGAATTCCCCTATGCCCGGCTATCTTGGAATCGTGGATGAGTTGCAATACTCTCAATCTGACTGTTTCAGGTATATACAGACGTTGTCCCTGAATCCACACACCATTCTTAAAGACAAGACTTACGTCCCTTGGGGGTTGAGCCAACAAAGAATCCGCATGGTATGCTTCCTTGATGTCCTTAAGTAGGTCTTGATTATGAATCACTCCCAGGAATCTAGAGTCAGGAAGAATAGTCTTAGGAGGAGTAAGTGGACGTGTCTCTGCTGAATGAATCCTAGAGAGTGCATCAGCCTTTCCATTGCGCGATCCTGGTCTATAAGAAATGACAAAATTAAATTGGTTTAGGAAAAGATTCCAGCGAGCCTGGCGAGGAGTCAGGCACTTAGCCGACCTGATAAATTCAAGGTTACGATGGTCTGTCAGGACGACTATTTGCTGTGCAGCCCCTGAAGAAGGTGTCTCCATTCCTTGAAGGTGGCAATAATGGCCAACAATTCTCTATTGCCCACATCGTAGTTCCTCTCAGCCGAAGACAACTGCTGGGAAAAGAAGGCACAGGGATGCAAGACATTCTTCTCACTGTTCTCTGAGAGAGTATAGCTCCAACGGCACAGTCTGAAGCATCCACCTCTATTATGAACGCAAGCTCGGGGTTGTGATGTACTAAGATAGGTGTGGTGGTAAATTTATCCTTTAAACAGGAAAATGCTTCCTGAGCTTGCGGGGTCCAGGAGAACCTAGACTGTTTCTGGGTAAGTTGGGTGATAGGTGACACTACCTCAGAAAAATTCTTAATGAAACGTCTATAGAAGTTGGCAAACCCGATGAAACGCTGCACCTCCTTCACATTTCTAGGAATTGGCCAATCCTTGATGGCTTGGGTCTTGCTTCCATCCATGCTAATCCCTTGCGTAGATAGTACATACCCCAGAAATTGAATTTTGGTCCTATGGAATTCACATTTTTCAAGTTTGATGTAGAGATGGTTTTGTCTTAGGCGTTCTAAGACCATTCTCACATGTCCATGATGTTCCTCTGTGGAGTTAGAAAAAATTAGAATATCATCCAGATAAATCACCACAAATGTATCTAGGAGATCCCTGAAGATATCATTCACGAAGTGTTGGAAAGTGGCTGGGGCGGTACTCAGACCAAAAGGCATAACTAGATATTCAAAGTGTCCATAGCGTGACCTGAAAGCAGTCTTCCATTCATCCCCAGGTCTAATACGGACCAAGTTATAGGCCCCACGGAGATCCAATTTAGAGAAAATTTTGGCATGCCGCACTCTCTCCAACAACTCAGGGATTAAAGGCAATGGATAACGGTTTCTAATAGTAACCTTATTGAGTTCCCTATAGTCTATGCAGGGTCTCAGAGATCCATCTTTCTTCTTCACAAAGAAGATGGGTGCACCTGCGGGAGATGAAGAGGGGCGTATGAAGCCCTTGGCTAAATTTTCGTCTATATAATCCTTCAAAGCTTTTAGCTCGGGCCCCGCTAGGGGGTAGATCTTACCAAAAGGTATCTCGGCTCCAGGCAATAATTCAATTGGACAATCATATGGACGGTGAGGAGGAAGCTGATCAACGTTCTTCTTGTCACATAAATCCACATAGTCCTGGTATACAGCTGGTAGTTCAGGGACTGACATGGTTCCTTTAGGAACAGAGCAAGCTGAAACTCCTTGACTCATCTGTTTCTCCGGAAAGTGTAATTCCTTGGTCTCCCAGTTAATGTAGGATTCTGAATCTGCAGCCATGGTAGCCCTAGAATAATGGGAAAGTGGGGAGAAGAGATAAGCAAAAAAGACATTTTCTCCTGATGATCTTTACCCATAAGGACCCTCAAAGGCTCTGTTTCTTGATCCACTGGTCCAGAAGTCAGTAGAGAGCCATCCACAGTCTCCATCTGTACTGGAGTAGCCTTCTTCACTGAACGTATCCCCTGTTTCAGAGCAAAGGAGATATCCATGAAATTTCCACTTGCTCCTGAGTCGATCATAGCAGAGCTAGACACCCAGACTGAGTCAACCCAGAGTTTGATGGAAAGGAAGCAATGAGAATTGTTTCTTTTACAACTCAGCTGGGACACCGCTGAGGAAACTTGAAAAATTGCAGCGTTTATACCGTCATCGTCCCCAGAACTAACAGAGTTTAAGTCCGAGAAATCAAGATCTCTTGCAGCAGATCTCTCTGGAGCCTGAGGCTCGGACATGACAGAGCTCCTCTCGCAACACTCACAGTGAATGACTGCTGCAGTAGTCTTACGAGAACGGCTGGGGCAGTTTATAATGAAGTGCCCTGACTTACCACAGTAGAAACATAGATTTTCCTTTATACGATGTTCTTTGCGTGCATCACTAACCCGTCTTTGTAAAGAGTCCACCTGCATGGGTTCAGGTTCTGGTTCCCTTGTGATCCTGCTCAAAGGTTCCTTAGCTGAGGAGGGAGGTAGTAAAAGGTTAGTGCTATTATTTTCGAACCATCTCTCTTGTCTGCGTTCAGTCAGACGAGCATCAATACGGATACAATAGTTAATAAAGTCACCTAACGCAGTGGGAGGGTCGGCACGAGCAAGTTCATTCTTAATCAGTGGAGACAACCCTTTCCGAAAAATAGATTTTTTAGCGGAAGTGTCCCAAGTGGTATCAAAAGCCCATCTCCTGAAATCCAGGGCATATTCGACTACTGAACGCTTACCTTGGCGCAAGGTTAACATGGCTGCTTCAGCTGTTGCACCTCGATTGGGGTCATCAAACACCTGCCCCATGGCTGAAATAAAAGCATCAAGGTGATTCAAACAATCATCCTCAGTCTCAATCAGAGGGTTTGCCCACATCAAAGCCTTATTGGTAAGCAACATGATTATAGTAAGCACTTTGGATCGTTCAGTGGGAAATTGTGAAGCATGTGCAGAGAAAAATAAATTGCATTGATTAATAAATCCCCTGAATTTCTCACGTTCACCGCCAAAACGAAAAGGAGGTAATTTGGGGATCCCAGAACTCGGGGTTATGGCAGGAGCCTGGGCTCGTTCCTCTAGAGCCTCAATCCTGGCTCGCAATTCCTGGGTAGTCTGTCCAAACACTTGCAAATTATGATTAGTGAGGTCCTGTAGGCTTGCAAAACGGGTTTTTAAAGTCTGTACATCTGAAAGGACTGTATCAGTCACTCCGCAAAGTTCCTTTATGCGGGCCTCCATCTTCCAGATCTTTTAAGGCAGAAGTGCTGGAAGAGGAAAGGAAAAAAAAAAAAAAAAAAACAATAGTGTTTACCTGTGGTAACACTCCAGAGTAAAATTTTAAGGGAATGCGCTCACCTGGAATGGTTGTGAGAAGTCACAACCACTGTCATCACATAAGGTATTAAACGGACATCTGATATCCACAGTCACAGCAGACACGGCTTTCCCAGACCCAGCAGACACTAAACATTGGCTCCTGAATCTTGTCATGTATAGTGTACAGTTCTTATAGCGTCTTGTGCTTGGGTGCGAGGAAAACACAGGAGACATAGGTTGAAATGAAATGACTTGTATTACTTCATACAAGCATGCTGAAAAGTTCACACAGTTTGCAGGAACAGCGACAGGAGACACAGCAGGCCAGAGTAACTTCAAGCACTACAATAAATCTCCAAAGCAGGTTCAGGATCTCTTCTCTGTACCGTAATTCCTCTGCAAACATGGATTCACCAAACAGCAGGTTTCCAGAGTCCAAAAGTGTTCCAAGGTTCCTCAGTAGGGAATAGCTGGAGTACAAGTCCAAGGCTTCCAGGAGTCAGGTCACAGACTGACTGAGGCTTGATTCAGGAGCACTGATTGTTCAGCTGAGGCTGCTTAAGAAGCAAGAGGGAAGAATCAGGGCGGGAACATGAAAACTGGAAACTCCATATTAACTGAGGGCAAGAGCTGCAGAAAGACAGAAAGCAAAATGGCCGACAAAAAACTGAGTTTCAAGGAACATGTCAACAGAGACAAAGAACCTTACACCATTTCTCAATGGCAGACAGTTTCTCTGGATCCATTCGTAGGCCGGTCTGAGAAATAATGTAGCCCAAAAACGGAAGCGAGGTCTGCTCAAAGAGGCACTTCTCATATTTAGCGAAGAGGTGATTCTGCCTGAGCCTGAGCAGAACCTGACGAACGTCCCTCCGGTGAGTCTGGAGATCCGGAGAGAAGACCAAGATGTCGTCCAGGTACACCACTACGCAGGAGTAGAGAAGGTCCCAGAAGATGTCATTGACCAACTCTTGAAAGACAGCGGGAGCATTACAGAGACCAAAGGGCATCACTAGATATTCGTAGTGGCCGTCCCGGGTGTTGAAGGCAGTCTTCCATTCATCCCCTTGACGGATACGGACCAGGTTGTATGCCCCACGGAGGTCCAGTTTGGTGAAGATTCTAGCCCCCGCAGACGATCGAATAATTCTGGAATGAGCGGAAGGGGATACTTATTCTTCACCGTGATCTGGTTAAGGCCTCTATAGTCTATACAGGGACGGAGAGAGCCGTCCTTCTTTTTTACGAAAAAGAAGCCTGCTCCCGCCGGGGAGGTAGATTTCCGATGAATCCCCTGGCCAAATTCTCCTCGATATATTCGGACATCGACCGGGTCTCAGCAGCGGACAATGGGTAAATACGCCCACGGGGAGGCGTAGTACCGGGTAACAGGTCGATAGGACAGTCGTATGGTCTGTGAGGAGGTAATGTCTCTGCCTCCTTTTTATTAAAGACATCAGCAAATGACCAATAGGGAACCGGAAGTCCAGGTAGATTAGTTGGGGTAGGAGAAGGACGGATGGGATGAACAGGAACCAAACACGTCTTATGACAATCCTGTCCCTAGCGAAGAACTTCTCCGGTCTGCCAGTCGAGCACGGGTGCATGTCTCTGGAGCCAAGGTAGACCTAGTAAAAGGGCGTGGAAGAGTCCAGGCAGAACATGAAAAGAGATGCTCTCAGAATGCAGCATTCCCACCTGCAGAGTTATGGATTCGGTGATGAGTTGGATGGGACGAGGTAAGAGACCCCCATCCACAGCAGCAACAGATAATGGTACAGCCAGAGGTTTGGTGGGAATGCGGTATTTTTCTACCAGGGACTGTGAAATAAGATTCCCGGCTGCACCAGAGTCAAGTTGGGCTAGTTCGAAATAGCGGTTCTCCCCGCAGAGAATTGAGACTGACAGCAGCAGAGATGGAGAGGATTTATCCTTGTCTAGGTCGACCTCTCTGAGCGAACCTAGACACAGGCGTTTCCCGACCTCTCCGGGCAGGTACGGATCCGGTGCTCCCTACTGCCACAGTAGAAGCAACTCCCCTCGGCACGGCGTAAGTCCTGACGGGTTTTGACCATCTTGGTGTAATGTAAGGAGTACAGTTCATATAGTGTCTTGTGCTTGGGTGCGATGAAAACACAGGAGTCACAGGTTTGATATAGAAGGTCTTGTATTACTTCATACAAGTGGCAATAATAGTCACACAGTTTGCAGATACAAAAGCAGGAGACACAGCAGGCCAGAGTAACTTAAGCTCAGCAATCACTCTCCACAACAGGTTCAGGATCTCTTCTCTGTTACCATAAGTCCATGCAAACGTGGATTTATCAAATAGCAAGGTTCCAAAGTCCACGAGTGTTCCAAAGTTCCACAATAGGAAATAACTGGAGTACAAGGTCCAAGGCTTCCAGGAGACAGGTCACAGGTACACTGCAGGCTTGATTCTGAAGCACTGATTGCTCAGCTGTGGCTGCTTAAGAAGCAAGAGGAGAGAATCAGGGCGGGAACATGCAAGCTGGAAACTCCATATTGACTGAGGGCAAGATAGCTGCAGCAAGACAGAAAGTAAAATGGCTGACGGAAAAACTGAGTTTCAGGAACATGTACACAGAACCTTACATTACTCCCCCCTTAGGGACATCCTCCGGATGACCTCAGACCAGGCTTGTGTGGGTACCTCTGATGAAACTGACGGAGCAAGCGAGGAGCATTAACGTTATTGACTGGTTCCCATGAGTTGTCCTCCACTGGGTAGCCCTGCCATTTAATCAGATATTGTAACTGATTTCTATACAACCTGGAATCTAGAATCCTTTCCACACAAATTCTTCCTGACCATCGACTAGCACTGGGTCAGGGCAAGGAGAAGAACGTCCAGGAAACGTATTGGGTGTCGCAGCCTTTAGTAGGGATACATGAAAGACAGGGTGGATTCTCATAGTTCTGGGCAGTTGAAGACGACAAGCGACAGCAATTATAATTTTACTGATTTTATAAGGTCCAATGTATTTATGTCCCAACTTAGATGATGGAATTCTTAACTTAAGATTTCTGGTTGACAGCCAGACCAGGTCTCCTACCTTGAAAGCTGGTGCAGGTTTACGAAAGTTATCTGCGGCTTTCTTGTACCTTTCCTGAGCCAATTCCAGATTTCCCTTTAGAAGATCCATATTCCTTTGTAAAGACGTGATTCTTTCAGCCACTGCTGGCAAAGGCGTTTCTATGGGAAATCGAGGAAGAATATTAGGATGATAACCTAAATTGGAGTAAAAAGGAGACTGCTTAGTGGAGGCGCTCTGAGAGTTGTTATAAGAGAACTCAGCCAGTGGAAGTAGATCACCCAATCATCCTGTAGGTGGCAGATAAAGCAGCGAAGATACTGCTCCAAGGTCTGATTGGTTCGTTCCGTCTGTCCATTAGTCTGAGGATGAAAAGCAGAAGAAAGGTTTACTTTAATGTCCAATGCTGCACAGAAATTTTGCCAAAACCTTGAAGTGAATTGCACACCTCGATCCGAAATAACCTCATCTGGTACTCCATGTAAGCGAAACACATTTTTAATCATCAAATCTGATGTCTGTCTTGCAGTGGGTAAGCCGACACAAGGGATAAAATGAGCTGCTTTTGTTAAACGATCAACCACCACTAGAATGGTGTTCTTCCCTTGAGAGGTTGGTAACTCCACAATGAAGTCCATAGAAATGGATCCCCACGGGCGGGACGGGTGGGAAGGGGTTGCAACAGACCAGTTGGTGAGGAGCGAGGTGTTTTGCATCTTGCACAGACTTCACATGAAGTGACATAGTTTAAAACATCCTTCCTGCAAGTGGGCCACCAAAAGAAACGAGAAAGAAATTTCTGTGTCTTTAGAATTCCTCTATGCCCAGCTATCTTGGAATCGTGAATGAGTTGCAATACTCTCAATCTGACTGTTTCAGGAATATACAGACGTTGTCCCTGAATCCACACACCATTCTTAAAAACAAGACTTACGTTCCTTGGGGGTTGTGCCAAAAAGGAATCCGCATGGTATGCTTCCTTGATGTCCTTAAGTAGGTCTTGATTATGAATCACTCCCAGGAATCTAGAGTCAGGAAGAATAGTCTTAGGAGGAGTAAGTGGACGGGTCTCTGCTGAATAAATCCTAGAGAGTGCATCAGCCTTTCCATTGCGCGATCCTGGTCTATAAGAAATGATAAAATTAAATTGGTTTAAGAAAAGATTCCAGCGAGCCTGGCGAGGGGGTCAGGCACTTAGCCGACCTGAAAAAATTCAAGGTTACGATGGTCTGCGGGGACGACTTTTGCTGTCAGCACCCGGGAAAAGGGTGTTTCTCCATTCTTTAAAGGGCGGAATAAGGGCCCAAAACAACTCTCTATTGCCCACATCGAGTTCCTCTCGGGGCCCAAAAAACTGCTGGGAAAAGAAGGCACGGGGATGCAAGACTTTTTTCCCTCACCTTTTCCTTTTGAGAGAGAAATAGCTCCAAGGCAAAGTCTGAAGCATCCCCCTCTATTATGAAGGCAAGTTAAAGGGTTTTGGAGAAAAGGGGGGGGGTTTTTTGATGGGAAAAAAAGCTTCCCGGGGTTGGGGGGGCCCGGAGAACCTAGACTCTTTCCGGTAATTGGGTGAAGGGGAAAACCCCCACCCCCCAAGGAAATTCCTAATGAAACGTCTATAGAAGTTGGCAAACCCGGGTGAAGCGCTGAAACCCCTTCACATTTTTTGGATTGGCCAATCCTTGATGACTTGGGTTTTGCTTCCCCCATTTAAATTTTGTTAGACAGTACATCCCCCCAAAAATTGGGAATTTTTGGCCTATGGAAAAAACAAATTTTAAGTTTGGTAAAATTTATTTTGTCTTAGACGTTTCCCAAAAACCCTTCCCCAAAATGTCCCTGATGCCCCCTGTGGGGTTAGAAAAAAAAATTTGAATATCATCCAAATAAATCACCCCGAATGTTTCTAGGAGAACCCCCGAAAATGTCATTTTACCAAAAAGTTGGGAAAATGGCTGGGGCGGTACCCCAGACCAAAAAAAAAAAACTTTGATATTCAAAGTGTCCCTAGGGGTGACCCGAATGCAGTCTTTTCCCTTAAACCCAGGGCCCCGATACACTAAGTTATAGGACCCAAGGGAGATCTTTTTAGGGGAAAATTTTGGGGATGTCGGGGACCCCCCTTTTTCCAAAAACTCAGGGGTTAAAGGCAATGGAAAAACGGGTTTTTAATTTGTAACCTTATTGAGTTCCCTATAGTTACGCAGGGGCTCAAAAGATCTTTTTTTTCTTTACAAAAAAAAGTTTGGGGGACCCGCAAGGGGGGATGAAAAGGGGGTATGAAACCCCCGGCTAGTTTTTTGTTTGGGAATCCTTTAAAGCCCCTTTTGTCGGGCCCCCCCCAGGGGGTGATCTTACCAAAAGGTATCTCTGCTCCAGGCAATAATTCAAATTGGGCCCAAACATTATGGCGGTGAGGGGAAGCTGGGGCAGCGTTTTTTTTCCCTTGGTTCCCCCCCCATAAAATTCCCCCATTTGGTCCGGGATAAAGTGGTAGTTCAGGGGCTGAAAATGGTTTCCCCTTTGGAACAGAGCAAGTGA
>JARQOD010000007.1:120049039-120069227 GCA_033576555.1 Oophaga sylvatica
TTTACCCCTCCAGATGAATCTGAAGAACGCCTTTTGTACCCGTGAGACATCAGCATGGCGTAACAGGAGTGGAATAGTCTGAAGCGGGTATAATAGCCTACCGAAACTAATCATCTTAAGAAGGTGACAACGGCCCAGAAGAGACAGGGGCAAATCATGCCAACGCTCCAATTCCCGTACAATTTTGTCAAATAAGGGATCATAGTTAAGTTTGTACAGAGAGCTAGATTCCCGTCCTATTTTGATTCCCAGGTATGTTATAAAGGGTTTAAGTACGTCTGACCCCCATCCGTGAGCACACCAGAGCTCACGAGGGTTAGGCTTTCCCAATTCCAAAATTTCACTCTTGGACCGTTGATGCGGTACCCCGATATTCGTTCAAAAAGTTTTAGGCAGTCTAATAGCCCAGTGAGATGCTTTTGGGGATGTGCCATATAAATGAGTATATCGTCTGCAAACAATGTCAGTTTGATCTCCCGTTCCCCTACCTTTATACCGCCGTATTCTGTGTTATCCTCCAGGTGTCTAACTAATGGCTCAAGGGCTATATCAAAGAGCAAGGGTGACAATAGGCACCCCTGACGAGTTCCCCTCTGTAGTGTCAAAGGAGCCGACAGGTGGCCTGGAGTGTGTATTCGTGCCTGTGGGTTGGCGTAGAGTCCTGTCAGGAAAGTCCTAAACGTGCCTCTCACGCCAATTTTGTCCAAGACCATGGCCAACCAACTCCAGCTCACCCTGTCGAATGCCTTCTCGGCATCTAGGGACAGCAGAACAGGGCTCGATGCTGTCGGACCACGGTATTTATGCAGAACTGCTATTGCTTTTCTAATATTAGTCATGGCCGATCGGTGGCGAACAAAGCCTACCTGTGATGGCCCTATCAGTGTAGGAAGAATGCTACTCAAGCGATCAGCCATGGTCCTGGACAAAAGCTTGATATCCTGGTCAATGAGTGAGATTGGACGATAGGAGCCAGCCAGGTGTGAAGGTTTGTTGGGTTTTAGTAACACCTTGATGTGTGCCATGTTCGAGTGTATGGGCAACCCTCCTGTCTCCAATATATGATTGAATGTGCCTACCAACGTGGGTGAGATATCCTCTCTCAATAATTTGAAGAATTCGGCTGTAAACCCGTCAGGTCCTGGTGCCTTACCGATTTCAGGTCTTTTATCGCCGCTGTCACTTCCGTCACCTCAATTGGTTTGTTTAAAAAGAGAAGCTGATCAGGTGTGATGGATGGTAACGGTATTCCGTCTAGAAAGGTCTGTCCCTCCGCCCTGTCCGTGTGCTCCTCCTTATATAAGCCTGAGTAATATTCTTGTAGGATCGTGTTTATGTTTCGAGGGTCTGTGTTCATGGTCCCGTGTATATTCGTTAACGCTGTAATATGTTGAGGAGTGTAATGTCCTTTCGCCAGTCGCGCTAACAGTCTCCCTGATTTGCTACCATAACGAAATAGTTCGGCTCTATAATTCATATTACTGGTTCTCTTGCGTCGGTCGACCCAAAGGTCAAAGTCAGCCTTAGCCTGCTTCCATCTATTTTTATCCTGAATCGAGGAAGTTGTCAGGTATGACGTATAGCTATCGCGTAGTGTCCTGCTAGCCTGCGAGTAATTTGTGCTATCTTCTTTTTTAGGGATGTCAGATAAGCTATTAGTTTCCCACGCATTACTGCCTTCCCATAAAAGTTCCGGTCTATCCCTGCTATCTCCATTATCTCTTACATATTCCAGCCACCACTGCTTCACCTGATCTCGAAACTTCTCATCCGTTAACAAATAGGAAGGGAAACGCCAAGTGCGGTCCGGCCCCATCTGGACCATGTCAGGCAGGGTGACTGAGACGGGCGCGTGGTCAGATATAGCTACGTTGTGTACGTCCGCCTCTTCCACTCCCCTTACTAGCTCCTGTGATAGCAGTATATAATCTATTCTGGACCATGAGTCATGTGGCGCCGAATAGAAGGAGTATTCCCTACCATCTGGGTTCAAGTGTCTCCAAATGTCTACTAAGTTAGTCGTGTCTAGCAGAGGTTGTAGGCGCGTGTCATGTGATCGTACAGTCGTTCGCATCGGCCTGCGATCTTCACTGGGTCGATTCACCGTATTTAAGTCACCACCTACTATTTTCAGGGAAATTGTGTCCTGAAGTATACAGGCCTCCATGTCTCTAAAGAACGGTCCATTATCTTCTGTGGGTCCGTATATGTTATAAATGCTATAGGTTTTGTTGTCAAGTGATACTGATATTCTCACCCAGCGACCGTCTGTGTCATTTTCGGAGTCTATCACCTTGCCCTTGAAGTGCTTGCTGATTAATGTCAATACCCCTGTCTTGCGTTCAGTGCCCTGTGACCCGTAGCTGTCCCCCACCCAAAATTTGTGCATGCGAGGAAAGTCAGTCACCTTCAGGTGTGTCTCTTGGAGAAGTGCTATGTCCGGCTTCCACCGGCGGAGGTACCTCAGAATCTTTGTACGCTTCTCAGGCCCGCAAGCCTTTGACATTCCAGGAGATGATCTTCATGTTGAATGGGCGGCAGAAGAGGTCAGAGTGTGCTGGAGGAGATGGTCCACCTTCCTATGGCCGTCGTTGGCAACAACCTGCAAGGAGAGGAGGAAGCAGCACCACAGTATCAAATACCAAATCAAGATATATTGATAATTTGAGGATTAACTATTGGAGAGAGGTCCCACGCTACTCTAAAAAGGGTTCCTGAGCTTCCTTGAGATATTGTTGTCGGATCCGCTTATATGTACCTCTCCCTTTGTCCTAAGTGATTGTCGAACTATCCCTTTTCTAGTAACTCTTGTTTACCAATAGACCGCTGTATGCGGCCGTAGTCTCTCCACCACTACCTCTGTTTATGTGACCTCCTTTTTTCTAACATGTGAGGTGATTGCCCCGATCCTCCCAGGCAATACAGTGTACTCCCCCCATGTGCCCAAAGCATGGACCCCACTAGCCTGCTTCACTTATTGTCCCCCATATGTGATGTTTAACTCATTTGTCCCACGTGTGTCTAGATCCCCTCCCCTAGGAGAGACCTCCAACAATCAATACCAATTAACTGAGCCATCTAAAATTGCAGCAGAGCGTCCATGCTTCAACATAGGGATCATGGGACTCCAACAGAAACGGCTTGAACAGCAAGCAGATCCCATATGACATTTAACGTGGGGAGAATCCCTTTCAGCTTTCCTGTCCCCCCTTCACGGACTGTCATCTTGTCGTCGCCGGCGTGGGGAGAACCTGGCTCTGCGTCGCTGTCCTTCCCTATCACTTTGTGGGTTTCGTTCAAAGGCTGCTTCGGCTTGTTCTGGTGTGTCATAAATGGCATAAGTCCCGTCAGATCTTTGCAGCCGCAGACGCGCAGGCAACAATAGCTGGAAGCGAACATCTCGCTCGAACAGCGTAGTGCAAATGGAACTGAACGCCCGCCGCCTCCTGGAGACCGATACTGAGAAGTCCTCAAAGAGCAGAATCTCGTAGCCATGAAGTAGCACAGGACGCCTCGCTTCTCTGAATGCCCGTAACAATGAAACTTTGTCATTATAATCTAGCAGCTTCATTATTACTTGCCGTGGCCTGTACGTCGTTGGTTTCGGCGCCTCCCCTCGCCTGTTGTTGTTTTGCGGCGGTCCCACGCGGTGCGCACGTTCCACACGGCAGTAGTAGTTAAGTCCCAATATTTTCGGTAGGTCTTTCTCGCAGATGGATTGCAAGTCTGCTGGTTTAAACGATTCAGGCAGCCCAACAAGACGCAAATTGCTCCGTCTCGAGCGATTTTCCAAGTCCTCCGTTTTGTCCATCAAACTTTGTAAGTTCTGCTGAAGGTTCTGTTCTCTGTCTTGGGCAAGTTGCTTCTCCTGTTGTAACAGCGCCACATCCTGCTGCAGCTTGGTAATTGCAGTGGTATTCAGCTCCACAGACTTTTGTATGGAAGACAAGGATGATTGCAATGCCGTCTCCAGCAGCTTCTGAATGTCTGGTAAGAGAAGGGCCGTGACCTCTCCAGCCATTCTCTGGGAGTCAAATTCCTGAGGAACTCTCAGGCCAGATGGTGCTTCTGATAAGAGCTCTTGCTGCGTGTCCGTGGTAGCGCTCAGCACCGCGTCTCTCTCCCCCTTCTCTCCTCCAGGCGCCATCTTGCCCTTCTGCTTCAGCTGGTTAGGGATGCCGTTCGGGGTCTGTTGTGAACTCCGGAGCAAGTAACGCTCCATAAATTATGTCCCCACGGGTGCAGAAGGTGACAGTGCTCCCGGGGGAGGTTTTTCTGCGCTCCTATCAGCCCGTTATGCGTGGTTGCCTGGGAGGAATTCAGGAGCTCCACCAAACTCCCTTCTCACATGTCAGCGCAGGAACCGGAAGTCCCTGTTTTGGAGTTTAAAGCCACTGTAACACAAAGCATGTAAAACTGTATGGATGACTAACTGAATCCAGAAAAAAAAAAAAAAATTAACGTTGTTTTTTCAGTTTTATGTACCACAGTAATGTAACACTAAGCATGTTAAACTCTATGGATGATTAATGGAATCCAGAAAAAAGTTGTGAATGTTTTAGTGGAGTTTTATATGTCATTGTAATGTAACACTTACTACGCTAAACTTTATGGATGATTAAGTGAATCCAAAAAAACATTTAGAACTTTTTTTGGCATTTTATATACTACTGTTAGATAACACTAAGCACGTTAAAATCTATGGATAACTAATTGAATCCAGATAAAAATTTAGATTTTTTTTTTGTTTTATATACACCGTAATGTAACAGTAACCCCATTAAACTTTATGGATGACTAATAGAGATGAGCGACTTTGCCTCCGGGAGGGTCGAGTCGGGTTTCGGACCACCTGACTTTCTCAAAAGTCGAGTCGAACGAAATCGGCCGACTATCGGAAAAACTGAAACTCGACCGAAACCCAATGCAAGTCAATGGGGAAGAAAAGTAGGCAGGGAGTGGAGGACAGTAAAAACACCTACAGTGCCCATTTCAATGCCAACGACATCAATTCTTATTACTTAAGCTTGTCAACCTTAATTTACTTTATAATAATAGTTACGCATTGAAAACTGAGGGTTATTTGGCTAAAGTTGTGGGGGGGGCAGGGCTGGCTCCAGGTTTTCGTGGACCCCGGGCCAAAGAGTATCAGTGGGCCCCTTTAACACATACCACAATTCATGATGCTCCGATACGGCACAGAAATTTAGGTATAGTACAATGACAAATACTTCACTTCTTACATTACATGAGTGGTATCTATTTTAAAATTCTACAATAGCTCACAAACCGGACAGTATATTCCTCCATACAGTATTATGGCCACCACATAGTGCGCCATACAGAATAATGAGCCTCATATATTGCTCCATAAATAATTTGTCCCATATAATGTTCCATACAGTATATCATGAGCTCCACATAATGCTACAGTATATGATGGTCCCCATATAATGTGCCATACAGTATAGGACGGTCCCCATAGAGTATAATGAGCCCCACAATGAGTCACATATAAAGCTCCATACAGTATATGATGGGCCCCATACAGAATGGGCTCCATATAATGCTCCATACAGAATAGGCCCCATATGTGCTCCATATGATGCTCCATAAATAATGAACCCCATATGATGCTCTAGTATATAATGGGCCCCATATGATGCTCCAGTATATGATGGGCCCCATGGATGATGCTCCAGTGTATGATGGGTCTATATAATGCTCCATATATAATGGGCCCCATATGATGCTCCATCATATGATGGGCCCCATGGATGATGCTCCAGTGTATGATGGGCCCCATTTATAATGCTCCAGTGTGTGATGGGCCCCATGGATGATGCTCCAGTGCATGATGGGCCTATATAATGCTCCATATATAATGGCCCCATATAATGCTGCAGTATATGATGGGCCCCATGGATGATGCTCCAGTGTATGATGGGCCCCATGGATGATGCTTCAGTGTATGATGGGCCTATATAATGCCCCATATATAATGGGCCCCATTTATAATGCTCCAGTGTATAATGGGCCCCGTATATGATGCTCCAGTGTATGATGGGCCCCATTTATAATGCTCCAGTGTATAATGCTCCCCATATATTGCTCCAAACATTAAAAAATTAAATACCTTTCCTCGCTGGGAACTGCTCTACTCTGGACACCTCAGCGTCGCCATCTTCCAGCTCTCTGCACTGTGAATGTTCAGACAGAGGGTGCACAGACGTGGTCATCGCGCTCTCTGACCTGAATGTCACTGTCAGGAAACGCAGAAAGACATCACAGCAGTGGAGCAGGGAGAGGTAAGTATTGCAAGTGCTGGGGCCCTGAGCAAGCAGGGGGCCCACTCGTGGGTGCAGGCATTGGCACAGGGCCCCTCACAGTATGCCGGTGTCTCCGATGGCGAGTGTGCCCCCCACCTGCTCAGGGTCCGGGCTGTTGTGAACACGTTGGAGGCGACTTCGGAGCTGGGGCTCCCTCCGGTGGTTGCTGAGGGTAATGAACCGATTGCTGAATGGCTTTTAGCGGAGTTCGAATGGTCTGATGTAAGTGACCTGAACTCTCATCAGCCTTGCCGTTAATCAATTGTTCTTCCAGGTCTTGCTTGGATCTCAGCTTGCTTTCCTGCTATCATTCAGATAAGTGATTTGCTGTTTTTTTTCCTCTGTTGGATTTTCCTTGCTGGTTTGCTGCCTTGCAGTGGACTTCAGCCTGGTCCCCTTTTGGGGCCTGGCGCTGCATTTGTGCTCCGTTGGTGTTTGCACTTTTGCTCTGTTCCTGTGTCACTTTTTATTTGCTGAATTGCTGTGTGTTACACCAAAGATCTGATTTAGGTGGCAGAGATCGTGTGAACTCAGGTTTTTTGTTAATCTGAAGTGTTGGTATTTTTGTCAGAGTTTTTTGGGTTGCAGTCAGAATTCTTTCCTATACTTTTCTATCTAGACAGAATTGGGCCCCAGCGTTTGCTCATTCTATTTTCTGTCTGTGTTCGTATTTTCTTCTTGTCTAACCGCCATTACATGTTTGGGGGCTTCCTATTTCTTTGGGGGTTCTGCTACGGGGCAGTTAGCTTTCATCTTTCTGTCTTTAGGTGTAGCTATTAGAGTTGAGCGATACTTTCCGATATCCTAAAGTATCGGAATCGGAATGGTATCGCCGATATCACTAAAAAATCGGCGATACCCGATACCGATACCGGAAGTCCCATGTAAGTCTATGGGAACAAAATATCGCAACTAAAAAAACCCATTCTTTCCTTGTAAACACTAAATATACACACATAGAATACATATATATATATATACATGTCATTGTGACATATATATATACATATATGTATAGTTTATACACTTCTACATAGTAAAATATCCTTTGATTCAATTGCCGGGTAAAGCCGGCTTCAGTGAAAAGACAGAAGCACCCGACATGAAATGACACTTGGTGTACATAGGGTTAACCATGTCTTTTCATGTCGTTTGCTATCTGATTTGCACAAACAATTAAATCAGACTATGTGTGCAAAATTTCACACCTGTAGGGGTTAATTAAAGGTGTAAATTCGTTGTAAAAAAAACCGGACTTTTTTGCTACGAATTTACACCTTTAATTAACCCCTACAGGTGTGAAATTTTGCACACATAGTCTGATTTAATTGTTTGTGAAAATTAGATAGCAAAGGACATGAAAAGACATGGTTAACCCTATGTACACCAAGTGTCATTTCATGTCGGGTCACCCGACATGAAATGACACTTGGTGTACATAGGGTTAAACATTTCTTTTCATGTCCTTTGCTATCTAATTTGCACAAACAATTAAATCAGACTATGTGTGCAAAATTTCACACCTGTAGGGGTTAATTAAAGGTGTAAATTCGTTGTAAAAAAAACGGACTTTTTTGCTACGAATTTACACCTTTACTTAACCCCTACAGGTGTGAAATTTTGCACACATAGTCTGATTTAATTGTTTGTGCAAATTAGATAGCAAAGGACATGAAAAGACATGGTTAACCCTATGTACACCAAGTGTCATTTCATGTCGGGTTCTGCATTTTCACAAAAGCCGGCAATTGAATTAGCGGCTATTATACTATGTAGAAGTGTATGAACTACAAATATAAATATATATATATATGTGTCACAAATTCAATGACATGTATATATATATATGAGGTGTAAAATTGCTGAAAAAAAATGCGTGGGCTCCCGCCCTATTTTCGCAACCAGACAGACAAAGCCAGTGAGTGGGGGCAGATAATAATAGCCCAGAGAGGGACCATTATTTTTGGCCCCCCCCGGCTACTTAACATCTGCCCCCAGACACCCAGAAAGGGCAAATCTCTAATTAGATTTGCCCTTTCTGGCACTTTGCCCGTCTATTCCCATTGCCCTGTAGCGGTGGCGAATGGGTTAATAAGGGGTTAAAATGACCTTGCAATTGAAAGGTCACTTTAAGCCAGGTTAATAATTGAGAGCTGTCAATTAGACAACTATCAATTATTAATCCTATTGTATGAAAGAAAAATCAAACACACACACTTTAATAAAAAAGAAGTTTAATGAAATAATCACACAGTTTTTGACCATATTTTATTTACCTGCTAAAACCATTTCCTGTAATAAAAATAAAATAAAAAAGCAAAATTATTGTTACCTATCCCATGCACAGTCAGGTCCCACGGTGAAATCCTTCAGAAAGGGTTAATGTTTACTGCAGGGACCGCAGCTAATGCTGCAGCCTCACAGTAAACCCCAAATGAATGAGTTCCTCTCCTGCCTGACAGGAGAGTAAAGGCTGGGTGTCACATAACGATACACCAGCGATCCCGACAACGATATGCACTTGTCAGGATCGCTGGTGTATCGCTACATGATCGCTGCTGAGCTGCCAAACAGGCAGCTCAGGCAGCGATCTGGGACAGCGACACTGCGGGTAACATCGCTTAAGGGCCCGTCTCACATAGCGATATCGCTACCGAGATCGCTGCTGAGTCACTAGTTTTGTGACGCAGCAGCGAGCTCACCAGCGATATCGCTGTGTGTGACATTCAGCGACGATCAGCCCCCCTGCCGGGTATCGCTGATCGTCGCAGAAATGTCAGGACCTTTTTTTGATCGCTGGTTTCCCTCTGACAGGCACGCATCGCTGCGTGTGACAGGCGGGAGACCAGCGATCCGCTGGTAACCAAGGTACACAGCGGGTTTCCAGGCACCGCGCAGCGCTTGGAAACCCGCTGTGTACATTGGATACCAGCTCCCTGCATCAGGGTGCTGGTATCCAAGGTACACAGCGGGTTTCTAGGCACAGCCCCGCGCCTGGAAACCCGCTGTGTACCTTGGTTACCAGCGGATCGCTGGTCTCCCGCCTGTCACACGCAGCGATGTGTGCCTGTCAGCGGGAAACCAGCGATCAAAAAAAGGTCCTGACATTTCAGCGACTATCAGCGATACCCGGCAGGGGGGCTGATCGTCGCTGAATGTCACACACAGCGATATCGCTGGTGAGCTCGCTGCTGCGTCACAAAACTAGTGACTCAGCAGCGATCTCGGTAGCGATATCGCTATGTGAGACGGGCCCTTAAGTGGAAAGCTTAATTGATTGCTTTCCACTTTCACTTCAGGTCAGCCAGGGACACAATCAGTGACGTCAGAGGGAACTGATTAACAAAAATAGGGGTTCCCTTCGAAAAAAAAATGGCGTGGGGTCCCCCCTATTTTTGTTAACCAGCCAGATGAAGCAGACCGCTGAGGCCTGGATTTTCAGGCTGTTAAGGAGCCAAGATCCATGGACCTTGCCAGCCTGATAATACCAGGCCACAGCAGTCTGCATATCTTGGCTGATTAACAAAAATAGGGGATCCCCTCGAAAAAAATTGGCGTGGGGTCCCCCCTATTTTTGTTAACCAGCCAGATGAAGCAGACCGCTGAGGCCTGGATTTTCAGGCTGTTAAGGAGCCAAGATCCATGGACCTTGCCAGCCTGATAATACCAGGCCACAGCAGTCTGCATATCTTGGCTGATTAACAAAAATAGGGGATCCCCTCGAAAAAAATTGGCGTGGGGTCCCCCCTATTTTTGTTAACCAGCCAGATGAAGCAGACCGCTGAGGCCTGGATTTTCAGGCTGTTAAGGAGCCAAGATCCATGGACCTTGCCAGCCTGATAATACCAGGCCACAGCAGTCTGCATATCTTGGCTGATTAACAAAAATAGGGGATCCCCTCGAAAAAAAATTGGCGTGGGGTCCCCCCTATTTTTGTTAACCAGCCAGATGAAGCAGACCGCTGAGGCCTGGTTTTTCAGGCTGGTAAGGATCCAATATCCATGGACCTTGCAAGCCTGATAATACCAGGCCACAGCAGTCTGCTTAGCTTGGCTGGTTAACAAAAATAGGGGATCCCCTCGAAAAAAAAACGGCGTGGGGATCCCCCCTATTTTTGTTAACCAGCCAAGTAAAATGCAGACTGCTGCGGCCTGGTATTAAAAGACTGTCAAGGCCCATGGATTTTGGCCCTCAACAGCCTGATAATACCAGGCTACAGCAGCCCCACATTTGGCGCATCAAAAGATGTGCCAATTGTGGCACTTTACCCGGCTCTTCCCACTTGCCCTGTAGCGGTGGCAAGCGGGGTAATAAGGGGTTATTGTCACCGTTGATTGCACGGTGACAATAAGCCCGGTTAATAATGGAGAGGTGTCAATAAGACACCGATCCATTATTAATCCCAAAGTTATTAAATGTATAAAAAAAAGACAAAGCAAGAAAAAAGTCTTTTAATGAAATAAAAGAGACAACACAGTTTTCATTTTTTTTATTACTCTCTCATTCCTGCGACGCCATCGATCTCCTGTAAAAAAAGAAAAAAAACAAACCAACAGTATACCACCTGTCCGACGCAGTCCAGAACGACAGTCCCACGACGATCCAGCTGTGCTACATCGCAATGACAGGCAGAGCCTGTCATCGCGACGCAGCACAGCTGATTACCTGCTTCCCCGGCGGTGACGTCATCGGACTGACTGCTTTACGGCCGGGATTACCCAGCAGTCACTGCAGTTATCGCGAGAAACTGCATGTGACCGCCGGGGAAAGAAGATGGCGGCCATGAAGCAGTCCGGGATGTGACCGCCGGAGATCTTCTGCCAGGTAAGTGCCGCTGACTCCTGACAGACCCGACCGACGGACACTGACAGTGACAGTGACAATCCCGATTCCGGTATCCGATAAGACGAAAATATCGGAACTCGGAATCGGAATTCCGATACAGCCAATATCGGCCGATACCCGATATTTGCAGTATCGGAATGCTCAACACTAGTAGCTATCTCTCCGGCTGTGATGAGGCATCTAGGATCACCTTAGGTACGCTCCACGGCTACTTCTAGTGTTGCGGTTAGTTTAGAGTTCTGTAACCTAGTAGTTTCCAGCCTCTCTGGTGTATTGCTACTTTGGCTATTTTTTGCTATTCCTTCTCAGCTACCGAAACATAACACCGGGCACTTGCCCGGGTGCACCATGTGCTGACGCAGGCCCTGGGGGGGGACATCCCAGTTAGGGAGGTGAAAAAACTGGCATATGTTGAGGTGCAGACTGGACGTTCCGCAGCTGAAAATGGAGGAATTGGAGAAGTCGGAGGAAGAGGAGGACAAAGCGAGCCATTTTACTGGCAACATATATGTCATCAGGGGAAGGTGGTACAAAACCCTTTGAAACCCAGGCATGGTTCATTTTAATGAAGGTGAGATCACCAACATTTTGGGTCGACAGCCGGGTCCTTCTTTCTGTCAGGATTGATCCAGCAGCACTGAAGACTCTTTCTGATAGCACACTAACAGCAGGGCAAGTGAGCTCCTGTAAGGCATATTGTGCCAATTCTGGCCAGGTGTCCAGTTACAGGCCCAGTAGTCAAAGGGGAATGAACTGTGAGGGAGAACATTGATAGGGGAGGAGAGGTAATTTTGAACCATAGTTGACAACTGCTGTCTCCTGTTGGTTGCAATCGATTCAGTATTAACAGTCGTGTGAGCGGTACTCGAGAAATCAGTCCACAACATGGTCATGAAACCTCTGTCTCTAACGCCACTTCGGCTGTGTGCACCACGAACACCTCTTCCATGTTGCCCAGTACAGCTCGTGGTAGAACCTGCACCGCTGCTGTGTGCTGGGAATGCCTCTAACAAATGGTTTTACCAGAGTTGCTTGTTTGTTCGCCAATATTAGCTCTAGGTTCTCCTGTGGAATGATGTTCTGTAATTTGCCTTTTATAGCGTGGATCGAGGATGCTAGCCAACCAGTAGTCATCATCCTTCATAATTTTGGCAATGCGGGGGTCCCTTTTTAGGATCCGCAAGACATAATCACACATGTGGGCCAATGTTCCAGGTGTCAATGATGCACTGCCAGTGGTGGGTGGAGGGGCATTTTCCGCAAAATCCACATCCCTCCAGTCACGCACAAACCTGTAGCTGACCTTGGCAAGACAAAATTTTCTCTTGCCCCCTGAGAAGCATCCTCCTCCTCAAAATAATCATCCCCCTCATCCTCCTCCTCTTCTTCCTCCACCTTGTCCAGGACAGTTCCTTGAGCAGACAATGGCTGACTATCATCAAGGCTTCCCTCCTCCTCCTCCTCTTCCTTCTCCACTGCAGACGCCTGATCCTTAATGTGTGTCAAAGTTTGCATGAGCAGACGCATAAGTGGGATGGTCATGCTTATGATGGCGTCGTCTGCGCTTACCAGCCGTGTGCATTCCTCAAAACACTGAAGGACTTTACAGAGGGCTTGTAGCTTTGACCACTGCACACCCGACAACTCGATGTCTGCCCTCAAACTGCCTGCCTCCCACAAATGCATTACAGCCTGCCTCTGTTCGCACAGCCTCTCAACTATGTGCATGGTGGAGTTCCACCTTGTTGCAACGTCTATGATTAGGCGGTGCTTGGGGAGGTGGAGCGATCGCTGTAGCCTCTGCATACGACTGGAGTCTACGGGCGAGCGACGGATGTGCGAGCACAGTCTTCGCACCTTATGTAGCAGAGCTATTAACTCTGGATAATTATTTATGAAGCACTGCACCACTAGGTTCAAGGTGTGAGCCAGGCAAGGTATGTGTCTGAGCTTTCCCAGGGCTACGGCTGCCATAAAATTACATCCGTTATCACTAACTACCTTGCCTGGCTCAAGACGTAGACTGCCCAGCCATGACTCAGTTTCTCGCTGCAAGTAGTTGGCCAGTACCTCCGCGGTGTGTCTGTTGTCGCCCAAAGACATCATCTTTAAAACAGCCTGCTGACGCTTACCACTAGCTGTTCGATAGTGGGACACCTCGTGTGCAACACTGGCCGCTGCAGATGGAGTGCTCATGCGACTGCGCTCTGTCGACAAACTTTCGCTTCTGGAGGAGGTTCGAATGCCTACAGCCATCTGTTGCCTATACCATTGGGCTAGGCAGCACTGTCCCACCGCCGCTGTCCTCTCTGGACCCTGAATCCACCACATTAACCCTGTGCACAGTGATTGATATGTAACGGCCCTGGCCATGCCTACTGGCCATGCATCTGTTGTGAGGTGCACCTTAACACTCACTGATTGTTTGAGTGCATGGACAATGCGGTCTTTCACATGCAGGTGGAGGGCAGGGATGGCTTTTCTAGAAAAGAAGTGCCGACTGGGTAGGTCATAGCGTGGGACAGCATAGGCCAAGGAACGCTGCGCTTTCAACCAAATGGAAGGGCATCATCTCTAATGAGATCAGTTTGGCAATGTAGGCGTTCAAAGCCAGTGTAAGCAGATGAGAGGATGAGTACTTTCTTGTCCTACTCAGAGTCTCTGCTAGGGTGAGCTGGACTTGAGAGCTGCATATGGGGGAACTAGTGGTGCACATGGCAGACTGAGAGGGGGTTGGTGATGGTGATGGTGGTGGTGGTGGTGGTGAAAGCCTAGATTCAGTCTTTGGTTGCAAAAACATTGTCATTCCCTGACTGCTTTGGCCTTGCAACAACACCTCAACATTTCTTGCTGGTGGTGTGCTAACCGGTGGGCTTACAATGGGGGAAGCAATGTAGCATTGCTGGCTACCTTCAGTCGGAGCAGGTGCACATGTTCTAGCTGAGGTTTTGTAGTCCGTCCACGCTTGCAAGTGCATGTTGTTTAAATGTCTAAGCATGCAACTGGTATTCAAATTTCGGAGATTTTTCCCTCAGCTAAAGGTCCTTCCGCACTTCTTACAGATAACCTTTGCCTCATTAATAGGATTTTGGTCAAAAAAGTGCCACACGCACTCTTCCTACTATGGGAGAAATTTTCAGGGCTTGCATGCTGTGCTAATTTCACTGTCTGGTCAAGCTGTCCTGCAACTGTTTCTGCTTTTTTAACACGTTTTTGGACTGCTACGGACCTGCCAGATAACCGCAGCTGCGATGTCGATGCCTGCTGCGGATCCTCCTCCTCTTCTGAGCTATTGCCAGTGGCACCCTTTTCCCCCAATGGATCTGGGTCAACAACTGGGTCATCCATCACCTCCTCTTCAATTTCATATGCACCTTCCTCTGTGTCACCGTGTAAGGTGGTATAGTATGCAGGAAGGGGCACTGTTATGTTTCGGCAGCTGAGGAGTGCAGGCAAAAAAGGCAATACACCAGAGCAGTTGGAATCTATGAGATTGCAGTACCCTGACTAACCACCACAACTAGAGGCAGCCGTGGAGCGTTCCTACGTTGGTCCTAGACGCCTCGTCACAGCCTGAGAAACTAACTACACCTAAAGACAGAAATAGAAAAGCTATCTGCCCCGGAGCAGAACCCCAAAGACAATAGAAAGCCCCCAAACATGTAATGTCGGTTAGACAAGAAGAAATACTGACACAGAAAGAAAATAGTATGAGCAAACGCTGGGGCCAAAACTAACTAAATAGAAAAGGATAGGAAGGGTACTTACTGCAATCCCAGAAAACCCTGAAAAGCACCAACTCTACTAATTTCAAAAACACCTGAGATCACACGACCTCTTCCACCTAAATTAGTTCTCTGGTGTAACAAAATCAAAACAGCAGCCACTGAAAAAACTGGAAAAAGCAAAAGTACAAACATCAGTGGCTGAACTAAACTGAGAGGGCAAAGCCCCCGGAGGGGACCCTGAAGGCCCCCACAGAAGTGCAGGACAAAATGCAAAAATATAGCACAAAAAACAAAAAGAAGAAAATGTCTTATCTGTAAGCAGGAGATGCAGACACGACACAGCAGGCTACAAGGAAACAGGAATGAAGGATTCAGACCAGAACAATTGATCACCGGCAACCCTGATGGGAAGGTGACTCCCTTATATAAGACCAGTCAGTAACACCTGATTCCCAGTCCTCACAATCTTCACTGGACAGACCAGCACCGCTTGTAACCACCAGAGGAAGCCTCTGCTCAGAACTCATCTCAAACCCATTCACAACAGGGCACCTGAGTTTCATCAGGATCAGATTCTGGCTCAGTAGACTGCGAGGGCAATGTAGTGCTCTGGGTGAATGTACCAGCAGAATCATACAGCAGTGGCTGTGCATCAGTGCACTCCATGTCAGATTCTACTTGGACTGGGGAATTCAGGATTTGACTTGATAACCCAGGCATGGTATGTGAAAAGAGCTCCATGGAGTAATCTGAAGTGTGGCCTGCCGCATCCTTCAGTTTTGGTGTGGGTGAAGGACACAAGGAAAGGTGTAGTTCCTGACCAGGAGCCTGCAATGACGACTCAGTGCTTGCATTTTTTGAAACTTCAGAAGAGGAGGCGATAAAGCTGGAGGCTGTTTCGGCAATGTAAGCCAAAACCTGTTCCTGATGCTCCGGCTTTAAAAGGGGTTTACCTGCGCCCAGAAAAGGGAGCCTTCCAGGCCTTCTGGAGCCATACGATGACACAGGCTCAACACCTCCTGCCTTAGGTGCTATTGTTCTTTTGGCACTACCAGCAGATGCACCACCACCACCATCAGAACTAGCTGGCCCCCCCGCCCACGTCCGCTGCCTCTTCCACCATACTTCCTCATGTTTGGGAAAATGTACCAAAAATTCCAACAGATATATGGTACTGTATCAGAAGCGTACAGCTGTATACAGTGAAGGGCAAGTTGTAAATCTCCGTATATATTTCCGGAGTCACACACAGACGCTCACAGGCTCAGTATGGTTTAGACCAGAATATAAAAAGCCGAAAAAGGGTACTGTATCAGAAGCGTACAGCTGGATACAGTGTAGGTGAAATTGTAAATCTCCTTATATATTTCCGAAGTCACACACAGACGCTCACTCAGTATGGATTTGACCAGAATACAAAAAGCTGAAAAAAGGTACTGTATCAGAAGATACCAGGTGTATATAGTATAGGGTAAAATTTAAATCTCCGTATATATTTCTGGAGTCACACACAGACTGTTGCGAACGTTTTGGAGACGACTTCGGAGCTGAAGCTCCCTCTGGTGGTTGCTGAGGGTATTGAACCTATGTTGAATACCAAGAGTCCTACACCTGCAGATAACGAGTGGTTGTGGCCTGATATAAGTGAGCTGACCTCCCATGATCCTCGCCGGCGATCAATTGTGCTTCCTGGTCTAGGTTGGAATTCAGCTTGCTTTCCTGCTGTCTCCTGCTTGCTTTCAGATACGTCTCTTTCAGTTTTTTTTTACTGTGGTTTGAATTCCTTGCTTTTTGCTGCATTGCTTTTTGTCTTCAGCCGGGTCCCCTTTTGGGGGGCTTTGGCTGGTCTCCGTTCATTTTTTGTATTTGCTCATTTGCTCTGTTCTTGGGTAGCTACGTGTCCACACCAGAGATCTGATATAGGTGGTCGAGACCGTGTGGTCTCAGTGTTTTTGGATTCAGAAGTGTTGGAGTTTTTCCTAGGGTTTTTCTGGAATGCAGAGAGTATTCTCTCCTGTGCTGTCCTATTTAGACAGTTTTGGGCCCCAGCATTTGCTCAATCTATTTTCTGTCTGTGTTCGTATTTTCATCTTATCTAACCGCCATTATATGTTTGGGGGCTTCCTACTCTTTTGGGGTCTACTCCGGGGCAGTTAGCTTTCCTCTTTCCATCTTCAGGGGTAGCTATCTCTCCGGCTGTGCCGAGGCGTCTAGGACCACCGTAGGTACGCTCCACGGCTGTTTCTAGTTGAGCGGTTAGTTTAGGGGTCTGCAACCTATTAGTTTCCAACCTCTCTGGTGTTAGGCTGCCTATGCGATTTTTTGCTCCTGCCTCCTCAGCTACCAAAACATAACAGAATCACCGGCCATACTGAAAATTCTATCGTACTCAATAGAAGGGAAAAATAGTAAAGGAAAAAAAAAAAGTTGTCAGAGTTGTAAGAAAATTTAGTTTTTTTATTTTTTCCTGTTTGTTGCATTTTTTCCCTCTTTTTCTCTGGGTGCTGAGGAGGAATTTTTTCCCCAATGGAGGTCAAGCATTTGTCCGATCGTGTGGAGCAGCTTGCTGCTGAAGTTCGGAGTATTGCTATCTATCTTGCTAACAAACGGTTTACCAGAGTTGCTTGTTTGTTCGCCAATATTAGCTCTAGGTTCTCCTGTGGCATGATGTTCTGCATTTTGCCTTTATAACGTAGATCGAGGATGCTGGCCAACCAGTAGTCGTCATCCTTCATAATTTTGGTAATGCGGGGGTCCCTTTTTAGGATCCGCAAGACATAATCACACATGTGGGCCAATGTTCCAGGTGTCAATGATGCACTGCCAGTGGTGGGTGGAGGGGCATTTTCCGCAAAATCCACATCCCTCCAGTCATGCACAAACCCTGTAGCTGACCTTGGCAAGACAAAATTTTCTCTTGCCCCCTGAGAAGCATCCTCCTCCTCAAAATAATCATCCCCCTCATCCTCCTCCTCTTCTTCCTCCACCCTGTCCAGGACAGTTCCTTGAGCAGACAATGGCTGACTATCATCAAGGCTTCCCTCCTCCTCCTCCTCTTCCTTCTCCACTGCAGACGCCTGATCCTTAATGTGTGTCAAAGTTTGCATGAGCAGACGCATAAGTGGGATGGTCATGCTTATGATGGCGTCGTCTGCGCTTACCAGCCGTGTGCATTCCTCAAAACACTGAAGGACTTTACAGAGGGCTTGTAGCTTTGACCACTGCACACCCGACAACTCGATGTCTGCCCTCAAACTGCCTGCCTCCCACAAATGCATTACAGCCTGCCTCTGTTCGCACAGCCTCTCAACTATGTGCATGGTGGAGTTCCACCTTGTTGCAACGTCTATGATTAGGCGGTGCTTGGGGAGGTGGAGCGATCGCTGTAGCCTCTGCATACGACTGGAGTCTACGGGCGAGCGACGGATGTGCGAGCACAGTCTTCGCACCTTATGTAGCAGAGCTATTAACTCTGGATAATTATTTATGAAGCACTGCACCACTAGGTTCAAGGTGTGAGCCAGGCAAGGTATGTGTCTGAGCTTTCCCAGGGCTATGGCTGCCATAAAATTACATCCGTTATCACTAACTACCTTGCCTGGCTCAAGACGTAGACTGCCCAGCCATGACTCAGTTTCTCGCTGCAAGTAGTTGGCCAGTACCTCCGCGGTGTGTCTGTTGTCGCCCAAAGACATCATCTTTAAAACAGCCTGCTGACGCTTACCACTAGCTGTTCGATAGTGGGACACCTCGTGTGCAACACTGGCCGCTGCAGATGGAGTGCTCATGCGACTGCGCTCTGTCGACGAACTTTCGCTTCTGGAGGAGGTTCGAATGCCTACAGCCATCTGTTGCCTATACCATTGGGCTAGGCAGCACTGTCCCACCGCCGCTGTCCTCTCTGGACCCTGAATCCACCACATTAACCCTGTGCACAGTGATTGATATGTAACGGCCCTGGCCATGCCTACTGGCCATGCATCTGTTGTGAGGTGCACCTTAACACTCACTGATTGTTTGAGTGTATGGACAATGCGGTCTTTCACATGCAGGTGGAGGGCAGGGATGGCTTTTCTAGAAAAGAAGTGCCGACTGGGTAGGTCATAGCGTGGGACAGCATAGGCCAAGGAACGCTGCGCTTTCAACCAAATGGAAGGGCATCATCTCTAATGAGATCAGTTTGGCAATGTAGGCGTTCAAAGCCAGTGTAAGCAGATGAGAGGATGAGTACTTTCTTGTCCTACTCAGAGTCTCTGCTAGGGTGAGCTGGACTTGAGAGCTGCATATGGGGGAACTAGTGGTGCACATGGCAGACTGAGAGGGGGTTGGTGATGGTGATGGTGGTGGTGGTGGTGGTGAAAGCCTAGATTCAGTCTTTGGTTGCAAAAACATTGTCATTCCCTGACTGCTTTGGCCTTGCAACAACACCTCAACATTTCTTGCTGGTGGTGTGCTAACCGGTGGGCTTACAATGGGGGAAGCAATGTAGCATTGCTGGCTACCTTCAGTCGGAGCAGGTGCACATGTTCTAGCTGAGGTTTTGTAGTCCGTCCACGCTTGCAAGTGCATGTTGTTTAAATGTCTAAGCATGCAACTGGTATTCAAATTTCGGAGATTTTTCCCTCAGCTAAAGGTCCTTCCGCACTTCTTACAGATAACCTTTGCCTCATTAATAGGATTTTGGTCAAAAAAGTGCCACACCGCACTCTTCCTACTATGGGAGAAATTTTCAGGGCTTGCATGCTGTGCTAATTTCACTGTCTGGTCAAGCTGTCCTGCAACTGTTTCTGCTTTTTTAACACGTTTTTGGACTGCTACGGACCTGCCAGATAACCGCAGCTGCGATGTCGATGCCTGCTGCGGATCCTCCTCCTCTTCTGAGCTATTGCCAGTGGCACCCTTTTCCCCCAATGGATCTGGGTCAACAACTGGGTCATCCATCACCTCCTCTTCAATTTCATATGCACCTTCCTCTGTGTCACCGTGTAAGGTGGTATAGTATGCAGGAAGGGGCACTGTTATGTTTCGGCAGCTGAGGAGTGCAGGCAAAAAAGGCAATACACCAGAGCAGTTGGAATCTATGAGATTGCAGTACCCTGACTAACCACCACAACTAGAGGCAGCCGTGGAGCGTTCCTACGTTGGTCCTAGACGCCTCGTCACAGCCTGAGAAACTAACTACACCTAAAGACAGAAATAGAAAAGCTATCTGCCCCGGAGCAGAACCCCAAAGACAATAGAAAGCCCCCAAACATGTAATGTCGGTTAGACAAGAAGAAATACTGA
>JARQOD010000007.1:120069327-120167633 GCA_033576555.1 Oophaga sylvatica
GAAAAAACAGGAGCGTAAAGTTTTATTTGAAAAAATTAAGTTTTTTATTCCAGGTAGAGTGCCTGTTGTGATTGTGGGTGATATGAGTGTTGATGTGGGAAAGGTGAATGTGGTGTGTCAAGGAAAGAGTTACTGACATGGTGAGTGATTTTGGTTTGAGGGATATGCAGAGGGAGTGTAAAGTAACTCCATTGTTAAATACATTTTTTTCTGAGAGTGGGAGGGTGGCTTCTAGACTGGACTATTGTTTTGTTTCAAAAAACCTGATTGCTGTTAGTTATGCACAGGAGAGTGTGCCATTTTCAGATCATGTGGTATGAAGTGTGAAGTGGATGTGCATGCTGAGGAGGTAACTGGGAAAGGTATATGGAAGCTGAATGTGAGTTTACTGGATGGGGTGGAGGTGAGAGAGGAGTATGAGAGACATTATAAGGAGTGGTGTGAGAGCAGAAGTGAATTCAGTAATGTGTGTGAATGGTGGGATTGGGTTAAATGGAAAACCAAGGTTTTTTTTTAAAAACTTGGTTACAAGTGTGCAGCTGCTAAGAGAGAAAGGTTTGCTGGGTTGAATGCAAGATTGAGTGTGTTATATAAGCTAAGAGAGGGCGGGATGGATGTGAGTGAAGATTTGTTGAGAGTGAAAAAAAAAGTGAACGAGTTTTTGAGAGAGAGAGGGAGGAGTATTGTGTATAGGGCTAAATTAGAGAACTTGGAAAAGAATGAGAAGTGTTCGCGTTTTTTTTTCAAGAAAGTTTTTGGAAAAAGACAGAGCATGAGTGTTTTGAATGGAGTGGATGGAAATGAAGTGAGTGGTGCGGACTTATGTGAGGAAGTGGCAAAGTTTTATGATGATTTGTATGCAGTGAAATGGAGGGATGAAGGTTTGGAGAGTGATGTGCTGAGTGTTTTGGAAAATAGATTGAATGGGACAGAAAGGGAGAGTTTGATGGGGGAGGTGACGAGTGAAGAAATATGGAAGGTGGTGTGTAGCATGGCGCTGAATAAAACGCCGGGGGATGATGGTCTCCCGGTGGAATTTTATCGTGTGATGTGGGATGTGATTGGGAAGGATTTTGTTGATGTATGTAAGTATATGTGGGCGAATGCAGAGGTGGCGAATGGTATGCGTGCAGGAGTGGTTGTGCTGTTGCCAAAAAAAGGTGATTTGAAAAATCTAAAAAACTGGAGGCCGATCACGTTGCTTAATTGTGATTATAAAATCTATGCGAAGCTTTTGGCAAATAGGATGCGTGATGTGGTTGGGAGTGTGGTGGGTGAGGAGCAGTGTTGTTCGGTGCCTGGAAGGCGGTTACATGAGGGTGTATGCTGAGAGATTGTTTGTGGGACTGTTTGAACCGTAAGAAGGGGGTGTATGTGTTGAGTTTGGATTTTGAGAAGGCGTATGATAGGTTGGCGCATGGTTTTCTGTTTAGAGTGTTGGTGAAGATGGGTTTTCCGGCTGAGTTTGTTGAGAGAGTGAGAAGTTTGTATAAAAATATTTATAGTTGTGTTTTGTTGAATGGGAATGTAGGGAGGAGAGTGAATGTGTTTTCCGGTGTACGGCAGGGGTGCCCATTGTCCCCTGTTGTGTTCATTTGCGCGATTGAGCCGTTGTTGTGTATGTTGAGGAAAGATAAGGTGATTCGGGGTGTGCAAGTGCCGGGGGCGGGGGGGAGGGATGGAAGGTGAATGGTTATGTAGCGCCCGCGTCCCTGCCTGCTGCCAGACAGGGACGTCGCTCTCCTCACCTGCGCTCAGCGTCCTCAGTGCTCTCAGCCTTCTCTGCGCCTCTGGCATCCTCGGCGTCCTCCTTCCGCCCTGCTGGTCCCGCGCGCTCCTTCCCTGCTGCTGGCCTTAGGGCGCGCGCCCGCACCCTCCCCCGCTCTTAAAGGAGCCGCGCGCATTTTCCAAATCAGTCTCCAGCCAATGCTGGTGGACTCCACCCTATATTAAGGGCTTCCTCCTTAATGGAGGTGCCCGAGCAATGTTGTTTCTGTGCAGTCTAACTCTGCTTCAGCCATCAGCTCCTGTTTCCAGTTGCCTGCCTGTTACCTGTCTGTTTGCCTGTCGGCCATCTGACTGCAGCTCTATCCTGAGGTTCGGACATCTTCAGCAGAGATCCCCGGCTGTTGCCTGCTCACCTGGGAGCGATCATCTGCCATCCGACTGCAGCTCTATCCAGAGGTTCGGACATCATCTGCGGAGATCCCCGGCTATTGCAGAGACTCTTGCCTGCTCACCTGGGAGCGATCATCTGCCATCCGACTGCAGCTCTATCTAGAGGTTCGGACATCATCAGCAGAGATCCCCGGCTATTCCAGAGACTCTTGCCTGCTCACCTGGGAGCGATCATCTGCCATCCGACTGCAGCCTACCAGGAGGCTCCACCAGCTCAGGTCGTATATGCCTGTTTGTCTAGAGACTGCCCTGGTCACTTGCCGTGACAACCTGCCTGTCCAGAGACTACCCTGGTCACTTGCCGTGACAAACCTGCCTGCCCAGAGATTGCCCTGATCACTTGCCGTGACAACCTGCCTGTCCAGAGACTACCCTGGTCACTTGCCGTGACAAACCTGCCTGCCCAGAGATTGCCCTGGTCACTTGCCGTGACAACCTGCCTGTCCAGAGACTGCCCTGGTCACTTGCCGTGACAACCTGCCTGTCCAGAGACTGCCCGGGTCACTTGCCGTGACAACCTGCCTGTTCAGAGACTGCCCTGGTCACTTGCCGTGACAACCTACCTGCCCAGAGACTGCCCTGGTCACTTGCCGTGACAACCTGCCTGTCCAGAGACTGCCCTGGTCACTTGCCGTGACAACCTGCCTGTCCAGAGACTGCCCAGGTCACTTGCCGTGACAACCTGCCTGTCCAGAGACTGCCCAGGTCACTTGCCGTGACAACCTGCCTGTCCAGAGACTTCCTTGGTCACTTATTGTGACAACCTGCCTGTCCAGAGACTGCCTGGCTAATTGCCGTGATTCCCTGTCCTATTCCCGGATGCCACCCGCTCTCTTGCAAGTAATTGTCTTGTATAATAAAGCTTAGTGGTTCCACCAACCAGACCCGTTTCCGTCAGTGGTTCCACCTACCAGACCCGTTACAGTTTGCTCGGGCCATGGAACCCGGTGGCACCCAAACCCCTTCACTTCCGGAACTGTGTCATGAGCTGTCTCGCCAGAGGTCTCAACAGGAGGCTATCCTGGGTCACCTGCGGAACGTCAATTCCCGCTTGGACACTCTGAATCCATCACCAGCAACCATCGCTGGAGCCATGACTCATAATCCGGCAGCCCCGCTGACTCCCAATTCCGTGGTTTCCATTCCCGGTCCCCGACTTTCAGCTCCTCCTAGGTATGGAGGCGACCCTGTTATGGCTCGGGGTTTCATTAACCAGTGCACCCTGCACTTCGAAGTCCTGGCACACCAGTTTAATTCTGACCGGGCCAAAATTGCCTTCATCATGTCCCATCTCACCGGAGAGGCTCTGGCCTGGCTTAATCCTCTCTGGGAGAGAGAAGATCCTCTGGTGTCAGACCTGCCTGCTTTTCTCTCGGCCTTCCGGAGGGTATTCGACGAACCTGGACGGAGGACCTCCTCTGCATCATCTCTGTTGCGTCTCCGTCAGGGAAGTCTCACCGTTGGTCAATATGCCATACGGTTCCGTACTCTAGCCTCAGAACTGGCTTGGGACAATGAAGCTCTAATTTCGGTCTTCTGGGAGGGTCTGTCCGGCCGTATTAAAGACGAACTTGCCGGTCGGGACATTCCAACCTCGCTTGATGATTTAATAAATCTTGCCAATCGGATTGATCTACGGTTCCAGGAACGAGCCAAAAGGTCACCCGTGAAAAAAAAATTTCCTCATTTAACCCCTTCCGTTTCTCCACAGGTGCACACTGCTGAGCCTATGCAGGTCGACCAGACCAAGATGGTCAAAGCCCGTCAGGACTCACGCCGTGCCGAGAAAAGTTGCTTCTACTGCGGCAGTAAGGAGCACTGGATCCGAACCTGTCCGGAGAAGTCGGGAAACGCCTGTGTCTAGGTTCGCTCGGAGAGGTCAATCTAGACAAAAATAAATCCTCTTCATCTCTGCTGCTCTCGGTCTCAATTCTTCTCGGTAAGAACCGTTACTTCGAGATGGCCCAACTTGATTCTGGAGCAGCTGGGAATCTCGTGTCACAGGCTCTAGTAGAGAAGTATCGCATTCCCACCAAACCTCTTGTTGAACCAGTATCTGTTGCTGCTGTGGATGGGGGTCTCCTACCTCGTCCCATCCGACTTATCACCGAAGCCATAACCCTGCAGGTGGGAATGTTGCATTCTGAGAGCATCTCATTTCATGTTCTGCCTGGACTCTCTCATGCTTTCTTACTAGGTCTGCCTTGGCTCCAAAAGCATGCACCTGTGCTTGACTGGCAGAATGGAGAGATTCTTCGCTGGGGACAGGACTGTCATAAAACGTGTCTGGTGCCTGTTCATCCCGTCTGTCCTTCTCCTACTCCTGCTAATCTACCAGGACTCCCGATTCCATATTGGTCATTTGCTGATGTCTTCAATAAAAAGGAAGCAGAGACATTACCCCCGCATAGACCATATGATTGCCCGATCGACCTGCTACCCGGTACCACGCCTCCCCGTGGGCGTATTTACCCGTTGTCCGCTGCTGAGACCAGGTCGATGTCCGAATATATCGAGGAGAACTTAGCAAAAGGATTAATCCGGAAATCTACCTCCCCAGCGGGAGCAGGTTTCTTCTTCGTAAAAAAGAAGGACGGATCTCTCCGTCCCTGTATTGACTACAGAGGCCTAAATTTGATCACGGTGAAGAATAAGTACCCTCTTCCGCTCATTCCAGAATTGTTTGATCGTCTTAGAGGGGCTAGAGTCTTCACCAAACTAGATCTTCGTGGAGCATACAACCTGGTTCGTATCCGTCGAGGAGATGAATGGAAGACGGCATTCAACACCCGGGACGGCCACTACGAGTACTTGGTGATGCCCTTTGGTCTCTGTAATGCTCCAGCAGTCTTTCAGGAGTTGGTCAATGACATCTTCCGGGACCTCCTCTACTCCTGCGTTGTGGTGTACCTTGACGACATTTTGGTCTTCTCTCCGGATCTTCAGTCTCACCGGAGGGATGTTCGTCAGGTTCTGCTCAGGCTCAGGCAGAATCACCTCTTCGCCAAATATGAGAAGTGCCTCTTTGAGCAGACATCGCTTCCGTTTCTGGGCTACATCATTTCTCAGACAGGCCTACGAATGGATCCGGAGAAATTGTCTGCCATCGAGAAGTGGCCCCGACCGGAGGGGTTGAAGGCCATTCAGCGGTTCCTGGGATTTGCCAACTATTACCGTCTCTTCATACCGCACTTCTCTTCCAGGACTGCTCCAATCTCCGCGCTCACCCGCAAGGATGCTAACCCCAAACAGTGGACGCCGAAGCAGAGGAGGCCTTCCTTTCTCTAAAACAGGCCTTCTCTTCCGCTCCAGTGCTGCATCGCCCGGATGGCAACAAGCAGTTCTTCCTGGAGGTGGACGCTTCCTCTGCTGGAGCCGGAGCGGTACTTACCCAAAAAGCTTCATCCGGGAGGATGGTATCCTGCGGTTTCTTCTCCAAACTCTTCTCCTCCTCCGAGCGCAACTACTCCATAGGAGACCGAGAGTTATTGGCCATCAAGTTGGCATTGGAGGAGTGGCGTTACCTACTCGAAGGGGCTCTTCATCCGGTAATCATTTACACGGACCACAAGAATCTGGCATACCTCCAGCATGCCCAGAGACTTAACCCTCGCCAAGCCCGGTGGTCCTTGTTTTTTGCCCGCTTCGATTTTCTTTTGCATTTTCGCCCAGCTGACAAAAACATCAAGGCGGATGCCTTGTCTCGGTCTTTCCTGGTGTCGGATCTCGAGGAGGAACCTAAGCATATCATCGATCCCGCCAGAGTGATGCAGGTGGCTCCCGTGAGTTTAAATCGTCTCCCTCCTGGTAAGACGTTCGTATCAGAAACTGATCGGAAGAGAATCCTACATTGGGGTCATTCATCTAAACTCGCTGGCCACGCTAGTCAAAAAAAGACCCTCCAACTCATTACCCGGTATTATTGGTGGCCTACCCTGCACAAAGACGTAATAGACTTTGTTTCTGCCTGTGTTTCCTGTGCCCGCAACAAAGTTCCGAGACACCTGCCTACCGGCCGTCTTCTTCCGCTTCCTGTACCCGCTGCCCCCTGGCAGCATATAGCCATGGACTTCATTACTGATCTTCCCGTCTCTGCTGGTTGTACAGTCATTTGGGTGGTCACTGACCGCTTTTCCAAGATGGCTCACTTCATTCCTCTGCCAGGTCTTCCGTCTGCACCCGAGTTGGCTAAAGACTTTATCCGCCACATCTTCCGTCTTCATGGTCTGCCTCGTCACATTGTGTCGGATCGTGGGGTTCAGTTCACCTCACGTTTCTGGAGAGCCACTTGTAAGTTGCTAGACGTCACCCTGGATTTTTCCTCCGCTTACCACCCACAGTCCAATGGACAAGTTGAACAAATAAATCAGAATTTGACCAGTTATCTTCGACACTTCGTTAATGCCCACCATTCTGACTGGGTGGAGCTCCTGCCTTGGGCCGAATTCTCCTACAATAATCATGAGAGCGAATCTTCCACCAAGTCTCCGTTTTTTGTAGTCTTCGGTCAACACCCTCGGATCCCTGTCCCTGTTTCCATCTCTGTGGACAATCCAGCTGCGGAATCTCTGGTTAGAGAATTCTCCTCCATCTGGGAGAGTACCCGGTCCGCACTCATTCAGTCATCCGAGCGCATGAAAAGACATGCTGACAAAAAACGTCTGGATCCTCCTCAATTCCGTCCTGGGGACAAAGTCTGGCTTTCGTCCAAATATGTTCGACTCAAAATTCCGTCCTACAAGTTAGGTCCTCGGTTCATCGGTCCTTTTGAGATCATCAGTCAGATCAACCCGGTGTCCTATAAATTGAAACTCCCGGTCAATTTGCGAATTCCTAATTCTTTTCATGTATCTCTCCTCAAACCTGTGGTTCTTAACTCTTTTTTTAAGTCTACAGGTACACCTCCTGCTCCAGTGTCTGCTGATGATGAATTTGAGGTAGAGAACATTCTGGCCACAAAAAGGGTAGGAAAAAAGACTTATTTTTTGGTGGATTGGAAGGGGTTTGGTCCTGAGGAGAGAACCTGGGAACCTCGGGAGAACATCCATGCCCCTCTCATCCTAGCTAAATTTTTTTCTGGCCTAAAAAGGGGGGGGCCTAGAGGGGGGGGTACTGTAGCGCCCGCGTCCCTGCCTGCTGCCAGACAGGGACGTCGCTCTCCTCACCTGCGCTCAGCGTCCTCAGTGCTCTCAGCCTTCTCTGCGCCTCTGGCATCCTCGGCGTCCTCCTTCCGCCCTGCTGGTCCCGCGCGCTCCTTCCCTGCTGCTGGCCTTAGGGCGCGCGCCCGCACCCTCCCCCGCTCTTAAAGGAGCCGCGCGCATTTTCCAAATCAGTCTCCAGCCAATGCTGGTGGACTCCACCCTATATTAAGGGCTTCCTCCTTAATGGAGGTGCCCGAGCAATGTTGTTTCTGTGCAGTCTAACTCTGCTTCAGCCATCAGCTCCTGTTTCCAGTTGCCTGCCTGTTACCTGTCTGTTTGCCTGTCGGCCATCTGACTGCAGCTCTATCCTGAGGTTCGGACATCTTCAGCAGAGATCCCCGGCTGTTGCCTGCTCACCTGGGAGCGATCATCTGCCATCCGACTGCAGCTCTATCCAGAGGTTCGGACATCATCTGCGGAGATCCCCGGCTATTGCAGAGACTCTTGCCTGCTCACCTGGGAGCGATCATCTGCCATCCGACTGCAGCTCTATCTAGAGGTTCGGACATCATCAGCAGAGATCCCCGGCTATTCCAGAGACTCTTGCCTGCTCACCTGGGAGCGATCATCTGCCATCCGACTGCAGCCTACCAGGAGGCTCCACCAGCTCAGGTCGTATATGCCTGTTTGTCTAGAGACTGCCCTGGTCACTTGCCGTGACAACCTGCCTGTCCAGAGACTACCCTGGTCACTTGCCGTGACAAACCTGCCTGCCCAGAGATTGCCCTGGTCACTTGCCGTGACAACCTGCCTGTCCAGAGACTGCCCTGGTCACTTGCCGTGACAACCTGCCTGTCCAGAGACTGCCCGGTCACTTGCCGTGACAACCTGCCTGTTCAGAGACTGCCCTGGTCACTTGCCGTGACAACCTATCTGCCCAGAGACTGCCCTGGTCACTTGCCGTGACAACCTGCCTGTCCAGAGACTGCCCTGGTCACTTGCCGTGACAACCTGCCTGTCCAGAGACTGCCCAGGTCACTTGCCGTGACAACCTGCCTGTCCAGAGACTGCCCAGGTCACTTGCCGTGACAACCTGCCTGTCCAGAGACTTCCTTGGTCACTTATTGTGACAACCTGCCTGTCCAGAGACTGCCTGGCTAATTGCCGTGATTCCCTGTCCTATTCCCGGATGCCACCCGCTCTCTTGCAAGTAAATTGTCTTGTATAATAAAGCTTAGTGGTTCCACCAACCAGACCCGTTTCCGTCAGTGGTTCCACCTACCAGACCCGTTACAGGTTACATGGATGATGTGTGTGTTTTGTGTGATTCAGAGTGTTTGGTGCATCGTGTGAAGTTGTTGGTATCCGTTTTTTGTGGAGCGTCTGCGTTTAAAGTGAATTGGGAGAAGACTGAATGTAAGATTTTTGGTGGGAGGACTCTGAGCAATGATATTGGGGTGAATGTGGTGAGTGGACCGATAAAGGTGCTGGGTGTGAAATTTTCAGAGAAGTTGGATGGAGAGGAAAGTTGGGTGGATGTGAGAGAGAGTGGAGCGCAAGTTAAATTTTTGGAAGATGAGAGATTTGACGTTTTTTGGTAAAATTTTAGTTATTAAGAGTGTGGTGTTACCAATTTTTTTGCATGTTGCGGTGGTTTTTCCACCAGGTTATATGTGTGTTAGAAGATTAAATAGGGTTTTGTTTGTATTTTTTTGGCGTTCAAGTATGGAGCGTGCAAGGAGAGAGGTTGTGATGAAGAGAATGGATAAGGGGGGGCTGGGATTCGAAATTTGAATGTATTTTTTGGCGTGAATATTATGGTGTTTGTATTGGGTGTGATTAGGATGGATGGGAAGTGTGCATGTATGTGCAGGTATTTGTTTGGAAGTTTTCTGTTCCGTTTGAAGTGGCGGGAAAGGGATCTAAGGTGCCCAGTGGCTTTTGAGGTGCCTGTGTGGTATGTGTGGGTTTACAAATTTTTGGTGAAGTATGAACTGTGTGATGTGGATGTGAGGTTGTTAGAAGAAGAAAGCGGCATATAGGATGATTGAGTGTAGAGAGATGGAATGTGGTATCTATATGGTGAGAGGAAGTGATGTGCAGAAGGTATGGAAGAAGGTACGTATGGATGGTATGACAAATAGACAGAGCGAGATTGTGTGGCAGTCATTGCATGAGGTGTTACCGGTGAGAGACTTCCAGAGAAACCGGGGTTTAGTGAGGAGTGAGATGTGTCCGAGGAGGGGATGTGGTGGGAGAGAGAGTGTGGTGCATTTGTTTTGGAATTGTCAGTATGCTAGAAATGTGATTTCAGGTTTGGGCCCGTTGTGTAAGGAGTTGTGTGATGTGAATTTTTTGACGTTTGAGTTATTTATGTTTGGGTTGGGTATGTGTGGAGAAAAGGAGAGAGTGTTGTGGTTGATGCTTGCATGTATAAAAGAGGTGTTGTGGGATGTGAGGAACGTGTATGTGTTTAAGAGGAAGGAGATTGAGGTTAAAAATTGTTTAAAAATTGTTTTGGGAAAATTGTATTTTTGTTTTGTGTGTGATAAGAGAAAGAGGGGGGAGGAGGACGCAGAGGGAATTTGGAAAGTTAAAAAGTGGAAACATCTTGTTAATGTGTCTTAGTTTTGTGTTTTTTTGTGCTTGTAAATAAAGTTGGTTTTCCGATGATGATGGGAACAGCTGCTGCATTATGTAAGTGTACACGCTGTTTGGGAGTCGAGTTCCTTATAGTTTTGGTTATCTGACTGTGGAACTTCCCGTCTGAGGGAAAAAAAAAAAAAAAAAAAAGATCATGCGTATGTGTGGTTAGGGACCCGGCTGAAATAAGCCACTAGAATACCGACTTAATCGGTGAGGAGTTTGGTATGGTAGCTGGCCAGGGTCGGTGTCCTAGATGCCCTAGATTACCGGCGTAACCGGTGAGGAGTTTTGATTGCCGTATTCAGGATCTGGCGTTCAGACGCCATAGATTGCGGGTGATTCCCGCGAGGACATTAGCACATGATCACGCGTTATGTACGCTTAGCACTTAACTGTGTACCTGAGAGCCTGACAGGACACAGCACTTTTCCTCAGCGGCCCTGTGACGTAACAGGGTTTGCTTTCGACGCTAGACAGCGCCCTAGCGTTTTACTTTGCGGCTCACTGAAGCTAAGTGAGTTCGCACCTATCGCCATATAGCATTTCCGTTAGCGGCTCTAAGTATTAACAGAGTTCGCACTTTCTGCCACAACGCGCTACGGCGTTTATTTTAGCGACTCTGCGGGATAACAGAGTTCGCTACTTTCGCCATTTTACTAGCAGCAGGTTCCGCCTGCACGGTGAACCCCGGGCTGCGAACGCACCTCTCTATCTCATATATTTGGTGCGTTCCGCAGACCCTAACATAATATTAGCGCCAGGGTCTGGCTGGTAAAATGGCGGATGACCAGCGTCTACTACGGGACATCCAGCAGCTGGAGGGTAGGTTGGCGGCTCTTGAGTGCACAACCTCAGCTGTGGATGTTACCGCAGTCGCTGTTCAGGCTGCTAGCGTGGCTGCAGCCAGTGTGTCCACTGCCACCTCTGCCCCCACAATATCCCACCTCCCGCTTCCAGACAAGTTTGCTGGTGACAGCAAGCAATGTCGGGGATTCGTGAGTCAGTGCTCTATACAACTCGAGCTTCTGGCTGCACGTTTCCCCACGGATCGGGCACAAGTGAGCTTTATAATTTCGCTTCTGTCAGGCAGAGCGTTGGAGTGGGCCACCCCGCTGTGGGAGCGTGACGACCGTGTGGTGCGGAGTGCTCCTCGTTTTCTGGAGGCTCTAAAAAAGGTCTTTTTAGGACCTCAGGTCACCCACGATACAGCGCTACAACTGCTGGCATTGGCACAGGGTTCGTCTTTGGTCAGTGTGTTTTCTGTCCAGTTTCGGACTCTGGCCTCAGAGCTAGACTGGTCGGATAAAGTACTCATTCCAGTCTACTGGCGAGGACTGGCTGATCATGTTAAAGATGCTTTGGCTACCAGGGAGATTCCCGCCACACTGGAGAAGCTTATCGCCATATCTACCCGCATCGACCTCCGTTTTCACGAGCGGAGGTTGGAGCGGTCCCAGTGTAGGCAGAGGTTCCGGCTGGCTCCCACCTTCGCCAGACCTCTGGAATCTTCCAGCCAGGCGCCCGACTCCCATGAGGCCATGGAGGTTTCTCGAGCGGGACCTAAGTCCCGGGCCGCTCGAGTACCCGTGGTCTGTAACATCTGCCAGCAGTTAGGACACTATGCCAACAAATGTCCATAGCGGTCTGGAAAACAGTCGCGTCTAGTGACCTTGGGAGGAGGTTCACTAGACACTGCGGCATTTTCCACCAAGTTGTCCTTTAAAGGGACAATTACAGTAGGTCCATCCACGCTCTCCGCTGAGCTCTGTGTGGATTCCGAAGCCGAGGGGAATTTCATGTCCTCTGCATTTGCTCTCCGCCACACTATACCTCTGGTGATGCTCGCCCAACCGGTGACTGTGCGAGTAGTGAATGGATCAACTCTGCCCTCCCAAATCACCCACCAGACGATCCCTCTCACTTTATCTATGTCCCCGTCCCATCAGGAGAGTATTTCTTTTCTTGTCCTGCCCGAGGGAACAGACGAGGTGTTGCTGAGAGTACCTTGGCTCCGTTACCACTCTCCCCATATTGAGTGGTCCTCTGGGAGGATACTGGGTTGGGGTGATTCATGTAGAGGCAGGTGTATCAGGGAGTGCGTTCAGGTCACCACCACAGAGATACCCGTAGATCTCACTTCTCTTCCTCAGTGTTATTGGGCATATGCAGACGTTTTCTCCAAGAAGGCGGCGGAGACTCTTCCAACTCATCGCCCCTACGACTGTCCTATTGATCTCTTGCCTGGAGCAGAACCTCCTCGGGGGAGAGTATACCCCATCTCGCTCCCTGAGACGGAGGCCATGTCCCAGTACATTCAGGAGAATCTGGCAAGAGGGTTCATTAGGAAGTCGGTGTCACCAGCAGGGGCAGGGTTCTTCTTTGTGCAAAAGAAGAACGGAGAATTACGTCCATGCATTGACTACAGGGGTCTTAACGCCATCACCGTCAAGAATAATACCCGTTGCCCCTAATCTCTGAGCTCTTTGATAGGCTCCGAGGAGCAAGAGTATTTACCAAGCTTGATCTACGTGGTGCCTATAACCTAATTCGCATCCGTGAGGGACGAGGGGGACGAGTGGAAGACAGCTTTTAATACCAGGGATGGGCATTACGAATATCTGGTGATGCCCTTCGGGCTCTGTAATGCTCCCGCTGTTTTCCAAGACTTTGTCAATGATATCTTCCGGGATATGCTCTCCACCTCTGTGGTAGTCTATCTGGATGATATTCTCATCTTTTCACCAGATATAGACTCTCACCGGAGGGATGTCAACAAAGTCTTCGACCTCTTACGGGCAAACTCCCTCTATGCCAAGCTGGAGAAATGTGTGTTTGAGCAGGAGTCCTTACCTTTTCTGGGCTATATCATCTCTGCCCAGGGATTGGCTATGGATCCTGCCAAACTACAGGCTGTAATGGACTGGCAAGAACCCCATTCTCTTAAAGCGGTGCAGCGCTTTATGGGGTTCATTAATTATTATCGCCAGTTCATTCCCCATTTCTCGACTTTGGTAGCTCCCTTGGTAGCCCTCACCAAGAAGGGAGCAAATCCCAAGTTGTGGTCTAAGGAGGTCTCCAAGGCGTTCTCTTCCATCAAGTCGCATTTTGCCAGTGCTCCCATATTACATCGCCCTGATGTTGATAAACCGTTTGTTTTAGAGGTGGACGCCTCTTCTGTTGGTGCTGGAGCAGTCCTATATCAAAAGGATGCTCAAGGTCGGAAGCATCCCTGCTTCTTCTTTTCTAAGACCTTTACACCAGCAGAGAGGAATTATTCCATCGGGGACAGGGAGTTGCTGGCTATGAAATTGGCCTTCTCAGAGTGGAGACATCTTCTGGAGGGAGCTCGTTTTCCCTTCCAAGTCTTCACCGACCACAAGAACTTGGTATATTTGCAAACGGCTCAGCGGCTAAATTCTCGCCAGGCCAGATGGTCCCTATTCTTCTCTCGGTTCCATTTCACCCTCCATTTTCTCTCCGGTGAGAAGAATGTTCGGGCCGACGCTCTCTCTCGCTCCTTAGTGTCATCAGAGGAGGAGGATGAGGAGCCTCGGCTTATTGTCCCTGAAGAAAGCCTGAGAACTGTAGCCCCTGTTTCGCTAGAGTCTGTGCCTCCGGGCAAGACTTTTGTGCCCACTAATTTGCGACCGGAGGTACTCTCTTGGGCACACTCGTCCAGGGTGGGTGGACACTTTGGGGCAAAGAGGACAACTGAGCTATTGGCGAGGACATACTGGTGGCCACATATGGTCCGTGACGTCAGGGAGTATGTTCAGGCGTGTGTCTCCTGCGCTAGGAACAAGTTCCCTCGACAACGGCCAGCTGGGTTACTTTTTCCTTTGCCGGTGGCAGACAGGCCCTGGGAGATGGTCGGGATGGACTCTGTGGTGGGCTTACCCAAGTCTCGGGGTTGCACTATCATTTGGGTGATCACCGACCACTTCTCCAAAATGGTGCACTTAGTGCCGCTACCACGGTTACCTTCCGCACGGGCCTTGGCAGCATTATTTATTAGACACATCTTCCGTCTACACGGTATGCCAGACAAGATTGTCAGCGATCGAGGTCCCCAATTTGCGTCTCGGTTCTGGAGAGAGTTGTGTCATCTACTCTGCATTGAATTGAACCTCTCCTCTGCATATCATCCCGAGACGAATGGGTTGGTAGAGAGGGCCAACCAGACCTTGGTCACCTACTTGCGACATTTTGTCTCTGCCAGGCAGGATGACTGGGCATCTCTGCTTCCGTGGGTGGAGTTTGCGCTAAACAATGCTGTGGCTGACTCCACCGGACAGACCCCATTCCTCTTAAATTACGACCAGCATCCGCGGGTACTGGTGCCCATGCCCGTTGCTTCCGCTGACTCCAGGGTGGCAGACTGGGCTGTGGAAGCACGGGACATATGGGACCGCACCCAGGATGCCATTCAGGCTTCCAAGGAGAGGATGAGGTCTTCTGCCGATGCTCATCGGCGTCCCGCTCCGACATTTTCTCCTGGCGACCTAGTGTGGCTCTCCGCCCGAAACATCAGGCTACGGGTGGAATCCACTAAATTGGCACCCCGCTATTTGGGTCCCTTCAAGGTTCTCGAGCAGGTGAACCCTGTGGTTTACCGTTTGGCCCTTCCGCCTCGCCTTGGTATCTCCGACACCTTCCATGTATCCCTCCTAAAACCCGTGGTCATCTCCCGGTTGCCTGAGTCATCTGCCGGGACGTCGGGTTCGTCTTCGGACGACTACGAGGTGAATGCCATTGTTGGGTGCAAGGTGGTACGAGGCAAAAAATTTTATTTGGTGGATTGGAGGGGTTATGGGCCTGAGGATAGGTCCTGGGAGCCTGCCGATCATGTTCACGCTCCGCAGCTCATCGCTGCCTTTGAACGCAGCGAGGCCCAGAGAAGGGGGGGCCCTAGGAGGGGGTGGTAATGTTAGGGTTCGAGTTCCCGCTGCTGCACAAGGGGAGTCTCGAACCCGTCCCGCTGCGGTCTCCCATTCATCTCCGGCCGCAGTGGAGCCTGCTCAGCAGAGACGTCGGTCCAGGCGTTTTGCCCACTCCTCTACTGTGCAGTGACTTGCTGCTGCCTTTCCTGGATCTGCTATTATAGCCAGTGCTGGAGCAGCCGTCTTTGAGATAAAGTCCTGCGTTTTCCCATCTGAGCATGCCCAGAGTGAGATCTCTCATTGGAGATCAGGGGTCACATGTTCAGGTGCTGCAGCGGCTCCTATTGGTCCGCCAGGAAGGTCATGTAGCTACGTGTGTTTGTAACAGCTTCTCATTGGTCCTTGTTCCTGGAAGGTCCTGTAGCTGTTGCTATAAAAGGGTAGCATGGCTGGGCCGCCATGCGCTAATATCAACCATTGTATGCTATGCGCCAGTGTGATCATGCGTATGTGTGGTTAGGGACCGGCTGAAATAAGCCACTAGAATACCGACTTAATCGGTGAGGAGTTTGGTATGGTAGCTGGCCAGGGTCGGTGTCCTAGATGCCCTAGATTACCGGCGTAACCGGTGAGGAGTTTTGATTGCCGTATTCAGGGTCTGGCGTTCAGACGCCATAGATTGCGGGTGATTCCCGCGAGGACATTAGCACATGATCACGCGTTATGTACGCTTAGCACTTAACTGTGTACCTGAGAGCCTGACAGGACACAGCACTTTTCCTCAGCGGCCCTGTGACGTAACAGGGTTTGCTTTTGACGCTAGACAGCGCCCTAGCGTTTTACTTTGCGGCTCACTGAAGCTAAGTGAGTTCGCACCTATCGCCATATAGCGCTGTGGCATTTCCGTTAGCGGCTCTGGGTATTAACAGAGTTCGCACTTACTGCCACAATGCGCTACGACGTTTATTTTAGCGACTCTGCGGGATAACAGAGTTCGCTACTTTCGTCATTTTACTAGCAGCAGGTTCCGCCTGCACGGTGGACCCCGGGCTGCGAACGCACCTCTCTATCTCATATATTTGGTGCGTTCCGCAGACCCTAACATGGGGTCACTTGTGGGGGGGTTCCACTGTTTAGGCACATCAGGGGCTCTGCAAGCTGAGCATGACACCAATCAAAGTCTGCATTCCAAAACGTCATTACTTCCTTTCCAAGCCCTGCTGTGCGCCCAAACAGCTTCCCCCACATATGGGGTATCAGTGTACTCAGGACAAATTGGACAACTTTTGGAAAAATCAAAAATTGGGGACTAAAAAATCATTTTTGTGGAAATTTTTTTTCCACACCCACGCATTATAAACTTTAGTGAAACACTTGGGGTCTAGTTTCCAAAATGGTGTCACTTGTGGGGATTTCCACTGTTTAGGCGCATCAGGGGCTCTCCAAATGCAACATGGCGTCCAATCTCAATTCCAGCCAATTTTGGTTTGAAAAAGTCAAACGGCGCTCCTTCCCTTCCGAGCCCTGCCGTGCGCCCAGACAGTGATTTTCCCCCACATATGGGGTATCGCTGTACTCAGGAGAAATTGCACACCAACTTTTTCAGTCCATTTTCTCCTTTTACCCTTGTTAAAATAAAAAAATTGTTTGTAAAAGATCATTTTTGTGACTAAAAAGTTAAATGTTCATTTTTTCCTTCCATGTTGCTTCAGCTCCTGTGAAGAACCTGAAGGGTTAATAAATTTCTTGAATGTCGTTTTGAGTGCCTTGAGGGGTGCAGTTTTTAGAATGTTGTCACTTTTTGGTATTTTCTGCCATATAGACCCCTCAACGTGACTTCAAATGTGAGGTGGTCCCTAAAAAAAATGGTTTTGTACATTTTGTTGTAAAAATGAGAAATCGCTGGTCAACTTTTAACCCTTATAACTTCCTAACGAAAAAAAATTTTGGTTCCAAAATTGTGCTGATGTAAAGTAGACATGTGGGAAATGTTATTTAGCAACTATTTTGTGTGACACATTTCTCTATTTTAAGGGAATAAAAATTCAAAGTTTGAAAATTGCTAAATTTTATTTTTTTTGCCATATTTCCATTTTTTTCATAAATAAACGCACGTTATATCGAAGAAATTTTACCACTATCATGAAGTACAATATGTCATGAGAAAACATTCTCAGAATCGCGAAGATCCGTTGAAGCGTTCCAGAATTATAACCTCATAAAGAGACAGTGGTCAGAATTGTAAAAATTGGCCTGTCATTAACGTGCACACCACCCTTGGGGGTTAAGGGGTTAAGGAACTGTGACTGCAGAAGTGTTGTGGCCTGAACTGGGAGTCTCTATGTCTTGTGACAGTGGTGAGAAATTGTGACCTGCATGAAGAGAACTGGGCAAAGGGACAGTGTGTGTCTCTAGAAGCAGTTGCACCTTGCATAGTTATGACAGTGCAAGGCATGCTCTGAGAGATGCTTGGAACCACTGAGTAGTTGGGCTGTGATTGTTAGTGGTCTCATATTTGAGAAAAAAATTCCCATTACTCAATCCCATTACTCTGCAAGGTTTGACAAATATATAGAATTCCCCCAATAAAAGAAAACCTTTATTTTTCCCAATTAAAAGTAAGAAAAATTACCATTGAATTTCCCAAATTATCCAAATATATAATGGCTCAAGTAGTTTGAATATCCGCTATTGCACCAAGTGAATTACAGGATGAGATAGGTCAGACAATGCGGAAGTTGGCACCATAGATGCACCATGCAAGAGTGTCACCCACGCTCATCATTGTCTAGTCCTTTAGTAGCTCATGATGAATCAACACATTCATTGAGTTTTGAGTTTAGATGAATTTCTTTGAAGTTCAGTTGGGGTCATAACTATAAACAAGGATTTTGATAATCAACTATTTAAAGAGTATCATAGCTTTTATACTTTTTTTATATTTTGAAGACACTTTTCGGAGGGAGTCTGGGTCATGAGACCCTCACCGATCGCCCCAAACATGGCAGAGAAATGTGCAGCATGCGAGCCAGCTCTTGTTCATGAGAGAACACAAAACAGAGTATGGATACAATAGAGTCTATTACTTTCTAATGTATCTTTACTCCTTTCTGTGTGCTCACTCGAGGAGACTTCGGCTCTACACACTTCTATACCAACTTTTCAGTGATTTGTGAGGATCTCATGTCCGTAACCACTCACCAATCTACAGCCATGAAAAGAGCCTGCAAAATATAAAAAATGCATAAAGGTTTAGTTCTTCTTTGATCATTTTATATGTCCACGTATTTTGCACTTTTTCAGATGTTAACCATTAAAATGTACTTGCATAGCCTGTAATAACATAGAAAAAGTTCAGAAAGATTAACTATAAAGTCTTGCCATAATCAGAAGACATACCACCTGTGCGGAAGTCAGAGATCCTGCAACCATTGAAGATCTCCGCCATCTATACAAATTATATTTCTCACCAGTCACCATACTAGGAACTGCTAAAAATGTTTTTTGCAAAGTGTCGTGAGAAAGAACCGAACAAAAAACCCTGACCTGAACAATGAACAATATTAAAGATGATGCTCACCCAAAATAATCTGTTACCGTGATCAGTTGACGAGGGCAGATTTGACTTATCTGATCCATGGTGATCAACTGTTAATCCCAAGGAAAGTCCAACAGCAACGCCCAACTTTACTAATGGTAGAAATGCTCCCGAGGATATTGGGAAACGTTATAGCACCAGGAGAGGCAATCAACCTCATAACATAATATTGGCCAAAGTTTTCGAATGAAATGATAAACGCTCTTGGAAATGGTATTGGAGTTACATTTGGCCATGTATTAAATGCTATGTTCTAAAACTCTTCAAGGGGTTCTTGACTTTGAACAATCCCTATTTTATCAGATGGTCGCTTAATAGTTTCATCACAAAGTGTCTGCCTGTCGGCATTTGGAGTGATCAGCTATAATTCCAGGGAAATCTGACAGTAAATTTTCAATCTCTCTCTCTCACCACCACAGGGGAAATGAAGAGTTACACAGTGTCCATTCACACCAATGGTTTGTGTATAGTGCAACAAAGAATAAGACCTTCAGACCTTTAATGCCACCATGAATCCATTCATACCTGGCTCAATCAGAAACCACTCCTAATTCCTTTGCCCCAGCTAAATAATATAGCACCCTCCTTGTCTATATAGTAAATACAGTATCCTACCTGCATCAGAGATTCTTGGGGTCTATTCAGGTCCAGCAGGTTGAGATTTCCAATGACAGGCAGAGGCATAGGTCCAGGTGGCATCTTTTCTGTGCTCTTCTTAATTCTATTTATCCAATAGATGAATAGTGCAATGAAAATTGAAAAGTATAGCAGCACATCGGCTCTAGCCAAAAAGTAGGCAATAAAAGCCATAGCGAAGTACTGGAAAGATTCTGTTCTGACTTTGCTGCTGCCCTTATATTTATACACTTGGGCTTATTTTCCTACTTGTGTTAATAGTTACTAGGTCACAAATAACCCATAACAAACTGATTGGCCCACTGCCATTTACCTTCGTCAGACAATCTTGGCTTAGATGTTCTTGTGTTTACATACGTAGCATTGTGCATTTCCTCCAAATGAATGTTGGCCAAGGTGTGTTATAATGTGATGTGTATACTGGGATAATGATTTGCAATTTTTTATCCTATTTGTTCTGCAGCTGTACCAGTGCCATGGGATAAAGTTCACATACTAATGTTTGGGGACACAAATAAATCTATTTACAGTTATAGCAGGATGAACTTTACATCTATTGTGCTCGAGTCTTTTGCATTAGATTTTGTTTATTAAAGTTTTAATATATTACCAATGTGATCAGCTTAACAGAATTTGGTGGGCAAGAGGTTGAAAAGATTTTCCATTATTGGACATGTCTGACAATTACATCTATGGGAGCCTAGAAGTTGCCCTCTCCAACACTGGTCTACATTGAAGAAAAGTGAACCTCATCGCAAAATTTGTGCCAGGTTTTGCCACATAGGACATGATCTACAGAATAAGCCCAGTATTAGCTAAGGTTCCTCCTCACCTACAATATTAGCTGTATTATCTTTCATTAAGGAGGACCAATCAAGTTAATGCATATTTTGGGTAGTAAATATTTTTTTCTCAATTCAGTCTGAGTACAATTATATTCCCAGCAGTGGTGCCATAAAAATTTTGAAAACCTTTTGCTGCCTTCCATCACGGATTACAACTGATCTTTGGAAGCTCAGCAGACATGATAAAGGAAACCTGTCACCATCCTTATCCAGTCCAATCTGAAGGCACCATGTTATACAGCAGGAGGAGCTGAGCAGATTGATTTTGTGAGAAAAGATTCAATATAATTTATGTTTTCACCATTTAATCCTCTGCAGTTTCTGGGATGTTTGGTCCAGTGGGCGGTCCTATCAGTGACTGACAGCTGTCTCTGCATGTACACTTATACAAAGAAAGCTGTCAGTCACTGATAGGACCGCCCACTGGACAGAAAATCCCCAAAAAAGCAGATGATTAAATTGCGAAAACACAGTTTATTCTGAGACTTTACTTATGTTACATTGCTATTCTTAGTTTATATTTACAGTTGCAAGGTTCATATTTTCCACATTACTCCCCATGTCTTTGTAGTGACCATTTTGGAGCTGATGATGGGGCACTGATCTTAGAGACAAAAACAGTGATTCCAAAATGGATCATCTAAAGTACAGTGATGATATATTAGACTTATATAGTTACATTTAATATGAGAGGTGGAGGATTTCTTTAAGGGTTTTCTATGACCATATTTCAGCCGCCGTTCATAATATAGTTGTTGATTCCATCTTAAGCCCCAAAAACGGATCCAAAACATCCAATATTCTACTGTGAGAATGTAACCCTACAAAATGTCACCATGGCTAGCGGGACTAATCCCCCAGCCAACGAAAAAAAAAAAACAGAATATGGCAGACCATAATCATACTAAAGAAATAAATGGATGTATCATATCAAATAATGCAAAAGGATTGTAAACATTAATGGAAAAATCCAAAATCACAAGAGGGATTTAATTAGAAAATAGTAAAGTTTATTAAATCTAAATAAATTTAATCATAAATACAACAGACAAAGTGCACATGGAGAGGAAAAAACAACTAAAGGGTTAATGTGCTGCAAGATGTAAGTTCAGCACACTGAGAAACGAGCATCTCCCAGCTGGTCTATAATTAAGGAGTAGCCAAATCTGATGCTTAATAAATGCAAGCAGCCGATTAATTAAAATAATATTATATAGTGTGCATATATAGAATTACCCATCTTAGAATAGTGTGAGACAGTGAAGGGGTGCGTACTGGATGGGGTGTATATCTCGCCCAGGTTTCTTAGCTCGGTCGCATAAGGAATATAGGAGTGAAGGTAGGATGGCAGTACCACGTTCACTCCACTCCTCATCCAGTACAGGCTTGCAGCTCAACCCTGAGTACATACAGCTGCTTAATTAAGCAGCCAGAAATAGGTGGTAGAGTTACACAGACAGAGCTCTCAGTCTGAATCTGGCTTCAAACGCTGCTGGAGTCTCCTGGAAGCCAAGCTCTGGTAATAATAACTCTGTGTTGTTGTGGCCAGGCTGTTAGAGTCTAGACCACGGTAGTGAGGGAACTGACTGTGTTTAGCTAGCAGCCTGACAGGCTTAGGATTTTATTTTATGGTTTGATTTATGTGTATTGCTGTGGACTTTCAATAAAACTGGTTGCGGCCAGTTTACACCAGTGCTGCTGTCTGTGATTGGACTCTTTATGCCACTGTGGACTGTGGAGTGTGCATGTCCTGGGTAAAGGCTGCCGTTGCTGGGACAGACAAGTCTAACAGCATGGAGGCGCTGCTCAAACATATGGCGCAAGTTAGTGTGCAACAGCAGGAGACTAACTGATTGCTAATGGAGCAGATTGCAGCACTACGCCAGGCTCTCAGCACCTCGTCCCAGAGTGATGACGCAAGGTCACCTGCGTTGTCTGCTGTAAAGAAGGAGGTAAAACAGACCCTGCAGAAGATGACGCCTCATGACGATGTGGAGGCATATCTCGCTATATTTGAAAGACTGGCAGAGAAGGAGAATCTGCCACAATCTGAATGGGCCATGGTGATCGCACCCTATCTGACTGGGGAACCCCAAAAGGCCTATTTTGACCTTAGCGAGCAGGGTAGCAAAGACTATGCCAAGCTAAAAACGGAGATTCTTGCCCGCCTGGGTGTTACGGTTGCAGTCCGTGCCAGTAGAGTCCATAACTGGAGATACAGTTGGGATAAATCTGCTCGCTCACAAATGTATGACCTGATTTATCTGGTAAAGAAGTGGCTGGAGCCTGACGTCAGCAACCCTGCCCAAATTGTTGAAAAAGTTGTGATGGACCGGTACATCTGGGCCCTTCCTCCTGAGGTGCAGCACTGGGTTGGACAGGGAGACCCCAAAGACGCCAATCAACTGGTCAGCCTGATAGAGAGGTACTTCGCCACCAAAGACTACCTCTGTGCCCAGCCGTCCGAGCGGTCGTCATTTCGGAGTTCCCGGCCTCCGACACCTCCCGGTAAGAGAGTTCCGGCTGTTGGGGTCAGGGGGACTGCTGATAGACCGGGTCAGCCCCGAGGGGACATGTGTGAGGCAATGGCTGATGCTTCCCTGTCGGAAGTCCCCAGGCCTAGAAAGGTCTCCCCGTCTGAACCCCCAGACCTGAGACAGTGTTGGAGATGCCGTGAACGGGGTCATATTTCAGCCAACTGTCCACTAGTGGGGGAACCTATGGACTGTGATGCTGGAAGGTCCCTCTCTTTCCTCACGGAACCCGTGTGCGTGGCCACCCCAGCCGAGGGGACTGGCCCACAGGTGTCCCAGGTGGTTATAAATGGCTGCCCAGTACAAGCCCTCCTAGACTCAGGGAGTCGAGTGACTCTGGTACATGCCAGCCTGGTTGATAGGGACTTCATCCCCAATAAACACCTGAGCGTGGGGTGCATCCATGGAGACGCCAAAGTCTACCCGGTGATTTCCGTGGACTTGGTCACAAAACTTGGGGAGGTCTCGTATGAAGTGGGGGTAGTGAAGAACCTGATGCACCCAGTCATATTGGGTCGTGACTTTCCCCTGTTTTGTGGTCTCTGGGAAAAAAAAGGTTCTACCGGACAGTGTAATGAAGCTCCTACTGAGGTTGCACGGTCCATAGGGGCGGAACACAATGCTAATGTGTTGTTGAATTTAAATGATGATAATGATAATGATGAATTTCCATTTCAGGTGATGTTGAGGGAAGAGGATAATGGTTCTCTTGAACAGAACGTCCCTGACCTACCTGTGTCCCGTGACAATTTCGGGAGTGAGCAGTTGCGAGACCCCACTCTTAAAAATGCCAGGGAAAATATAAGTGTTCTGAATGAGATCCCACAAGAGCCCGGCTCTGATAAACGATTTCCCCATTTTGCCATGAACAATGACTAGCTATATATGGTCACTAAGGTTATGCCATTGGTTAAGGATCACCTGCAGAGAGCCCAAGCAGCTCAAAGCAGAAAATATAATCAGTCAGCAAAAGTTAGGACTTTCAACCCTGGAGATCGGGTCCTGATCCTAATTCCCATGGTGGAAAGTAAGTTTTTGGCCAAATGGCATGGACCCTACGAGATAGTACAGAAAGTGAGCGAGGTCACCTACAAAGTACATCAACCAGGGAGACGGAAGCCCTACCAGGTCTATCATATCAACCTGATCAAGCCCTGGAGGGACAGAGAGTCATTGTTGGCCTCGGGTAAATTAGAGAAAGGGTTAAAACCACCTATACCTCCTGTGATAGTTGGTGAGACGTTGTCAGTCCACCAAAAACAGGAAGTACGGGAATTTCTGCAGAAAAATCAGCAGAGGTTTTCAGACTTGCCCGGCCGGACTTCTCTAGTGAAACACCATTTCTCGGTAGAGCATAGGCCTGGGAAGTTACAGGGTAATGCCGATGCCTTGTCCAGAGTTCACTGTCTCTTTGGGGTTGTTAACCAGCCCTCCGGTCTGGAGAAGAGGGGGGGATATGTGAGACAGTGAAGGGGTGTGTACTGGATGGGGTGTATATCTCGCCCAGGTTTCTTAGCTCGGTCGCATAAGGAATATAGGAATGAAGGTAGGATGGCAGTACGACGTTCACTCCACTCCTCATCCAGTACAGGCTTGCAGCTCAACCCTGAGTACACACAGCTGCTTAATTAAGCAGCTAGAAATAGGTGGTAGAGTTACACAGACAGAGCTCTCAGTCTGAATCTGGCTTCAGACGCTGCTGGAGTCTCCTGGAAGCCAAGCTCTGGTAATTATAACTCTGTGTTGTTGTGGCCAGGCTTGTAGAGTCTAGACCACGGTAGTGAGGGAACTGACTGTGTTTAGCTAGCAGCTTGACAGGCTTAGGATTTTATTTTATGGTTTGATTTATGTGTATTGCTGTGGACTTTCAATAAAACTGGTTGCGGCCAGTTTACGCCAGTGCTGCTGTCTGTGATTGAACTCTTTATGCCACTCCGTCTACCCGAGATGGCGATCCCGGAGCTAAACTCCCTGAACAGTCTACAATAGATTAAGTCATATATGAAAAGATATAATGTAGAGCAGGTATACGCACATTAGTGGCTGGTTGCATAGACATATAAACAATAAAATGAAAGCACATGGAAGCTACATAGAAATCGTAAAGGCAACCGCATGAGTACTCATCCGGGTATAATACCTTGAGTCATGAGGGCACCGTAGACCGAGAAGCTGGGAGAGCGCACTGGAGCCTCGATGCGCGTTTCACCACCTAGGGCTTCGTCAGGAGGCGTGGCTAGTTGGGACAGGGATTTTATACCTGAAGCTAAACAGCCTGTCAGCGAATCGGCGCGATACTCGGCGTGATGTTCAGCTCCACAACGAGGCAGGCCGACGCGCACCGCGGGCGATGAGAAAGAGGACGTGCGTCATCAATCCCATCACCACGGCAATGCGCCCGGCCAGCCACGTCACAGAGCAGCACAGCGCACGCATGGGCCGCGTCTGCGCAAGGCCATGAAAAATAGAGTGGTAAACAATAAGTAAGTGGGGGGCAAAGAAAAATGATTAACACCTACATAAAAGAGGCGTTGAGATAATGTACCAGGCTCTTTAGGGGAAGATTGAATGGAAAAAGGCAGTGACAGGCTTATACTTATATCTAAAAATCACTATAATAGTGCATCAGAATCACATATCTAAAGACAGGAAATAAGGTCACATAGTTATAAACAAAGGATATCAGTATCGTGATATCCCCAATATATTGTAAGACATTTAGTCTAATGAAAAAACCCGATTCCCGAACCAGGATAGTAGGGTAAACGAAAATGGGTTAATGTTAATCATAACTATCAAAGAGAGAAAATATATAATTATTCCATTAACGCATAACCCTCTCAATACACCATCACAAAAGATGATGTACAGAGATACAATGCAGATTCAGGGGACAGTTGTTTTCAAAATTGTATATATGCAGAGGAGCCAAATCAAATAAGATAGAGTTCTTTTACACCACAATGGCCGTAGGTTAATTAATCCCGATGGGAGATATCCATGTCCACAATATAAATTATAACAGCATAAATAAAATTATGACATAACGAATTAACTAATAATACAAAATATAAAGATATAAAGTCCATCAGGAAAAATTCTGTTGATAGTAGTAGTTCCATTCGAGTACGTCATTATTAATTTGATGGTCGTCTCTTAACAAACAGGTGGACATGGAAACAAGGAAGAAGCTGCGCAGACCGAAAAGATTCAGGTAAAGTAAACTAGATAGAGAAAGTACAAGTATTAGTACAAAGTATAATTAAAAACAATATAAGAAAACTACCATAATAAAAAACAACATACATGAACGCACACTCAACAGTGCAGATTAGAGAAAGGACTTGAAACTGATGGCTTCATTGAGGCCTTTAGGCATAAGGGTATCGAGTGTGACAATCCACCGCGTCTCTTTCTGTAGAAGTTTCTTATTTAGATTGCCACCTCGAATACCCATATAGACATGATCAATGCCACTGACAGAAAAACCCCTGGGGTTACTGTCATGAAATTCAAAGAAATGTTTGGGAATTGTTTTTAGGGAATCTGGGTCAGCGCAATTAATTGCCTTTCTTATATCTCTGACGTGTTCTTGCACGCGTACTTTCAGATGCCTTGTTGTCATGCCAACGTAAATAAGATTACAAGGACAACTGGCGTGATATATCACAGCCTCAGTATTACACGTGATATGATGTACTATCTTATAATTTTTGTCTCTAGCAGAGTTAAAGAATTCTTTAGTTCTAGGAATGAATTGACATGCAGAACAGTTCCCACATGGAAAACTGCCCCAAGGGGTTGTTGTGGCAAATGGGTTTTTCTTTGGAGGTACATAATGACTATTACAGAGAATATCACCCAAGTTACGTGATCTTTGCCAAGAGATAGAGGGTAAGGAGGTTAATTGTTGGCCCAGGACTTTATCTGTCAGAAGCACTGACCAGTGTTTGGTCAGGATTTGTTTGATTTCAGACCAATTACAATTAAACTTTCTCTAATCTGCACTGTTGAGTGTGCGTTCATGTATGTTGTTTTTTATTATGGTAGTTTTCTTATATTGTTTTTAATTATACTTTGTACTAATACTTGTACTTTCTCTATCTAGTTTACTTTACCTGAATCTTTTCGGTCTGCGCATCTTCTTCCTTGTTTCCATGTCCACCTGTTTGTTAAGAGACGACCATCAAATTAATAATGACGTACTCGAATGGAACTACTACTATCAACAGAATTTTTCCTGATAGACTTTATATCTTTATATTTTGTATTATTAGTTAATTCATTATGTCATAATTTTATTTATGCTGTTATAATTTATATTGTGGACATGGATATCTCCCATCGGGATTAATTAACCTACGGCTATTGTGGTGTAAAAGAACTCTATCTTATTTGATTTGGCTCCTCTGCATATATACAATTTTGAAAACAACTGTCCCCTGAATCTGCATTGCATCTCTGTACATCATCTTTTGTGATGGTGCATTGAGAGGGTTATGCGTTAATGGAATAATTATATATTTTCTCTCTTTTGATAATTATGATTAACATTAACCCATTTTCGTTTACCCTACTATCCTGGTTCGGGAATCGGGTTTTTTCATTAGACTAAATGTCTTACAATATATTGGGGATATCACGATACTGATATCCTTTGTTTATAACTATGTGACCTTATTTCCTGTCTTTAGATATGTGATTCTGATGCACTATTATAGTGATTTTTAGATATAAGTATAAGCCTCTCACTGCCTTTTTCCATTCATTCTTCCCTAAAGAGCCTGGTACATTATCTCAACGCCTCTTTTATGTAGGTGTTAATCATTTTTCTTTGTCCCCACTTACTTATTGTTTACCACTCTATTTTTCATAGCCTTGCGCAGACGCGGCCCGCGCGTGCGCTGTGCTGCTCTGTGACGCGGCTGACCGGGCGCGTTGCCGTGGTGATGGGATTGATGACGCACGTCCTCTTTCTCATCGCCCGTGGCGCGCGTCGGCCTGCCTCGTTGTGGAGCTGAACATCACGCCGAGTATCGCTCTGATTCGCTGACAGGCTGTTTAGCTTCAGGTATAAAATCCCCTACCCTGTCCCAACTAGCCACGCCTCCTGACGAAGCCCTAGGCGGTGAGACGCGCGTCAAGGCTCCAGTGCGCTCTCCCAGCTTCTCGGTCTACGGTGCCCTCATGACTCAAGGTATTATACCCGGATGAGTACTCATGCGGTTGCCTTTACGATTTCTATGTAGCTTCCATGTGCTTTCATTTTATTGTATGTATGTCTATGCAACCAGCCACTAATGTGCGTATACCTGCTCTACATTATATCTTGTCATATACGACTTAATCTATTCTAAGATGGGTAATTCTATATATGCACACTATATAATATTATTTTAATTAATCGGCTGCTTGCATTTATTAAGCATCAGATTTGGCTACTCCTTAATTATAGACCAGCTGGGAGATGCTCGTTTCTCAGTGTGCTGAACTTACATCTTGCAGCACATTAACCCTTTAGTTGTTTTTTACTCTCCATGTGCACTTTGTCTGTTGTATTTATGATTAAATTTATTTACATTTAATAAACTTTACTATTTTCTAATTATATCCCTCTTCTGATTTTGGATTTTTCCATTAATGTTTATAATCCTTTTGCATTATTTGATATGATACGTCCATTTATTTCTTTAGTATGATTATATTCTACTGTGAGAAACCTGCATGGCCTTAAATTGCTACCGTGGCCTGCAGCGTCTACGGACTTGTTTCCCATCAAACACATCTGGGACATCATTGGTCATAATTGCACAGGGAGCTGTCAGCAGCGGATCTTGATGATTTGCTGCCCAAGTGCATTGAGTGTGACAGAACTTTTCTCAGACAACCATTAGCAATCTCATTCATAGCAGTCAAAGTGTGTAAGTGTGAAGAATTCTGTTTTTGGTTGTTCTGCCTTCCTAAACGTATAGTGCTGTGTTGATTCCAGCATACAGCTAAACCTTTCATCCACTTCCCAGTAAAAAGACTGTATGGATTCTTAAGTCTATATTTATTGAGATGATGATTTGAACTTGGTAACAGTGAACTGACTGCACATCCAGTTGGAAGAATGTCTCAAGTGGGGTACCACAAGGCTCTGTTTTGGGCCCTGTATTGTTCAACATCTTTATCAATGATTTAGATGAAGGAATTGAGGGTAAACTGATTAAATTTGCTGATGACACAAAGTTAGGAGGGGTAGCTAATACTAGAGAAGAGAGAGAGAGGATTCAAAAAGATATACATAAACTGGAGCAGTGGGCAGCAACTAACAGAATGGATTTTAACAGGGAAAAATGCAAAGTACTACATCTGGGCAATAAAAATGAAACAAGCATATACAAAATGGGAGGAATAGGGCTAAGTAACAGCACATGTGAAAAAGACTTGGGTATACTAATTGATCACAGACTTAACATGAGTCAACAGTGTGATGCAGCAGCAAAAAAGGCAAATGCAATTCTAGGATGTATCAACAGAAGCATACAGTCTAGATCACGTGATGACATTATTGCCCTCTACTCCTCTTTGGTCAGACCTCATCTGGAATACTGTGTCCAGTTTTGGGCACCACATTTTAAAAAAGACATCAACAAACTAGAGCAAGTGCAGAGAAGAGCCACCAGAATGGTGACCGGTCTGCAAAGCATGTCCTATGAGGAACAGTTGCGGGATTTGGGAATGTTTAGCTTGCAAAAAAGAAGACTGAGAGGAGACTTAATAGCTGTCTACAAATATCTCAAGGGCTGTCACATTGTAGAAGGATCATCTCTATTCTCATTTGCACAAGGAAAGACTAGAAGCAATGGGATGAAACTGAATGGGAGGAGACACAGATTAGATATTAGAAAAAACTTTTTGACAGTTACGGTGATCAATGAGTGGAACAGGCTGCCACGAGAGGTGGTGAGTTCTCCTTCAATGGAAGTCTTCAAACAGAGGCTGGACAGACATCTGTCTGGGATGATTTAGAGAATCCTGCTTTGAGCAGGGGGTTGGACCAGAAGGCCCAGGAGGTCCCTTCCAACTCTACCATTCTATGATTCTATGATTCTAGTACCAATGAGCCCCCCCTCAATCACTGTAATCCACCCTCACATGGCACCCTTCTATGCGACGACAGTCCAAAACGTAGAGATATTGTTATCACTTTGCATCCTACTCTGCTTCATCCTCTTCCTCTGGGGCCACCACCTAGTCCCACTGACTATTCAAAGTGTGCCCAGCATATAGATGACTGGAATAGTGATGCTGATGATGGCAACATCAGCGCTAATCATCATCTTAGCCATCGAAACTGTGCAGAAGGGAGCAGATGTCCTTCATGTGTGCCCACTTCGCAAGCGTGATTTGCTACACGTTCATACTGCTTTGGGCCAGGCTGTGCCAAAAGTCATACTTTAACAAGGGTCATCTTGCTGTTGGCATAGTTGCTGAAATATGTGAAAAGTGTAATTCCTCTGTATCGGCACAGCACCTATCAACCGGTTAAAAGTTAGCCTGAAAGACACCTGTAGCGATGCAAGTCGACGACACGCGGGGTGCGGATGCCAGAAATGAGCACATAGTGACTGTGCTTTCTGCAGCAGCACATCCAAGCTGGATAGTGGCATAGAAATTTCCGTACCACCAAGTTGAGGATGTGAGCCATGCAAAGCATGTGTGGGAGATTGCCCCTGCGTAGGTCCGCCACTAAGTTCGCACTGTTATCGCACAGGGATCTTCCCTGACTCTAGGTTCAGTGGAGACAGTCATTGCTCAAACTCGGTCTGAATAACTGTCCACAACGCTTGAGCTGTGTGACTGCAATCTTCAAGGCATATTATTTTAAACACTACCTGATTGCAGATTTCCCTGGCTGTGAGGTACGAAGGTGGGGAAGATTCTCTCTGCACTGTTGGAAAGCTTGTCTTATTAAGGGAGAAGTTGAGGGCGCAAGTGGAAGGCCTATGGGAGTTGGAGGAGGCAGAGGCAATGGAGGAAGTGTTAGATACAGAGGTCTGTCCCGGAAGCCTTGGGGATTCCAAGATTTGCTGTCTAGTGACACCTTGTCTAGTGTTTTACTTTACAATCCCTTAGTGTACGTATAGTGGTTTCATTCTACATCCCCTGGTTTGTAGTTGTTTAGTTCTCCAAAATTAGGCGTTTATTACTTTAGTTCTCCACCCCCTGTTGTCTAGTAGTTTAGTTCTCCATCTTCTGGTGTGTAGTGGTTTAGTTATCCAACCCTAGGTGTTTAGTAGTTTTGTTCTCAACCCCTGTTATCTAGAAATTTAGATCTCCATCTTATGGGGTGTAGTCATATAGTTCTCCATTCCCATGTGACCTGCAAGTCTTGACGATTCCAAGATTTGTGGAGCAGCCCCTTCCCTGCCTGCCCCCACAGGCACCAGAGTCACCCAGTGCCTTGTCAGCGAGATTTAACGCCCCTGGCCATGCTTGCTCGTCCAGTTGTCAGTGTTGAAATGAACTCTGTTAGACAGAGATTTTTCCAAGGAACAGGTGATGTTGTCTCCGACATGCTGGCGTAGCACAGACACATCTTTCTTAGAGAAGTAATGGTGACTGGGCAACTGGTACTGGGGGACTGCGACAGCCATCAGCTTTCGGAAAGCGTCTGTATACACAGGCGGAAAAGCAGCATTTCCACGGCCAAAAGATTGGAGATAAGTGAAGATCAAGCTCTTAGCTTTGGCATGTATAGGAGGAAACAATCTTTTACGTTGTTACCACAACTGCGCCAATGAGTGCTGGCTGCTGTGCTAACAGGGGATGGAGCAGGGTGAACACGGCAAACTGGTGTACTGTGGGTGAGGTGCAGGCAGGGATGTTATGGTGGATTGAGAAAGATGGGCTCTCACTCACCATGTCTGTAGTGGGAAACAAGTAGAGGTTCTGTGGACAGAAACCTGTGTGGGAACACTTGCCACGTTGACGGAGGAGAAAGAAGAAGCAGATGTGGCTAGTGGGGTGGCCAGGGGTTGGCGAGGCTTGCTAGTCTACATTTTAGGGCGGTGAAATTTTCAGACAAACACATGTTGATCACGGATGTGCCAGTTCACACATGTAGTAGTCAATTTATTGGACATTTTGCCTTTACCCGTCGTTTTTTACAAAGCTGGCAGATAATGTGAGTTGGGTCATCCTTTGCGGTCTCAAATAAGAGCCAGACTAGGCAACTCTGGCCGCTCCTGCGAACTGGAGACCTGCGACTGCTGCTTGCCACAGCCAGAGATTTGGCTGTGGATGCAGTGCTTGTCGTAGTTGTGTAAGGAGGAAGACCGGGCTGCGGGTACCTGTACCGAGCCGGGTCCGGTACTGTTGAGGCTGCCTCCCATATTGCCTGACGGAAGGAATGAGGGATCACACCAACCTCATGACTCAGGTAGGAGGGGTGTTGTGAATGTGTTAAAAATGAATTCTGAGCAGAAGCTCCCTCTGGTGGTTACAAACAGTACTGAACTATTCAATGAAGATTGTGAAGATTGGCAATCAGGTGTTACAGACTGGTCTTATATAAGGGAGGTTCCCTCCCATCAGGGTTGCCGGTGATCAATTGTTCTTGTCTCAACTTTGGTTCCTGGTTCATTTGGAAGCTTGCTGTGTCTTGCCTGCATCTTCTGCTAACAGATAAGATATTTTCTGCTTTTATTTTTGTGCTTGCTTTTTGCATTTTGTCCTGCACTTCTGTGGAGGTCAGCCAGGTCCCCTCAGGGGGCTTGTGCTCCTCTCAGTTTATCTGAGCCACTGTTATTTGTTCATTTGCCTTTTCCAGTTTTTTCAGTGGCTGCTGCTTAGATTTGTTGCACCAGAGAACTAATTTAGGTGGTAGAGGTCGTGTGATCTCAGGTGTTTTTGCAATTAGTAGAGTTGGTACTTTTTAGGGTTTTTTGGGATTGCAGGAAGTGTCCTTCCTATCCCTTTCTTTTTAGGAAGATTGGGCCCCAACGTTTGCTCATACTATTTTCTGTCTGTGTCTGTATTTCCTCTTGTCTAACCGCCATTACATGTTTGGGGGCTTCCTATGTTCTTTGGGGATCTGCTCCGGGGCAGATAGTTTTCCTCTTTCTATCTTTAGGTGTAGTTAGCTTCTCAGGCTGTGACGAGGCGTCTAGGACCAACGTAGGTACGCTCCACGGCTGCCTTTAGTTGTGGTGGTTAGTCAGGGTACTGCAATCCAGTAGATTCCAACCACTCTGGTGTATTGCCTTTTTTTTGCCTGCTCTCCTCAGCTACCAAATCATAACAGTATCACCGGCCAAACTGAAAATTATATGGTACTCACAGAAGGAAAAGATAGGGTAAAAAAAAAAAAAAAAAGTTGTCAGAGTTGTCAGAGATATATTTTTTTTCTTTCCCTCTTTTTCTCTGGGTGCTGAGGATTTTTTTTTCTCTCAATGGAGTTTGCACAGTTGTCTAGCCGTGTGGATCAGCTTGCCACTGAAGTTCGGAGTATTGCTACCTATCTTGCAGGGTTGCCGATTGTGGAACCTAGGATCCCCATGCCAGATTTGTTTTTAGGGGATCGAGCTAAATTTCTGAATTTCAAAAATAACTGTTAGTTGTTTTTGCCTTAAAACCTAAGTCCTCAGGGAACGCAGCACAGCAGGTTCAAATTGTCATCTCTCTCCTGCGCGGCGATCCTCAGGATTGGGCTTTTTCCCTGACACCTGGGGATCCTGTTTTGAGTAATGTTGATGTATTTTTTCTGGCTCTGGGGTTATCGATGAAGCTAATGTCACTGATCAAGCTGAAAAAGCCTTGTTGGCATTAAATCAGGGGCTTGAGGACGCTGAGTTGTACTGTCAGAGATTCCGAAGGTGGGCAGTCCTGACCACATGGAATGATGATGCTTTGGCAGCCCTTTTTCAGAAGGGTCTGTCAGAGAATGTAAAAGATGTTATGGTGGGTTTCCCTGCTCCCTCTGGTCTCAATGATTCTATGTCATTGGCGATTCAAAGTGACAGACGTTTGCGTGAGCGTAGAGGTATGCGTGGAATAGTGTTGCCTTGTGAACCAGCTTTTGAACCCATGCAGTGTGATAGAGTGGCTACTGGGGCACAGCGTCATGAGTTTCGAAAACGCAATGGGTTATGTTTCTACTGTGGTGACGCCTCTCATGCTATTTCAGTCTGCCCTAAGCGGGGAAGACGTTTTGCACGCTCAGTTGTCTTGGGTAGTGTTCAGACTAAATTTCTGTTGACTGTTACCCTGATTTGCTCCCTGTCCACATTTTCTGCTCAGACTTTTGTTGATTCGGGAGCAGCTATTAACCTGATGGATTTTGATTTTGCTAAACGTTGTGGGTTTCCCTTGATACCCCTACGGAAGTCTATTCCCCTACTGGGGATTGATTCTACCCTTTGGCTGAGAATAAACCCCAGTTCTCTACTCAGGTGATAATGAGGGTTGAACCTGATCATCAGGAGAGTTGCAAATTTTTGGTGCTGTATAATCTGCATGACATTATTGTACTAGGATTCCTTGGTTACAGTCTCATAATCTTGTTTTGGATTGGAAATCTGTGTCTGTAACAAGTTGGGGCTGCCAATGTGATAATGCCAACACTCCTGTTTTTTCTGCCTCTCCCAGGCTCAGGATGTTCCTGACTTTTTGACTGATTTTTCTGATGTGTTTAGCGAAAGTAAATCTGCATCCTTGCCTCCCGATAGGAGCTATGACTGCGCTATTGAATTAGTGCCTGGTAGTAAATTCCCTAAAGGTCGCCTTTTTAACTTGTCTGTACCTGAACATGACGCTATGCGGTCTTATATCAAGGAGTCATTGGAGAAGGGTCATATCAGACCATCCTCTTCACCCTTGGGTGCCGGTTTTTTCTTTGTGGCCAAAAAGGATGGTTCATTAAGGCCGTGTATTGATTATCGTCTCTTGAACAATATCACTGTGAAATATCAATATCTGTTACCCTTGATTTCTGACCTGTTTTCCAGGGTGAAAAGTGCTACTTGGTTTACCAAGCTTGACCTCAGGGGGGCGTATAACCTTATTCGCATTAAGCACGGGGATGAATGGAAGACGGCATTTAATACCCCAGAGGGGCATTTTGAGTACCTAGTGATGCCCTTTGGGCTCACTAATGCTCCTTCCGTCTTCCAGTCCTTCATGAATGACATTTTCAGGGATTTTGTGGATACATTTCTGATTGTTTATTTGGATGATATCTTGATTTTTTCCAATGACTGGGACTCTCATGTGAACCATGTTCGGATTGTGTTCCAGATTTTGAGAGAGAATGCTCTGTATGTGAAGGGATCAAAGTGTCGTTTTGGCGTACAGAGGATCTCATTTCTGGGATTCATTTTGTCCCCATCTGTTATTGAAATGGACCCGGTCAAGATTCAGGCCATCTGTGATTGGGTCCAACCTACTTCATTAAAGGCTCTTCAGAGATTCTTGGGTTTTGCCAATTTTTATCGTAAATTTATTGGTAATTTCTCTGTTATTGTTAAACCATTGACTGATTTGACCAAGAAGGGTTCTGATGTGGTGAATTGGCCTCCTGAGGCAGTCTCTGCGTTTCAGGAACTTAAGCAGAGATTCACTTCTGCTCCTGTTCTACGGCAGCCTGATGTTTCTCTGCCATTTCAGGTGGAGGTTGATGCCTCTGAAATTGGGGCAGGTGCCGTTTTGTCCGAAAGAGATCCAGAGACCTCTAAAAGTAACCCTTGTGCCTTTTTCTCTCGAAAATTTTCTCCAATGAACGTAATTATGACGTGGGTAATCGGGAGTTATTGGCCATGAAGTGGGCTTTTGAAGAGTGGAGACATTGGCTGGAGGGAGCCAAGCATCAGGTGGTGGTCCTCACGGACCATAAGAATCTGGTTTATCTGGAATCAGCCAAGCGACTTAATCCTAGACAGGCCAGGTGGGCCTTGTTTTTCACACGTTTTAATTTTGTGGTTTCCTTTCTTCCTGGCACTAAGGATGTTAAAGCGGATGCCCTCTCGAGGAGTTTCCTTGCAGACTCTCCTGAGTTATCTGATCCTGCTGTTATTTTGAAAGAGGGTGTAGTTCTTTCCGCCATCTCGCCCAATTTGCGACTGGCTCTGGAAGGGTGTCAGGAGGATAAACCGAGCGCTGCCCTATTGGGAAATTGTTTGTCCCAGACCGGTGGAAAAAGAGTGTGATGTCTGAGATTCATTGTTCCGCGTTGGCCGGTCATCCCGGAATTTTTGGTACCAGAGACTTGGTTAGTCGGTCCTTTGGTGGCCTACTTTGTCTCGTGACGTCAGGGAATTTGTGCAGTCCTGCGGGACTTGCTCTCGCTCCAAGCCTTGCTCTCGCTCTAGTGGTTTGTTGATGCCATTGCCTGTGCCCAAGAGACCATGGACCCATATCTCTATGGATTTCATTTCCGACCTCCCTGTTTCTCAGAGAATGACCGTTATCTGGGTGATTTGTGATAGGTTTTCCAAAATGATACATCTTGTGCCATTACCTAAGTTGCCTTCCTCCTCCGAATTGGTGCCTTTGTTCCTTCAGCACGTGGTTCGGTTACACGGCATTCCTGAGAACATTGTGTCTGACAGAGGAGTCCAGTTTGTTTCCAGATTTTGGAGGACTTTTTGTTCTAAACTTGGTGTTCAATTGTCTTTCTCCTCGGCTTTTCATCCTCAGACCAATGGACAAACTGAGAGAACAAACCAGACATTGGAGACTTATCTGAGATGCTTTGTGTCTGTTGATCAGGATGACTGGCTCTCTTTTTTGCCTTTGGCTGAGTTTGCTCTTAATAATAGGGCTAGCTCTGCCACTTTGATGTCTCCATTTTTCTGCAATTTTGGGTTTCACCCTCGATTTTCTTCGGGACAGACGGAGGCTTCTGTCTGTCCAGGTGTTGACTCTGTTGTGGAGCGTATGCAGCAGATTTGGGACCAGGTAGTGGAGAGGTTGTCCCTCTCTCAGGAGAGGGCCCAGCGGTTTGCCAACCGGCATAGGACTGATGGTCCTCGGTTTGAAGTGGGGGACTTGGTCTGGTTGTCCTCAAGAAATATCCCTATGAGAGTTGCATCTCCTAAGTCTAAGCCTAGGTTCATTGGACCTTATAAGATCATGGAGATTCTTAATCCTGTTTCCTTTCGTTTACTTCTTCCAGGGACATTTAAGATCCATAACGTGTTCCACAAGTCCTTATTGAAGAGGTTTGTCGAGCCAATGGTTCCTATGACTGCGCCTCCTGACCCTGTTTTGGTTGAGGGCAATCTGGAGTATGTGGTTGAGAAAATATTGGATTCTCGTTTTTCTAGACGGAAACTCCAGTATTTGGTTAAGTGGAGAGATTATGGTCAGGAGGACAATTCTTGGGTGTTTGCTTCGGACATCCATGCTAGGAGACTGATCCGTGCGTATCACAGAGCTCATCCTGACCGACCTGGTTGCCCAAATGAGGGTTCGGTGACCCCTCCTCAAGGGGGGGTACTGTTGTGAATGTGTTAAAAAAGAATTCTGAGCAGAAGCTCCCTCTGGTGGTTACAAACAGTACTGAACTATTCAATGAAGATTGTGAAGATTGGCAATCAGGTGTTACAGACTGGTCTTATATAAGGGAGGTTCCCTCCCATCAGGGTTGCCGGTGATCAATTGTTCTTGTCTCAACTTAGGTTCCTGGTTCATTTGGAAGCTTGCTGTGTCTTGCCTGCATCTTCTGCTAACAGATAAGATATTTTCTGCTTTTATTTTTGTGCTTGCTTTTTGCATTTTGTCCTGCACTTCTGTGGAGGTCAGCCAGGTCCCCTCCGGGGGCTTGTGCTCCTCTCAGTTTATCTGAGCCACTGTTATTTGTTCATTTGCCTTTTCCAGTTTTTTCAGTGGCTGCTGCTTAGTTTTGTTGCACCAGAGAACTAATTTAGGTGGTAGAGGTCGTGTGATCTCAGGTGTTTTTGCAATTAGTAGAGTTGGTACTTTTTAGGGTTTTTTGGGATTGCAGTAAGTGTCCTTCCTATCCTTTTCTTTTTAGGAAGATTAGGCCCCAACGTTTGCTCATACTATTTTCTGTCTGTGTCTGTATTTCCTCTTGTCTAACCGCCATTACATGTTTGGGGGCTTCCTATGTTCTTTGGGGATCTGCTCCGGGGCAGATAGTTTTCCTCTTTCTATCTTTAGGTGTAGTTAGCTTCTCAGGCTGTGACGAGGCGTCTAGGACCAACGTAGGTACGCTCCACGGCTGCCTTTAGTTGTGGTGGTTAGTCAGGGTACTGCAATCCAGTAGATTCCAACCTCTCTGGTGTATTGCCTTTTTTTTGCCTGCTCTCCTCAGCTACCAAATCATAACAGAGGGGCGTTATAAAAGAAAAAACGCGCGCATTGAGGGGAAGTTTGGTGTGAACAGGCAGCATGCAGCAGGGTGAGCAGCGTGCTCCACCTCCTGAGCACCGGCACTGCAACAGGCTGCGTTTGTCAGCTCCTGTCATCACCAGCGGAGCGAGAGAGAGAGAGGTGCCGTGCACCCAGAGACTGTGAGAACTGCACATGTGCAGAGGAGAGAAGGCCAAGTACTGGACACTTGTTTGCGGCCTTCCCTGCCATTTTCTGGTCGCCAGCCCACGTTCAACTGTGAAAGTGCTGTGGCCTGGCTTGCTTTAGCCAAAAAGTAGGCAATAAAAGCCATAGCGAAGTACTGATAAGAGTCCGTTGTGAATGTGCTGCTGTTTTTATATTTATAGACATGGAATTATTTTTCCTACATGTGTTAATCTAGGACACAAATAACCTATAATAAACTGATTGGCCCATTGCCATTTACCTTAGTCAGACAATCTTAGATTAGATGGCACAGCCTCAAGGGACTCAAATTAATTGATTTTTAATTACAGTAGATATTATGTATTAAAGTTTTAGTAAATTACCAATGTAGTCAGCTTTTGAGGGCAAGATTCTGAAAAGATTTTCCATTTGTAGACATTTTTGACAATTACATACATGGCAGCTTAGATGCTTTCACCCTCTCCAGAGATCTACACAGAAGAAAGGGGTTCCCTTTGCCAAAATTGTGCCAGGTTTTGCCACTTAGGACATGAGCTACAGAATTAGCCCAATTTTATTTAAGATTCTTCCTCTTTTACAGATTTAGCGGTATTGTTTTTCATTCATGAGGACCAATCAATTTATTGCATTTTTGGGGTAGCCATTTATATTTTTAATTGAAACTATGTCAAGTTTTATTTCCAGTTGTGTCGCCGTGGAAAAATTGAATATTTGGAAGCTCAACAGTGACATAGACTATGATCAGATCATCATTGGGTACCTTTTCAATCAAAAAATTTTTGACTCCTTAAATTAGAAATTGATATTTATATTTTGTTTATTTTTTAATCATTATATATTGAGGCAGATTTATTATTCCTTCTGACTTAAACTTAGCATGAAACTAAACGAAGCAGAATATGAGCCAAATACACCCCAGTGGCCTACTCTAAATGACAGACTTGGAGAAACTTGCTAGACATGATAAACACATTCCCCTTCCTAATGCCACTCTTTCGTTGGTCTATTTGTTGAGCCAAAATTTTTATGCAATTTGTCACTTTGGTAGCTACCGTAACTTGTTTTTTCTAATCTTTGCCTCTAAGCACATTTTAGAACTGTCGAGTAAGGCGCAAATAAAGTGTTGTCAAAAACACACATATGAAAAAGGTGCCGAATAACCCACTTGAGATGCTAGACCTTAGTGCTGAGGGTCTGTGCAGTCTTTATGCTGGGACGGATATGATGGTCACCTGTGGGAAGCAATTTTGAACTTATCCAGATAGTCAGGCGATACTAGAGGCTGAGACTGTGAAGATGGTAATCCAGAGGATGGAAGTCATGACAGAGAGTCTAAGTGGAGCTGAGAATAAGGCCTTATCCACACATCATTATTTTTGGCTCTATCAATATTTATAAGGCAAAACCTGTGACTAACCCCTGAAAGGCTACCGCAGGAGTACTGCTGGATAAATGCATTATCAGGCCAGCTGGTTAGCTCTGGAGAGCGTGCTGGAATTGTAGGACAAGCCAAACCAGAGAGGTAACAAGTATGATAAAGTGGTGAAGTTCAATCACATACAATAATTATAATAATCGGTGCACAAGTGGCTTGGTCAAGAGGCCCAGTGCACCATTCCATCCACTGGTTGTGTATGCTCCCGCCTCTATCACTGGTGAATTACAGCACTGGCTTGCTTGAGCTTTCACTGCAGACAGTGCAGCCAGCACTGTTGATCACCAGTGACGGAAGCATGCAAGACTAGTGGGTGTAACTGTTTACTCAGCACCACAATTGCTTATGCTTTAGATTCTACAGAACAGAGGCTGCTACTGGAACATTAAATGCTTGATTTTTTTTTACAGGGGCTGTAACTAAATCGCCCGCCAGGGCCGGGTGTTATGTTACGGTAGCTGAGGAGTGCAGGTAAAAAAGGAAATACACCAGAGCAGTTGGAATCTATGAGATTGCAGTACCCTGACTAACCACCACAACTAGAGGCAGCCGTGGAGCGTTCCTACGTTGGTCCTAGACGCCTCGTCACAGCCTGAGAAACTAACTACACCTAAAGATAGAAATAGGAAAGCTATCTGCCCCGGAGCAGAACCCCAAAGATAATAGAAAGCCCCCAAACATGTAATGGCGGTTAGACAAGAGGAAATACTGACACAGAAAGAAAATAGTATGAGCAAACGCTGGGGCCCAAACTATCTAAATAGAAAAGGATAGGAAGGGTACTTACTGCAATCCCAGAAAACCCTGAAAAAACACCAACTCTACTAATTTCAAAATCACCTGAGATCACACGACCTCTACCACCTAAATTAGTTCTCTGGTGTAAAAAAATCAAAACAGCAGCCACTGAAAAAAAACTGGAAAAAGCAAAAGTACAAAACACAGTGGCTGGACTAAACTGAGAGGGCAAAAGCCCCCGGAGGGGACCCTGAAGGCCCCCAAAGAAGTGCAGGACAAAATGCAAAAATATAGCAAAAACACAAAATAAGAAATTGTCTAATCTGATAGCAGGAGATGCAGACACGACACAGCAGGCTACAAGGGAAACTGGAAAGAAGGATTCAGACCAGAACAATTGATCACCGGCAACCCCGATGGGAAAATGACTCCCTTACATAAGACCAATCAGTAACACCTGATTCCCAGTCCTCACAATCCTCACTAGTACCGCTTGTAACCACCAGAGGGAGCCTCTGCTCAGAACTCATCTCAAACCCATTCACAACAGTACCCCCCCTTGAGGAGGGGTCACCAAACCCTCATTTGAGCAACCAGGTCGGTCAGGATGAGTTCTATGATACGCACGGATAAGTCTCCTAGCATGGATGTCCGAAGCAAACACCCAAGAATTGTCTTCCTGACCATAACCTCTCCATTTAACCAAATACTGGAGTCTTCGTCTAGAAAAACGAGAATCCAATATTTTCTCAACCACATACTCCAGATTGCCCTCAACCAAAACAGGGTCAGGAGGCACAGCAGCAGGAACCACTGGCTCAACAAACCTCTTCAACAAGGACTTGTGGAACACGTTATGGATCTTAAATGTCCCTGGAAGAAGCAAACGAAAAGAAACAGGATTAATAATCTCCATGATCTTATAAGGTCCAATGAACCTAGGCTTAAATTTAGGAGATGCTACTCTCATAGGAATATTCTTTGAGGACAACCAGACCAAGTCCCCCACTTTAAACCGAGGACCATCAGTCCTATGCCGGTTAGCAAACCGCTGGGCCTTCTCCTGAGAGAGGGACAACCTCTCCACTACCTGGTCCCAAATCTGCTGCATACGCTCAACAACAGAGTCAACACCTGGACAGACAGAAGCCTCCGTCTGTCCTGAAGAAAATCGAGGGTGAAACCCAGAATTACAGAAAAACGGAGACATCAAAGTGGCAGAGCTAGCCCTATTATTAAGAGCAAACTCAGCCAAAGGCAAAAAGAGACCCAGTCATCCTGATCAGCAGACACAAAGCATCTTAGATAAGTCTCCAATGTCTGGTTTGTTCTCTCAGTTTGACCATTGGTCTGAGGATGAAATGCCGAGGAGAAAGACAATTGAACACCCAGTTTAGACCAAAAAGTCCTCCAAAATCTGGAAACAAACTGGACTCCTCTGTCAGACACAATGTTCTCAGGAATGCCGTGTAAACGAACCACGTGCTGAAGGAACAACGGCACCAATTCAGAGGAGGAAGGCAACTTAGGTAATGGCACAAGATGTATCATTTTGGAAAACCTATCACAAATTACCCAGATGGTGGTCATTCTCTGAGAAACAGGAAGATCGGAAATGAAATCCATAGAGATATGGGTCCATGGTTTCTTGGGCACAGGCAATGGCATCAACAAACCACCAGAGCGAGAGCAAGGCTTGGAGCGAGAGCAAGTCCCGCAGGACTGCACAAATTCCCTGACATCGCGAGACAAGGTAGGCCACCAAAAGGACCGACTAACCAAGTCTCTGGTACCAAAAATTCCGGGATGCCCAGCCAATGCGGAACAATGAATCTCAGACATCACACTCTTTTTCCATTGGTCCGGGACAAACAATTTTCCAACAGGGCAGCGCTCGGGCCTATCCTCCTGACACCCCTCCAGAGCAAGTCTCAAATTGGGCGAGATGGCGGAAAGAACTACACCCTCCTTCAAAAAAACAGAGGGATCAGATAGCTCAGGAGAGTCCGCAAGGAAACTCCTCGAGAGGGCATCCGCCTTAACATTCTTAGTGCCAGGAAGAAAGGAAACCACAAAATTAAAACGTGTGAAAAACAAGGCCCACCTGGCCTGTCTAGGATTGAGTCGCTTGGCAGATTCCAGATAGACCAGATTCTTATGGTCCGTAAGGACCACCACCTGATGTTTGGCTCCCTCCAGCCAATGTCTCCACTCTTCAAAAGCCCACTTCATGGCCAATAACTCCCGATTACCCACGTCATAATTACGTTCAGTAGGAGAAAATTTTCGAGAGAAAAAGGCACAAGGGTTACTTTTAGAGGTCTCTGGATCTTTTTGGGACAAAACGGCACCTGCCCCAATTTCAGAGGCATCAACCTCCACCTGAAATGGCAGAGAAACATCAGGCTGCCGTAGAACAGGAGCAGAAGTGAATCTCTGCTTAAGTTTCTGAAACGCAGAGACTGCCTCAGGAGGCCAATTCACCACATCAGAACCCTTTCTGGTCAAATCAGTTAATGGTTTAACAATAACCGAGAAATTACCAATAAATTTACGATAAAAATTGGCAAAACCCAAAAATCTCTGAAGAGCCTTTAATGAAGTAGGTTGGACCCAATCACAGATGGCCTGAACCTTGACCGGGTCCATTTCAATAACAGATGGGGACAAAATGAATCCCAGAAATGAGATCTTCTGTACGCCAAAAAGACACTTTGATCCCTTCACATACAGAGCATTCTCTCTCAAAATCTGGAATACAGTTCGAACATGTTTCACATGAGAGTCCCAGTCATTAGAAAAAATCAAGATATCATCCAAATAAACAATCAGAAACTTGTCCACAAAATCCCTGAAAATGTCATTCATGAAGGACTGGAAAACGGAAGGAGCATTAGTGAGCCCAAAGGGCATCACAAGGTACTCAAAATGCCCTTCAGGGGTGTTAAATGCCGTCTTCCATTCATCCCCGTGCTTAATGCGAATAAGGTTATACGCCCCCCTGAGGTCAAGCTTGGTAAACCAAGTAGCGTTTTTCACCCTGGAAAACAGGTCAGAAATCAAGGGTAACGGGTATTGATATTTCACAGTAATATTGTTCAAGAGACGATAATCAATACACGGCCTTAATGAACCATCTTTTTTGGCCACAAAGAAAAAACCGGCACCTAAGGGTGAAGAGGATGGTCTGATATGACCCTTCTCCAATGATTCCTTGATATAAGACCGCATAGCGTCATGTTCAGGTACAGACAAGTTAAAAAGGCGACCTTTAGGGAATTTACTACCTGGCACTAATTCAATAGCGCAGTCATAGCTCTTATGGGGAGGTAAGGATGCAGATTTACTTTCGCTAAACACATCAGAAAAATCAAACAAAAAGTCAGGAACATCCTGAGCCTGGGGGGAGGCAGAAAAAACAGGAGTGTTGGTATTAACACATTGGCAGCCCCAACTGGTTACAGACACAGATTTCCAATCCAAAACAGGATTATGAGACTGTAACCAAGGGAAACCCAGCACTATAATGTCATGCAGATTATATAGAACCAAAAATTTGCAGCACTCCTGGTGATCAGGTTCAACCCTCATTATCACCTGAGTAGAAAACTGGGGTTTATTCTCAGCCAAAGGGGTAGAATCGATCCCCAGTAGGGGAATAGACTTTTGTAGGGGTATCAAGGGAAACCCACAACGTTTAGCAAAATCATAATCCATCAGGTTAATAGCTGCTCCAGAATCAACGAAAGCCTGAGCAGAAAATGAGGACAGAGAGCATATCAGAGTGACAGTTAATAAAAACTTAGTCTGAACACTACCCAAGACAACTGAGCGTGCAAAATGTCTTCCCCGCTTAGGGCAGACTGAAATAGCATGAGAGGCATCACCACAGTAGAAACATAACCCATTGCGCTTTCGAAACTCATGACGCTGTGCCCCAGACACCACTCTATCACACTGCATGGGCTCAGCAGCTGGCTCACAAGGCAACACCACTCCACGCATACTTCTCCGCTCACGCAAACGTCTGTCAATTTGAATCGCTAATGACATAGAATCATTAAGACCAGAGGGGACAGGGAATCCCACCATAACATCCTTTACATTATCCGACAGACCCTTCCGGAAAAGGGCCGCCAAAACGTCGTCATTCCACTTGGTCAGGACTGCCCACCTACGGAATCTCTGACAGTATAACTCAGCGTCATCAAGCCCCTGATTTAATGCCAACAAGGCTTTTTCAGCTTGATCAGTGACATTAGGCTCATCGTACAATAACCCCAAAGCCTGAAAAAATGCATCAACATCACTCAAAACAGGATCCCCAGGTATCAGGGAAAAAGCCCAATCCTGAGGATCGCCGCGCAGGAGAGAGATGATAATCTGAACCTGCTGCGCTGCGTTTCCTGAGGACTTAGATTTTAAGGCAAGAAACAATTTACAATTATTTTTGAAATTCTGAAACTTAGCTCGATCCCTAAAAACAAATCTGGCATGGGGATTCTAGGTTCCACAACAGGCAACCTAGCAAGATATGCAGCAATACTCTGAACCTCAGTGGCAAGCTGATCCACACGGCCAGACAACTGTGCAAACTCCATTGGGAGAAAAGATCCTCCCCAGCACCCAGAGATACAGAGGGAAAAAAAAAAAAAATGCAACAAACAGAAAAATATCTCTGACAACTTTTCTTCCTTCAAAATATTTTTTCCCTTCTGTGAGTACCATACAATTTTTAGGGCCGGTGATACTGTTATGTTACGGTAGCTGAGGAGTGCAGGTAAAAAAGGAAATACACCAGAGCAGTTGGAATCTATGAGATTGCAGTACCCTGACTAACCACCACAACTAGAGGCAGCCGTGGAGCGTTCCTACGTTGGTCCTAGACGCCTCGTCACAGCCTGAGAAACTAACTACACCTAAAGATAGAAATAGGAAAGCTATCTGCCCCGGAGCAGAACCCCAAAGATAATAGAAAGCCCCCAAACATGTAATGGCGGTTAGACAAGAGGAAATACTGACACAGAAAGAAAATAGTATGAGCAAACGCTGGGGCCCAAACTATCTAAATAGAAAAGGATAGGAAGGGTACTTACTGCAATCCCAGAAAACCCTGAAAAAACACCAACTCTACTAATTTCAAAATCACCTGAGATCACACGACCTCTACCACCTAAATTAGTTCTCTGGTGTAAAAAAATCAAAACAGCAGCCACTAAAAAAAACTGGAAAAAGCAAAAGTACAAAACACAGTGGCTGGACTAAACTGAGAGGGCAAAAGCCCCCGGAGGGGACCCTGAAGGCCCCCAAAGAAGTGCAGGACAAAATGCAAAAATATAGCAAAAACACAAAATAAGAAATTGTCTAATCTGATAGCAGGAGATGCAGACACGACACAGCAGGCTACAAGGGAAACTGGAAAGAAGGATTCAGACCAGAACAATTGATCACCGGCAACCCCGATGGGAAAATGACTCCCTTACATAAGACCAATCAGTAACACCTGATTCCCAGTCCTCACAATCCTCACTAGTACCGCTTGTAACCACCAGAGGGAGCCTCTGCTCAGAACTCATCTCAAACCCATTCACAACAGCCGGGGGGATATTCGGTAACAGGTCGGTTCTTAAGGGGATATGTCATGGCAGCAGTGACACGGTTCGTGGCCCTGGGAGTCCAACGAAAAATTATGAATAAGGGGAAATAAAGTTTATAAGAGATGGTTTGGGACGCCACCTTTGGTACTCGGCTAAGGATGGCCGACACTGCTTAAAGAGACTGCTGGGGCTGATGGTGATGCAGAAGAGTTGATACAGCTCTCCACAGGTAGAGCTTAGTCCCAGGGCAATTATATTGTTAAAGATAGTGATGATGGTTGTAGTGCTGGGCTGAGGTGATGCAGCAAACAAACAGGAGGACACAGTGGTGTGCAGTCTTCACATTTTTACTCACAGTTTGAGGTACAGACCAGGACACTGATTACAGACAGTGATGGAGATACAGGCAGCCTGGAAGCAACTTAGGATCCACTAAGCCAGATAGGTTGGAGGCCTCTTTTCTGCCCTGTCCTATGAGGTGTTTGCTGTCTAAAGCTTTGCTTGGTCCTCTGTTCCTTACTGTCCTGTGGTACTTGCCCATATGGCAGGCAGCTTGAGCCTATTGTAGGTGTCGCTCCTCTTTGGTAGCTCCGGGCTCTGATCTGCTTCTGTGCCTTCAAGCATATGATGGGGCCCGGAGGCCTGCAGTCTCCTGCCCTCCGGATTTGGCTGCTGGGACTGTTGTACCTCTGCAGCCACGGACTCCGGCATCCTGTTTCAAACGCTCTGCCCTAGGGTGAGCTTGGTGAGAGCTCCAATCCCCAGGGTTCCCTAAACTCCTTTCCTCTCTCTTTACTCTGCTCTTGGGACGAGCTCCTCACAGCTCCTGTCCCTTATCCAGACTCTCACAGACTGCAACTAACTTACTCCACCTCCAGCCCAGAACTTATAGGAAAGCTCCCCTGAAACTCGGTTTAGAGCTCCCCTTCTGGTCTGAAGTAGGAACAGTGTTGGATATTGGTATTACTAGGCTAAGGGATCCCTCCTTGCTTACAGGCATGTCATCACCCCCAGTGAGGGAGGCAATGCCACTGTGGCAACTGGACTCCTGGGATGCCACATATCCCCTACAAAGCTATGTTTTTAGATTATAATGACAATTTGGTCTGACATTTAGTGAATTACTTTCCCAGGATTTTAATTCATCACTCCTAGTCCTAACCTGTAAGGCAGAAACTCCAACAGTGAGCCACACATTGTACTGTTAAGTATAAGAGAATTTTCTGTAGTTATAGATCTTAATGGTATTTTTACTTTTTACAGGCAATAATATTTTAATATGTAGAGACACATATCTATGTACCAGTGTATTATTTCCCTGCATGTGTGCGCAATAATAACAGCAGCAATTACAGTCATTCACTATAGCTGGAGGCCCCTTAGAGAATGTTCCTCTGTCTTATGTCTTATGCCATTGGGTGTAATGACCGTTTTCAGGACTTCCCTCTTCTGAATGTTTGCCCTGCTATTAGTCAAGGGTAGAGTTGAGCGATACTTTCCGATATCCAAAAGTATCGGAATCGGAATGGTATCGCCGATATCATTAAAATATCGGCGATACCCGATACCGATACCGGAAGTCCCATGTAAGTCTATGGGAACAAAATATCGCAACTAAAAAAACCCCATTCTTTCCTTGTAAACACTAAATATACACACATAGAATACATATATATATATATACATGTCATTGTGACATATATATATACATATATGTATAGTTTATACACTTCTACATAGTAAAATATCCTCTGATTCAATTGCCGGGTAAAGCCGGCTTCTGTGAAAAGACAGAAGCACCCGACATGAAATGACACTTGGTGTACATAGGGTTAACCATGTATTTTCATGTCCTTTGCTATCTAATTTGCACAAACAATTAAATCAGTCTATGTGTGCAAAATTTCACACCTGTAGGGGTTAATTAAAGGTGTAAATTCGTTGTAAAAAAACGGACTTTTTTGCTACGAATTTACACCTTTAATTAACCCCTACAGGTGTGAAATTTTGCACACATAGACTGATGTAATTGTTTGTGCAAATCAGATAGCAAAGGACATGGTTAACCCTATGTACACCAAGTGTCATTTCATGTCGGGTTCTGCATTTTCACAAAAGCCGGCAATTGAATTAGCGGCTATTATACTATGTAGAAGTGTATGAACTACAAATATAAATATATATATATATGTGTCACAAATTCAATGACATGTATATATATATATATATATATGAGGTGTAAAATTGCTGAAAAAAAATGCGTGGGCTCCCGCCCTATTTTCGCAACCAGACAGACAAAGCCAGTGAGTGGGGGCAGATAATAATAGCCCAGAGAGGGACCATTATTTTTGCCCCCCCCCGGCTACTAACATCTGCCCCCAGACACCCCAGGAAAGACAAATCTATAATTAGATTCGCCCTTTCTGGCACTTTGCCCGTCTATTCCCATTGCCCTGTAGCGGTGGCGAATGGGTTAATATGGGTTTAAATTCACCTTGCTATTGAAAGGTGACCTTAAGCCAGGTTAATAATTGAGAGCTGTCAATTAGACAACTATCAATTATTAATCCTATTGCATGAAATAAAAATAAAACACACACACTTTAATTAAAAATCATTTTAATGAAATAAAGACACATGTTTTTGACCATCTTTTATTTTACTGCAAAAACCATTTCCTGTAATAAAAATAAAATAAAAAAGCAAAATTATTCTTACCTATCCCATGCACAGTCAGGTCCCACGGTGTAATCCTTCAGAAAGGGTTAATGTTTACTGCAGGGACCGCAGCTAATGCTGCAGCCTCACAGTAAACCCCAAATGAATGAGTTCCTCTCCTGGCTGACAGGAGAGTAAAGGCTGGGTGTCACATAATGATACACCAGCGATCCCGACAACGATATGCACTTGTCAGGATCGCTGGTGTATCGCTACATGATCGCTGCTGAGCTGCCAAACAGGCAGCTCAGGCAGCGATCTGGGACAGCGACACTGCGGGTGAAAATCGCTTAAGGGCCCGTCTCACATAGCGATATCGCTACAGAGATCGCTGCTGAGTCACTAGTTTTGTGACGCAGCAGCGAGCTCACCAGCGATATCGCTGTGTGTGACATTCAGCGACGATCAGCCCCCCTGCCGGGTATCGCTGATCGTCGCAGAAATGTCAGGACCTTTTTTTGATCGCTGGTTTCCCTCTGACAGGCACGCATCGCTGCGTGTGACAGGCGGGAGACCAGCGATCCGCTGGTAACCAAGGTACACAGCGGGTTTCCAGGCACCGCGCAGCGCTTGGAAACCCGCTGTGTACCTTGGATACCAGCTCCCTGCATCAGGGCGCTGGTATCCAAGGTACACAGCGGGTTTCTAGGCACAGCCCCGCGCCTGGAAACCCGCTGTGTACCTTGGTTACCAGCGGATCGCTGGTCTCCCGCCTGTCACACGCAGCGATGTGTGCCTGTCAGCGGGAAACCAGCGATCAAAAAAAGGTCCTGACATTTCAGCGACGATCAGCGATACCCGGCAGGCGGGCTGATCGTCGCTGAATGTCACACACAGCGATATCGCTGGTGAGCTCGCTGCTGCGTCACAAAACTAGTGACTCAGCAGCGATCTCGGTAGCGATATCGCTATGTGAGACGGGCCCTTAAGTGGAAAGCTTAATTGATTGCTTTCCACTTTCACTTCAGGTCAGCCAGGGACACAATCAGTGACGTCAGAGGGAACTGATTAACAAAAATAGGGGTTCCCTTCGAAAAAAAAATGGCGTGGGGTTCCCCCTATTTTTGTTAACCAGCCAGATGAAGCAGACCGCTGAGGCCTGGATTTTCAGGCTGTTAAGGAGCCAAGATCCATGGACCTTGCCAGCCTGATAATACCAGGCCACAGCAGTCTGCATATCTTGGCTGATTAACAAAAATAGGGGATCCCCTCGAAAAAAATTGGCGTGGGGTCCCCCCTATTTTTGTTAACCAGCCAGATGAAGCAGACCGCTGAGGCCTGGTTTTTCAGGCTGGTAAGGATCCAATATCCATGGACCTTGCCAGCCTGATAATACCAGGCCACAGCAGTCTGCTTAGCTTGGCTGGTTAACAAAAATAGGGGATCCCCTCGAAAAAAAAACGGCGTGGGGATCCCCCTATTTTTGTTAACCAGCCAAGTAAAACGCAGACTGCTGCGGCCTGGTATTAAAAGACTGTCAAGGCCCATGGATTTTGGCCCTCAACAGCCTGATAATACCAGGCTACAGCAGCCCCACATTTGGCGCATCAAAAGATGTGCCAATTGTGGCACTTTACCCGGCTCTTCCCACTTGCCCTGTAGCGGTGGCAAGCGGGGTAATAAGGGGTTAATGTCACCGTTGATTGCACGGTGACAATAAGCCCGGTTAATAATGGAGAGGTGTCAATAAGACACCGATCCATTATTAATCCCAAAGTTTTTAAATGTTTAAAAAAAAGACAAAGCAAGAAAAAAGTCTTTTAATGAAATAAAAGAGACAACACAGTTTTCATTAATTTTATTATACTCTCATTCCTGCGACGCCATCGATCTCCTGTAAAAAAAGAAAAAAAACAAACCAACAGTATACCACCTGTCCGACGCAGTCCATAACGAAGTCCCACGACGATCCAGCTCTGCTACATCGCAATGACAGGCAGAGCCTGTCATCGCGACGCAGCACAGCTGATTACCTGCTTCCCCGGCGGTGACGTCATCGGACTGACTGCTTTACGGCCGGGATTACCCAGCAGTCACTGCAGTTATCGCGGGAAACTGCATGTGACCGCCGGGGAAAGAAGATTGCGGCCATGAAGCAGTCCAGCCCGTGACCGCCGGAGATCTTCTGCCAGGTAAGTGCCGCTGACTCCTGACAGACTCGACCGACGGACACTGACAGTGACAGTGACAATCCCGATTCCGGTATCCGATATGACGAAAATATCGGAACTCGGAATTGGAATTCCGATACAGCCAATATCGGCCGATACCCGATATTTGCAGTATCGGAATGCTCAACCCTAGTCAAGGGGATGGGGAATGGCCCAAAGACCCTGATTAGTGATCTAAAAGTGCAGATAAACCTAGAAAAAAGTCAGCCTCAATCGACTATCCCCCCTACATCCCAAAATATATAACCAAAAAAATGTCCAACAACATATTATGCACATACCAAAGAGACCTTCACCATGTAAGGAATTCCAAGGGGTGCATGAATAGATAGGGGTGTGTAACCATACAATTACCACAATAAGGATACAAAGTATCCAAAGCACACCACTCACTAGGAGATGTATATGAAAAAAGTATCAAATTTATTGAAATTACAATAACATGACATATTAAATATGAACGTACAGAGGAAAGGAATAACCCAAAATATTGTGCACAGTAGGTGACAGAAGGAATAAATACCGTTATATGGCGTATGTGATATACATATGATAAATCAGACAGCATAAATGGTAAACAATGACCATCTCAGAAATACATTTGTAGCTGAAAACCGTAAAGATTAAGGTAAAAAACCTAATGGTGACACATACCCATATTAAATCAACTGATCCAAACTGTCACAGCAGCCCCGACGCGCGTTTCGCGTTTTGCAGCTTTCTCAAGGGGGATGTGCATGTCGTGTCCTCACCAGTACCCAGTTATATAGCCCTTAAGCCCACATTTAGGCCAATAGTAACACCCGTTAGAACAACAACCCCTCCGTATCACAGGTGCATCAGATCACATCATGAGTGGCCGGCGTTCTTGACGCGCATGGCACCACCTCCCCAGATCTCAACACTCACAGCATCCGGCACTCGGTCTCGGCGTGTGGGGAGGAAATCCCCCGTGACGTCACATCCGCTCATCGAGACCACAAGAGGCCTTAGGCAGAGAATGGGTGAGCTGGGTGTAGCGCGCATGCGCGTCGCCATATTGTTATAGCCCTTATATCCAAATCATGTCTCAAATGAGGTTACATAGATACCAGGGGATATACCTTATAATATATGACATAAATCACCGGTAAGGGATAAATGAGAATGTGCATAAAAGTTCCTACCCAATATGTGTCACCATTGGTATAATACACACCATGTCTATAATCATAATACACTACATCATAATTTACAGGTATAATACTGACACTTTATCTAACACTTATAAGCATAGACATCATATAAGATAATAATATAATAAATATATATATATATATATATATATATATATATGTAGAAGAAACTGCACATAAAAGATCCAGGGTGTTGCTTTCATTCATTCACATGAAGTCATAAATGGTCCAATGTGGGTAAGTTGCCATATAACGGATCCGGACACAGTAACATACTGGATATACTAAGGTAGAATAAACAATACACAAGTAAATAAAAACACACACAAAAAAAGAAAAGAAAAAAGGCACATAATATACTCATTAAAAGGTAAAGATGTATCTACAAAAAGGAGCGAAACTCAATTTCTCATTCAGTCCCACGGGGGCCATAGTGCCCAGCTCCACTATCTATTTCGTTTCTGCTTGAGCCAGCAATGATTTAACGTCACCACCTCTAATGCCACCCTTATTCTATCAATCCCATGAACCTTAAGGCCACAGGAATCTGAAATGTGACATGATCTAAAATGTTTAGGTAGTGTTCTCAGTAATGAAGGATCCTCCACCTCTCCAGCCGCAGCAATATCCCTGACATATTCCCTAACTCTGACACGTAATTCCCTTGTCGTCAGTCCAACATACAATTTGGGACACGGACATTGTGCCAGGTATATGACTATGAGGTAGTACAGGAAATATAATGCATGATATCATATTGACGAGTACCCTCAGTACCCCCAAAAGTTTTTGCCCGGATGATATTATGCAGATTACATGCCCTACAACTGCCACAGGGAAAACAGCCCCATCTCTGACCTCTTGATCCAAAAAAGTTTTTTTGATTAGCAACATAGTGGCTTTGGACTAGATGGTCTCTTAAATTCTTGCTCCTCCTTGCTGTGATCAAAGGTTTTTCAGAGACTTCTTTGTATAAAATTGGGTCTGTTCGAAGAACCGACCAATGTTTCGTCAAGATCTGACGAATGTTCTCCCACTGGCAGTTATATGTAGTGATGAATCTGGTATATGTATCACCCTTCTTTTTAGATCCCATAGGATTATGTAATAATCCCAAAATATATGTACTTTTGATTTGTAAATGTTTAATGGCAAAAGTGGGGAGAAGCTTACCTTGAAAATGACTGAACTTCCTTTCTCCTGACTTCATTAGTTGGTGGAAAGTCAGGGGGCCCCTATACAGATTAGATGTTTGTCTGACTTTAACATAATGTGTATGGGGGTCCTAAAAGTTCTATTTTCTGTCCCTGAAACTAAAGGCACAGGAAGTCAGGAGAAAATAAAAAAATATCTTGCAAGATATAAACTATGCACAGAAACAGTGCATTAAAATTTTAATTTGTGGGAGAAAATACACCTTATCAAAAAATCCAATCAGCCTTTACTAAAACTAAAAAGATACTTTTAATTTAAATGTCAGATAAGATAATTGGAGGCCATTGCATTATTTACTCTACAGCTTTCAACTATAGAGATTTGATAATGAGATTTACAAAATAAAAGTACAAAATTAAATATATTAAAATATAATCAAACAAAAAACATCAGTCTCTGTGTTGTCTCTGTTTTTCACCCTAAACTAATAGTTTGGCTTCGCACATGTCATGTATGATGTGGGTGCTAATGTGAATCCAACAAGAGACTCAAGACTGAGGTCATCTGTGGAAACTCCTGGAGGCGGATAGAAAGTAAATGCTTGAAGAAGTCCAGTGAAAAACAGGAAAAGTTCCATCTTGGCCAAGCCCTCCCCAGCACAAGCTCTTCTTCCTGTAGAAATCGGATAAGTGAGTTACCAATGTCATATTGAAAGTAGATTTGACTCTAACACTTGAAGTAATGAAATAAATTGGCTATAGGGTATACTTTCCAACTTTCTTTCCTGGAAAAGTAGGAAATCTCCACAAAGTCACAAAACTTTCCTAAAACCCCCCATCGTTGACTGAATAGTTCTCCATCCTCCACAAGGATGCCAATGGAGGGATGAAAAGTTTGACTTTGCTCCTTTTCTTTGTGCCAGATATGTCTATGCTACTTAGAAATGAAAGCTTTTCTTCATAAGCTTAAGTACCTAAGAGAATGACCAAGCAACATAAGATGACATTTTTAACTACTGCCTCTAACTCTTAAATGCACACAGGCTTGGGGGATGTCATTCAAACAACTCTGCCTTTGTCAGGGCATATTCTCAAAAAGCCTGAGACGCAAATTGAATTCTTGGTTCAGGTGAAGGAAAACACGATAAAGACTTTGGGAAATGTAGTGGCTGTGCCAGTCATTGCACTGGTTGCACATTCGCTGCAGAATACAATACAAACTTATCTCTCTCACTTGCAAAGCTCTCCACAGTTTTGCACCAGCTTATATCTCATTCCTCATTTCTTTATTTCTTTCACCTTATCCGTGCCCTCCATTCTGCAACTGATCTAAGACTAACATCCTCCATAATCCGAACCTCGCACCTCAGTCTCCAAGACTTCTCTCGTGCTGAGAATATGTTGGTGTTAGATAAATTAAATTATTATTATGACTCTAGGTTATATTGAACAAAAAATAAAAAAGTGCTCATGCATATGTTGAGCATCTTAATAAGACCATAGAACATTTTTGAACTTTTTGGAGGAAAAAAATATGAGATTTAGAAAACATATATTTTATTTCACGTAAAATGTAGTCATTCTGTTAGTGAGTGTTTTGTCAGTTGAATAAAATATAAAATGATTTTATTTTTCATCTTAATACTCCTCATTACTTACCTGCTGAGAATGGCATAAATGCATCATGTCGGACAAATTTCCCATTTTCATCCAAGAAGTGATTAGGATTGAAATCATAGGGAGTTTTCCATTGAGTTTTGTCATAGAGAACTGATGTCAGGAATGGAATAACCTCTGTACCCTGTGAACAATGAATCACCAAATACATTTTTTATGATATAAATTTAAAAAATGTGAGATTATTTGGTTGGCTGTGGACCCCATAGCAGTCCCTTTTACTAATAGGAAAATGCATACAATAGTTGAGCATAAGGACTTTTTTTTATAAACTCACTTTTGGAATCAGGTAACCCCGCAAATACACATCAGTTGGAGTTGAGTGTGACACGTTCAATGGGACAATATTCCCAAACCTTTGTATTTCATGTATTACTGCATCAGTATAAGGCATTTTTTTTCCGATCTTCAACTTTTGGCAGCTGTCCTGAATTAATATGTGCTTTAATTTCCTCCTGTACCTTCTCTATAAAATAAAGAAAACATATTTTGTTACATTTTGTACTTGCACAACAATACCAATGCATTTAATTAATAGATTAAAGGCTTTTGTTATGACTTGTATCGGCTATCAGTCAGTGCTAGGGCATGGTTACGGCTGACGCTCACTATGTACTGACCAGTGACTGAATCCACGCCGGCTGAACCACTGTGACTGAAAGCCAGAGGCTGCCGAGAGGAATAAAGCTTGTTTCCCCCCAGTAGCTGAGCTTTCAGTGCAGCAGGCTGGCAGCTTTGGAATGCTATTAACCTGCAAATTAACCTTATATCTGCAAGTTTATGTTTTTTTGGGAACATGACAGGTTATCTTTAAATGGAGTGGAGATCAAGCATGGGCACTGCCTCTCCATTCATTCTCTATTTGCTGGAGATTTAATCAAGAATTCCCTTGTTTACTCTTTCATATAACAAAGTTGTAAAGATCGATATGTCTAAAACTTGGATTTTTACTGGCTATGAAAAAATGTATTTTAGGTGAAATCTAAATGTCTTACTTCACCAAAAATAACATATTACTCTCTGTCTAGAGTGGGTGTTAGCATCATTACAGAACAATATGAAATATAAAACATGCAATAAATGCAAAAAATACATACTAGAATTACCTCAACTTAATTGATCATTTATATATACAAAAAATTGCATTTGCATTTAAAATTGACTTCTACAGGGACGGTCATCAAATAGATGGCCATTATACATTATATGGAATATGAAGCAAAAGTGAATAAATAACAGAAAATCTGGGTAAGGTGCTACCTTTCAAGAAGAGGTGATTTGTGCTCTATAGAGTCTATAGAGACTACAAAAATATCCAAAACATATTATTGCAAATTAAAGGGACCTTCACCATGGAAAGGACTCCAACATTGCACCAAAGTAAATGGATGTGTGATACTAATCAGAAACAAAATTGGATATACAATATCCAAACACATCACTCAAAGAGAAATGTATATATAAAAATAACAAATTTTATTCACATGTAGTACATAAATATTATTATCATAATTAACAAAATAAAAAGAAAAAAGAACACCATATATGAGGAAAGGAATACAACTCAAGTACAAAACACCAAATGGGATAGAGGGAATAAAATAAAAGACTATGGGATATAGTGATATAAGATCAAGCACCAATAACTGATAAAGTACTACATATGGCGAGAAAATCCAAAAATATATATACAAAGTGTGTAAACATATCAACAGATCATAATATACATAAACGGATTCTGCCAAACAAAGTAAAACGACATAAAGTGCCTGTGCATGTAAAGAAAATATATTGGTGCAGATATAATGATCAACACATACCCATTGTAAGTCTCTCCTGCTATCTCCAAAGTCCCGACGCACGTTTCGCGTATTGCTTTTTCAAGGGAAGGTGTGCCTGTCATGTCTACCCAAATATCCTAGTTTTTTATACAAGGCAAATACCTACATGTGGGAAAATGATGTATCGCGCACTGCACCGCCGCCCCCGAGTCTCAGGTGCATCGGCGTCCGGCACTCAAGTTCGGTGTGTGTGAGGAAGTACCCTCTGACGTCATTTCCGCACACCGAACATGATAGAGGCCTTGAGTCAAGTGCATGAGATCCAAGTGCGGCGCATGTGCGCGCCGCCATCTTGTTGTAGTCCACACAAGGTGGAAATCCCCACAGCGCATGCACATCGCAGCACCAACAAAATAAAACCATGTAGGTATGATAATACCTGGCGCTTTGTGTAACGGACATTCATCAATCTATAGATAGATACACTCCACTAATCTAACCCATACCATCAAACCAATTGTCATATATCAATCAATTTTCACAAAAGAAAATAATATATAAAGAAAACAATAAATAATCAAAAAAATACATATAACAATAACAGGAGTAGCTTGAATTCTTGAGGTCATAATATTTCCCATAGCGGAGTCATCCATTGTTCAGTTGGTATATATTAGTCTATTTCCAACGTCCACTAGAATCTCAATCACACGTAAGTATAAACCCATCTTGAACCAGGATAGTACAGAGAGAAGTATTTACTAAAGTACAAAAATAATGAAATAAATATGGGAAAAAATTAAAAACAAGACATAACACAAAAAAATTAAAATAACAGACATTCACAAAAACGGAGCAAAACTGAGTTTCTCATTTAATCCTGTCGGTGACATAGTACCCAGTTCAAAGATCCACTTCGTCTCGGTTTGTGCCAGGATTTGTTTTAAATTACCACCCCTTGGTGCAATAAACTGGGACGATATCCTGAGACATAAAAATACACAAAGAAAATGGGAGACGTTTATTAGTATCCTGAATAGGACCTGTGCACAGTATATACCCTATGGGAATAAACATGCTAGAATTAGGAGGAAACCACTATGGCTAAATAGAGCTGTAAGGGGCGCAATAAGGGACAAAAAGAAAGCGTTTAGGGAATTAAAGCAAGTAGGTAGTGAAGAGGCATTAAATAAATACAGAAGACTGAATAAATTCTGTAAACAGCAAATCAAGACAGCAAAGATTGAGGCAGAGAGACTCATTGCCAGAGAAAGTAAAAATAATCCCAAAATATTCTTTAACTACATAAATAGCAAGAAACTAAAAAATGATAGTGTTGGTCCCCTTAAAAATAGTCTGGGTGAAATGGTGGATGAGGATGAGGAAAAAGCCAATATGCTAAATGACTTTTTTTCAACTGTATTTACACAAGAAAATCCCATGACAGATAACATGATCAGAGATAAAAAAATTCTCCATTAAATGTCACATGCTTAACCCAGCAGGAAGTACGGCGGCGTCTAAAAATCACTAAAGTTGACAAATCTCCGGGCCCGGATGGGATACACCCCCGAGTACTGCAGGAATTAAGTACAGTCATAGATAGACCATTATTTTTAATCTTTAAAGATTTCATAATAACGGGGTCTGTACCACAGGACTGGCGTATAGCAAATGTGGTGCCAATATTCAAAAAGGGGGCAAAAACTGAACCTGGAAATTATAGGCCAGTGAGCTTAACATCTACTGTGGGTAAAATCCTGGAGGGTTTTTTAAGGGATACTATATTGGAGTATCTGAGGCTGAATAACCTCATGACACAGTATCAGCATGGGTTTACGAGGGACCGTTCTTGTAAGACTAATCTGATAAGCTTTTATGAAGGGGTAAGTTCAGGACTGGACCAAGGGAATGAGGTGGACGTGGTGTTCATGGACTTCTCAAAAGCTTTTGATACAGTGCCACACAAAAGGTTGATACATAAAATGAGAACAATGGGGATAGGGGAAAATATGTGTAAGTGGGTTAAGAACTGGCTCATGGATAGAAAACAAAGGGTGGTTATTAATGGAGCACACTCGGACTGGGTCACGGTTAGCAGTGGGGTACCACAGGGGTCAGTATTGGGGCCGCTTCTCTTTAACATATTTATTAATGACCTTGTAGGGGGCATACAGAGTAGTATTTCAATATTTGCAGATGACACTAAACTCTGCAGGGTAATAAATACAGAGGAGGATAATTTTATATTACTGGAGGATTTATGTAAACTAGAAGCTTGGGCTGATAAATGGCAAATGAGCTTTAATGGGGATAAATGTAAGGTCATGCACTTGGGTAGAACAAATAAGATGTATAATTATGTGCTTAATTGTAAAACACTGGGCAAAACTGTCACTGAAAAAGACTTGGGTGTATGGGTGGACGACAAACTCACATTTAGTGGCCAATGTCAGGCAGCTGCTGCCAAGGCAAATAAAATAATGGGATGCATTAGACGAGGCATAGATGCTCATGAGGAGAAATAATTTTACCTCTATACAAGTCACTGGTGCGACCACACTTAGAATACTGTGTGCAGTTTGGTCTCCGGTGTATAAGAAAGACATAGCTGAACTGGAGCGGGTGCAGAGAAGAGCGACCAAGGTTATTAGAGAACTGGGGGGTCTGCAATACCAAGACAGGTTATTACACTTGGGGTTATTTAGTTTGGAAAAACGAAGGCTTAGGGGTGATCTTATTTAGTGTTGAGCGATACGATACTGCAAATATCGGATATCGGCCGATATTAGCTGTATCGGCCTTTCGATTCCGAATACTGATATTTTCGTCATATCGAATACCGGAATCGGATTTGTCACTGTCACTGTCTGTGTCCGTCGGTCGGGTCTGTCACTGTCAGTGTCCGTCGGTCGGGTCTGTCAGGAGTCAGCGGCACTTACCTGGCAGAAGATCTCCGGCGGTCACGTCCTGGACTGCTTCATGGCCGCCATCCTCTTCTCCCCGGCGGTCACATGCAGTTTCTCGCGATAACTGCAGTGACTGCTGGGTAATCCCGGCCGTAAAGCAGTCAGTCCGATGACGTCACCGCCGGGGAAGCAGGTAATCAGCTGTGCTGCGTCGGGATGTTAGGCTCTGCCTGTCATTGCGATGTAGCAGAGCTGGATCGTCGTGGGACTGTTGTTACTATGGACTGCGTCGGACAGGTGGTATACTGTTGGTTTGTTTTTTTCTTTTTTTACAGGAGATCAATGGCGTCGCAGGAATAAGAGTACAATAAAAGAAATGAAAACTGTGTTGTCTCTTTTATTTCATTAAAAGACTTTTTTCTTGCTTTGTCTTTTTTTTATGCATTTAATAACTTTGGGATTAATAATGGATCGGTGTCTTATTGACGCCTCTCCATTATTAACCGGGCTTATTGTCACCGTGCAAACAACGGTGACATTAACCCCTTATTACACCGCTTGCCACCGCTACAGGGCAAGTGGGAGGAGCCGGGTAAAGTGCCACAATTGGCACATCTTTTGATGCGCCAAATGTGGGGCTGCTGTAGCCTGGTATTATCAGGCTGTTGAGGGCCAAAATCCATGGGCCTTGACAGTCTTTTAATACCAGGCCGCAGCAGTCTGCATTTTACTTGGCTGGTTAACAAAAATAGGGGGACCCCTACGCCGTTTTTTTTTCGAGGGGATCCCCTATTTTTGTTAACCAGCCAAGCTAAGCAGACTGCTGTGGCCTGGTATTATCAGGCTGGCAAGGTCCATGGATCTTGGCTCCTTAACAGCCTGAAAATCCAGGCCTCAGCGGTCTGCTTCATCTGGCTGGTTAACAAAAATAGGGGGGACCCCTACGCCGTTTTTTTTTTCGAGGGGATCCCCTATTTTTGTTAACCAGCCAAGCTAAGCAGACTGCTGTGGCCTGGTATTATCAGGCTTGCAAGGTCCATGGATATTGGATCCTTACCAGCCTGAAAAACCAGGCCTCAGCGGTCTGCTTCATCTGGCTGGTTAACAAAAATAGGGAGGACCCCACGCCATTTTTTTTCGAGGGGATCCCCTATTTTTGTTAACCAGTTCCCTCTGACGTCACTGATTGTGTCCCTGGCTGACCTGAAGTGAAAGTGGAAAGCAATCAATTAAGCTTTCCACTTCCTCTCCTGTCAGCCAGGAGAGGAACTCATTCATTTGGGGGTTTGCTGTGAGGCTGCAGCATTAGCTGCGGTCCCTGCAGTAAACATTAACCCTTTCTGATGGATTACACCGTGGGACCTGACTGTACATCGGATTGGTAAGAATAATTTTGCTTTATTATTTTATTTTTATTACAGGAAATGGTTTTAGCAGGTAAATAAAATATGGTCAAAAACTGTGTGATTATTTCATTAAACTTCTTTTTTATTAAAGTGTGTGTGTTTGATTTTTCTTTCATACAATAGGATAAATAATTGATAGTTGTCTGATTGACAGCTCTCAATTATTAACCTGGCTTAAAGTGACCTTTCAATTGCAAGGTCATTTTAACCCCTTATTAACCCATTCGCCACCGCTACAGGGCAATGGGAATAGATGGGCAAAGTGCCAGAAAGGGCAAATCTAATTAGAGATTTGCCCTTTCTGGGGTGTCTGGGGGCAGATGTTAGTAGCCAAAAATAATGGTCCCTCTCTGGGCTATTATTATCTGCCCCCACTCACTGGCTTTGTCTGTCTGGTTGTGAAAATAGGGCGGGAGCCCACGCATTTTTTTTCAGCAATTTTACACCTCATATATATATATATATATATATATTATATACATGTCATTGAATTTGTGACACATATATATATATTTATATTTATAGTTCATACACTTCTACATAGTATAATAGCCGCTAATTCAATTGCCGGCTTTTGTGAAAATGCAGAACCCGACATGAAATGACACTTGGTTTACATAGAGTTAACCATGTCTTTATCATGTAGTTTGATATCTGATTTGCACAAACAATTACATGAGTGTAAGTGTGCAAAATTTCACACCTGTAGGGGTTAATTAAAGGTGTAAATTCGTAGCAAAAAAGTCTGTTTTTTTTACAACAAATTTACACCTTTAATTAACCCCTACAGGTGTGAAATTTTGCACACATAGACTGATGTAATTGTTTGTGCAAATCAGATTGCAAATGACATGAAAAGACATTGTTAACCCTATGTACACCAAGTGTCATTTCATGTCGGGTGCTTCTGTCTTTTCACAGAAGCCGGCTTTACCCGGCAATTGAATCAGAGGATATTTTACTATGTAGAAGTGTATAAACTATACATATATGTATATATATATGTCACAATGACATGTATATATATATATATATATATATATGTATTCTATGTGTGTATATTTAGTGTTTACAAGGAAATAAAGGTTTTTTTTAGTTGCAATATTTTGTTCCCATAGACTTACATTGGACTTCCGGTATCGAAATCGGATATCGACGATATTTAGTGATATCGGCGATACCATTTCGATACGATATTTTTAGATATCGAGCAGTATCGCTCAACACTAATCTTATTACAATGTACAAATATATGAGGGGACAGTACAAAGACCTTTCTAATGATCTTTTTACTCTTAGACCTGTGACGGGGACGAGGGGGCATCCTCTACGTCTGGAGGAAAGAAGGTTTAGCCATAATCACAGATGCAGATTCTTTACTGTAAGAGCAGTGAGACTATGGAACTCTCTGCCGTCTAATGTTGTAATGAGTGATTCCTTACTAAAATTTAAGAGGGGACTGGATGCCTTTCTTGAAAAGTATAATATTACAGGCTATATTCACTAGTTTCCTAGATACAGCGTTGATCCAGGGAGCTAGTCTGATTGCCGTATGTGGAGTCGGGAAGGAATTTTTTTCCCCAATGTGAAGCTTACTGTTTGCCACTTGGGTTTTTTTTGCCTTCCTCTGGATCAACATGTTAGGGCAGGTTAGGATAGGATATGGGTTGAACTAGATGGACTTAAAGTCTTCCTTCAATCTTAATAACTATGTTACTATGTTATCCCTCCATGAATCCTATCGATACCCCTAACCTTGAGGCCACAAGGGTCACAATTGTGGCAAAAATAGAAATGCCTGGGTAAGGTTTTAAGCTGTGAAGGATCCTCCACCTCTCTCGCCGCAAGAATATCCCTCACATGTTCCCTGACTCTTATACGTAATTCCCTTGAGGTAAGGCCAATGTAAATTTTGGAACATGGACATTGTGCAAAATAGATCACAAATGAGGTAGTACAGGATATATAGTGAGTAATAGTATATTCGCGGGTATCATCGGCGTTTGTAAATGTCTTAGTTCTAATGATATTATTATGATTACATGCCGCACAGTTACCACAGGGGTAAACCCCCATCTCTGTTTTTTAGCGCCAAATAGGCTTTTTTGAGGAATCACATAGTGACTTCTCACTAGATGGTCTTTTAAATTTTTACTTCTTCTGGCGGTAATTAAAGGTCTATCTGAAATTTCCTTTTTTAACACAGGATCTGTTAACAAAACAGACCAATGTTTTGCCAGAGTTTGATGAATTGCATTCCATTGGCAATTAAAAGTTGTAATAAATCTGGTCTGTATATCGGCCTTATCCGTAGTCCTATCAGAACCACAGAGTAGTTTTTGTCGTGGAGTATACTTGGCTCGGTGGTACCCGCATTTAACGTTCCTCAAACTATAACCTCTCTCCAAAAAACGACTCCTCAAATCTTTAGCCTGTCCCTCAAATCGATCTACAGTCGAACATGTACGTTTGGCTCTTAAAAATTGGCCGATTGGAATAGCCTTAATAGTAGAGCGAGCATGTCCGGATGTTGAGTGGAGAAGTGAGTTGACAGAAATCTCTTTACGATGCAAATCAGTCTGGACGGACCCCGAGTCGTCCACCACAAGAGAGATGTCCAAAAAATCGATTTTATTCATATGCCATTTGTATGTCAATTTGATATTATATCTGTTGTCATTCAGTTCGGCCATGAATCTATCAAGTTCAGGGACCGGTCCCTGCCAAATGATTAGGAGATCATCGATGTAACGAAACCAGCACTGCACATGGTCGGCGGCGCATGCCCCCTCCCACGAAAAACCTCCCTCTCCCAGAAACCAAGAAAGAGGTTTGCGTAGGCGGGCGCACACGCCGCCCCCATGGCAGTGCCACGCCTCTGTAGATAGAACCGGTCCCTGAAGGTGAAAAAATTGTGGTATAGGACGAACTGTAGTAATTCCAACAACAGGGCAACAAAAGGTTCGTCCATGCTGCTCATTTCCAGGAAATATCTTACTGCACATAGCCCATGATCGTGGTCAATACAAGTGTATAGAGACTCGATGTCTGCGGTGACAAAGAGCATGTCAGGCTCCAAGCAAAGACCATCAACCCTCACCAAGATGTCTGCAGAGTCCCTGACATAGGAGGGCAAAGTCTCGACCAATGGTTTCAGATAATGGTCAATAAATTTACATATAGGGTCACATAACCCTCCTATGCCAGAGACTATGGGACGCCCCGGGGGATCAACGGGGTCCTTGTGAATCTTGGGGAGGAGGTAGAAGGTAGGAACCCTAGGAGTTTTGGTCAATAACCCATCCAAAATCTTTTTGGGGATAATCCCCCTTTCCCATGCCTGAGTCAAGATCACATCAAGCTGATGAGAAAAAGTGGTCATAGGGTTATGTGGAAGGAGTGTATAATTAATGATCTTTATTTCTAAGCTGTTTAACCCCTTCACCCCAAGGGTGGTTTGCACGTTAATGACCGGGCCAATTTTTACAATTCTGACCACTGTCTCTTTATGAGGTTATAACTCTGGAACGCTTCAACGGATCTTCGCGATTCTGAGATTGTTTTCTCGTGACATATTGTACTTCATGTTAGTGGTAAAATTTCTTCGATATACCTTGCGTTTATTTTTGAAAAAAAAACGGAAATATGGCGAAAATTTTAAAAATTTTGCAATTTTCAAACTTTGAAATTTTTTTCCCTTAAAACAGAGAAATATGTCACACAAAATAGTTAAGAAATAACATTTCCACATGTCTACTTTACATCAGCACAATTTTGGAACCAAAATTTTTCTTTGTTAGGAAATTAGAAGGGTTAAAAGTTGACCAGTGATTTCTCATTTTTACAACAAAATTTACAAAGCCATTTTTTTAGGGACCACCTCACATTTGAAGTCACTTTGACGGGTCTATATGGCAGAAAATACCCAAAAGTGACACCATTATAAAAACTGCACCCCTCAAGGTACTCAAAACTACATTCAAGAGGTTTATTAACCCTTCAGGTGCTTCACAGGAGCTGAAGCAACGTGGATGGAAAAAATTAATATTTAACTTTTTAGCCACAAAAATGATCTTTTACAAACTTTTTTTTATTTTCACAAGGGTAAAAGGAGAAAATGGACAGATAAAGTTGTTGTGCAATTTCTCCTGAGTACGCCAATACCCCATATGTGGGGGAAAACCACTGTTTGGGCACACGGCAGAGCTCAAGGGAAGGAGCGCCGTTTGACTTTTTCAAACTAAAATTGGCTGGAGTTGAGATTGGACGCCATGTCGTGTTTGGAGAGCCCCTGATACGCCTAAACAGTGGAAACCACCCACAAGTGACACCATTTTGGAAACTAGACCCCCTAAGGAACTTATCTAGATCTGTTGTGAGCACTTTGAACCCCAAAGTGTTTCACAAAAGTTTATAATGCCTGGGTGTGAAAAAAAAAAAACAATTTTCCACAAAAATGATTTTTTAGTCCCAAATTTTTGATTTTTCCCAAGGAAATTGGACCCCAAAACTTGTTGTCCAATTTGTCCTGAGTACGCTGATACCCCATATGTGGGGGGGGGAAACTGTTTGGCGCACGGCAGGGCTTGGAAAAGAAGCAGTAACGTTTTGGAATGCAAACATTGATGGGGGTCATGTTCCGTTTGTAGTGCCCCAGATGAGCCTAAACAGTGGAAACCCCCCACAAGTGACCCCATTTTGGAAGCTAGACCCCTAAGGAACTTATCTAGATCTTTGGTGAGCACTTTGAACCCCCAAGTGCTTCACACAAGTTTATAATGCCTGGGCATGAAAATAAAAAATCCTATTTTTTTCCCACAAAAATTATCTCTTAGTCACTAATTTTTTATTTTCCCATAGGTAACAGGAGAAATTGGACCACAAAATTTGTGGTCCAATTTGTCCTGAGTACGCTGATACCCCATATGTGGGGGGGAACCACTGTTTGGGCGCATGGCAGAGCTCGGAATGGAAGGAGCACCATTTGACTTTTTCCAACCAAAATTGGCTGGAATTGAGATTGGACGCCATGTTGCATTTGGAGAGCCCCTGATGTGCCTAAACAGTGGAAACCCCCACAAGTGACCCAATTTGGGAAACTAGACCCCCTAAGGAACTTATCTAGATCTTTGGTGAGCAATTTGAACCCCCAAGTGCTTCACACAAGTTTATAACGTAGAGCCGTAAAATTAAAAAATTATATTTTTTCCACAAAATTGATCTTTTCACCCCAATTTTTATTTTCCCAAGGGAAACAAGACTCCAAAAGTTATTGTGCAATTTGTCCTGAGTGCGCTGATACCCCATATGTGGGGGTAAACCACTGTTTGGGTGCATGGCAGAGTTTGGAAGGGAAGGAGCGCCGTTTGACTTTTTCAACGCAGAATTGGCTGGATGCCATGTCGTGTTTGGAGAGCTCCTGATCTGCCTAAACAGTGGAAACCCCCACAAATGACACCATTTTGGAAACTAGACCCCTCAAGGAACTTATCTAGATGTGTGGTGAGCACTTTGAACCCCAAAGTGCTTCACAGAAGTTTATAACGTACAGCCGTAAAATAAAAAATTTCTTTTTTTTTTTTGCAAAAATGATTTTTTAGCCCCCAATATTTTATTTTCACAAGGGTAACAGGAGAAATTGGACCCCAAAAGTTGTTGTCCAATTTGTCCTGAGTACGCTGATACCCAATATGTGGGAGTAAACTACTGTATGGGCGCACGTCGGGGCTCGGAAGGGAAGTAGTGACGTTTTGGATTGCAGACTTTGATGGAATGGTCTGGGGGCGTCATGTCGCATTTGGAGAACCCTGATGCGCCTAAACAGTGGAAACCCCCCACAAGTGACCCCATTTTGGAAAATAGACCCCACAAGGAACTTATCTAGAAGTGTGGTGAGCGCTATGAAGCCCCAAGTACTTCACAGAAGTTTTATAACATACAGCCGTTAAAAACAAAAAAAATCATTTTTTTTTTTACAAAAATGATTTTGTCGCCCCCAGTTTTTTATTTTCCCAAAGGTAACAGGAGAAATAGGCCAAATTGCACAATAACTCTTGGGGTCCAGAGTATGCTGATACCCCATATGTGGGGTAAACTACTGTTTGGGCGCATGGCAGAGCTCAGAAGTGAAGGAGCACCATTTGACTTTTTCAACGCAGAATTGGCTGGAATTGAGATCAGACGCCATGTCACATTTCGAGAGCCCTGATGTGCCTAAACAGCAGAAACCCCCAATTCTAACTCCAACCCTAACCCCAAACACCAATAACCCTAGTCCCAACCCTAACCACTAGTGTTGAGCGATACGATACTGCAAATATCGGGTATCGGCCGATATTGGCTGTATCGGAATTCCGATCCCGAGTTCCGATATTTTCGTCATATCGGATACCGGAATCGGAATTGTCACTGTCACTGTCAGTGTCCGTCGGTCGGGTCTGTCAGGAGTCAGCGGCACTTACCCGGCAGAAGATCTCCGGCGGTCACATCCCGGGCTGCTTAATGGCCGCCATCTTCTTCTCCCGGCGGTCACATGCAGTATCTCGCGATAACTGCAGTGACTGCTGGGTAATCGCGGCCGTAAAGCAGTCCGATGACGTCACCGCCGGGGAAGCAGGTAATCAGCTGTGCTGCGCCGGGATGACAGGCTCTGCCTGTCATTCGATTTAGCAGAGCTGGATCGTCGTGGGACAATCGTTACTATGGACTGCGTCGGACAGGTGGTATACTGTTGGTTTGTTTTTTTATTTTTTTACAGGAGATCGATGGCGTCGCAGGAATGAGAGAGTAATAAAAAAAATGAAAACTGTGTTGTCTCTTTTATTTCATTAAAAGACTTTTTTCTTGCTGTGTCTTTTTTTTAAACATTTAATAACTTTGGGATTAATAATGGATCGGTGTCTTATTGACACCTCTCCATTATTAACCGGGCTTATTGTCACCGTGCAATCAATGGTGACAATAACCCCTTATTACCCCGCTTGCCACCGCTACAGGGCAAGTGGGAAGAGCCGGGTAAAGTGCCACAATTGGCACATCTTTTGATGCGCCAAATGTGGGGCTGCTGTAGCCTGGTATTATCAGGCTGTTGAGGGCCAAAATCCATGGGCCTTGACAGTCTTTTAATACCAGGCCGCAGCAGTCTGCATTTTACTTGGCTGGTTAACAAAAATAGGGGGATCCCCACGCCGTTTTTTTTTTCGAGGGGATTCCCTATTTTTGTTAACCAGCCAAGCTAAGCAGACTGCTGTGGCCTGGTATTATCAGGCTTGCAAGGTCCATGGATATTGGATCCTTACCAGCCTGAAAAACCAGGCCTCAGCGGTCTGCTTCATCTGGCTGGTTAACAAAAATAGGGGGGACCCCACGCTAATTTTTTTCGAGGGGATCCCCTATTTTTGTTAATCAGCCAAGATATGCAGACTGCTGTGGCCTGGTATTATCAGGCTGGCAAGGTCCATGGATCTTGGCTCCTTAACAGCCTGAAAATCCAGGCCTCAGCGGTCTGCTTCATCTGGCTGGTTAAAAAAAATAGGGGGGACCCCACGCCATTTTTTTTTCGAAGGGAACCCCTATTTTTGTTAATCAGTTCCCTCTGACGTCACTGATGGTGTCCCTGGCTGACCTGAAGTGAAAGTGGAAAGCAATCAATTAAGCTTTCCACTTCCTCTCCTGTCAGCCAGGAGAGGAATTCATTCATTTGGGGGTTTACTGTGAGGCTGCAGCATTAGCTGCGGTCCCTGCAGTAAACATTAACCCTTTCTGAAGGATTACACCGTGGGACCTGACTGTGCATCGGATTGGTAAGAATAATTTTGCTTTATTATTTTATTTTTATTACAGGAAATGGTTTTAGCAGGTAAATAAAATATGGTCAAAAACTGTGTGATTATTTCATTAAACTTCTTTTTTATTAAAGTGTGTGTGTTTGATTTTTCTTTCATACAATAGGATTAATAATTGATAGTTGTCTAATTGACAGCTCTCAATTATTAACCTGGCTTAAAGTGACCTTTCAATTGCAAGGTCATTTTAACCCCTTATTAACCCATTCGCCACCGCTACAGGGCAATGGGAATAGACGGGCAAAGTGCCAGAAAGGGCAAATCTAATTAGAGATTTGCCCTTTCTGGGGTGTCTGGGGGCAGATGTTAGTAGCCGGGGGGGGGCAAAAATAATGGTCCCTCTCTGGGCTATTATTATCTGCCCCCACTCACTGGCTTTGTCTGTCTGGTTGCGAAAATAGGGCGGGAGCCCACGCATTTTTTTTCAGCAATTTTACACCTCATATATATATATACATGTCATTGAGTTTGTGACACATATATATATATTTATATTTATATTTATAGTTCATACACTTCTACATAGTATAATAGCCGCTAATTCAATTGCCGGCTTTTGTGAAAATGCAGAACCCGACATGAAATGACATTTGGTGTACATAGGGTTAACCATTTCCTTTGCTATCTGATTTGCACAAACAATTAAATCAGTCTATGTGTGCAAAATTTCACACCTGTAGGGGTTAATTAAAGGTGTAAATTCATAGCAAAAAAGTCCGTTTTTTTTACAACGAATTTACACCTTTAATTAACCCCTACAGGTGTGAAATTTTGCAAACATAGACTGATGTAATTGTTTGTGCAAATCAGATAGCAAAGGACATGAAAAGACATGGTTAACCCTATGTACACCAAGTGTCATTTCATGTCGGGTGCTTCTGTCTTTTCACTGAAGCCGGCTTTACCGGAAATTGAATCAGAGGATATTTTACTATGTAGAAGTGTATAAACTATACATATATGTATATTTATATGTCACAATGACATGTATATATATTATATATATATATATATATATATATATGTATTCTATGTGTGTATATTTAGTGTTTACAAGGAAAGAATGGGTTTTTTTTAGTTCCGATATTTTGTTCCCATAGACTTACATGGGACTTCCGGTATCGGTATCGGGTATCGCCGATATTTTAATGGTATCGGCGATACCATTCCGATTCCGATACTTAGGGATATCGGAAAATATCGCTCAACACTACTAACCACAAACCTAACCCTAACACACCCATAACCCTAATCCCAACCCTAATCCTAACGTTAGCGCCAACCCTAACCCTAATACTAACGTTAGCGCCAACCCTAAACCTAACTTTAGCCGCAACCCTAACCCTAACGCGAAAATGGAAATAAATACATTTTTTTAATTTTATTATTTTTCCCTAACTAAGGGGGTGATAAAGGGGGTTTGATTTACTATTTATAGCGGGTTTTTGTTTATTGGCAGCTGTCACGCTAAAAGACGCTTTTTATTGCAAAAAATAGTTTTTTGCATCACCACATTTTGAGAGCTATAATTTTTGCATATTTTGGCCCACAGAGTCATGTGAGGTCTTATTTTTTGCGGGACGAGTTGACATTTTTATTTGTACCATTTTTGAGCACGTGACATTTTTTGATCGCTTTTTATTTCGATTTTTGGGAGGTTAGAATGAACAAAAATCAGCAATTCATGAATTTCTTTTGGGGGAGGCGTTTATACCGTTCCGCGTGTGGTAAAATTGATAAAGCAGTTTTATTCTTCGGGTCAGTACGATTATGGCGATACCTCATTTGTATCATTTTTTTAGGTTTTGGCGCTTTTATGGAATGAAAACAATTTTATATAAAAATCATTATTTTTGCATCGCTTTATTCTGCGAGCTATAACTTTTTTATTTTTTCGCTCATGATGCTGTGTGACGGCTCGTTTTTTGCGGGACAAGATGACGTTTTCAGCGGTACCATGTTTATTTATATCGGTCTTTTTGATCGCGTGTTATTTCACTTTTTGTTCGGCGGTATGATGATAAAGCATTGATTTTTTGCTTCGTTTTTTTTTTTTTAAGGGGTTCACTAAAGGGGTTAACTAGTGGGACAGTTTTATAGGGGGGGTCGTTACGGACGCGGCGATACCAAATATGTGTACTTTTATTGTTTTGTTTTTTTTATTTACAGGAAAAAATGAATTTATTGGGGAATATATATTTTTTTTTTTATGATTTTTTTTTACACTTTTTATTTTTACTTTTTTTACTTTTTTACTTTGTCCCAGGGTGGGACATCACAGTATTTTATCAGATCGCTGGTGTGACAGTGTGCACAGCACTCTGTCACACCAGCGATCGCTCTCGCATCGCTGCAGGCTTCCCCAGCGCCTGCTCTCAGCAGGCACTGAGGAAGCCGCCTCCCTGCAGGACCCCGGCGCCATCTTGGATCCGGGGACCTGGAGGGAGGACGGACCCTCGGAACAGCGCGACACATCGCGCTGCTCTGAGGGTCTCAGGGGAGCGCGCAGGGAGCCCCCTGCCTGCGCGATCCTCCCCTGTGCCCCGGGTACACCGCGATCATGTTTGATCGCGGTTGTGCCAAGGGTTAATGTGCCGGGAGCGGTCCGTGACCGCTCCTGACACACAGTCACGGGTGTCAGCTGTGATAATAAGCTGACACCCGGCGGCGATCAGCTGCGCTCCCCCGGGAGCGCAGCTGATCGCCCATGACGTACTATTCTGTCCATGGGAATTAGGTCTAGGGTCACATGGACGGAATAGTACGTCTGATGGAATAAAGGGGTTAAAAGCCTCCTTTTCATATTTATCAATTGGCCAGATCACGACATTTCCCCCTTGTCCGCAGATTTGATAACAACATCATCCAATAGTTTAAGTTCTTTTAAAGCACGTCTTTGTTCACAATTGAGGTTATCCCTCCTTATATTGGTAGATATTCTTCTAAAGTCCTCGGTGACCAGACGTGCAAAAATATCAACCTGTGGGCATAGGGACAAGGGGGGAAAGGTCGTTGATCTGGGCAAGATAGAATTTGGAAATTTGACCACCCCTTCACTCTCCTGCTCCTCAAGGAGTCCCTCCAATACCTCCAAAGCCTCCTGCTCAGTGCCACCGCAGACGCCAGAGTCTCCCTTAGATCGATAGTGCAATCTCTTAAGGACAAGCTTACGGCAAAAAGGTGGAGGTCCTTCACAGCTGCAAAAAATGGAAATTGTTAGTTGGGGAAAATGATAAACCTAACCCCAGGACCTCACATTGTGCCTGTGATAAAACATGTCTAGATAGGTTAATTACCTCCAAGCTATTATTTCCACTGCATGTTTTCTTAGAAAACTGTTGTGGGGGAGTAATTTTCCTTTTGTTAAATTTCTTATTCCTTCCAAGACCTCTAGCACTCTGTGCCTTCCAGGACCCTCAGTATTGGAATCACTGGTACCAGGATGTGATTCGTCCACTGATGTAAATGATGATATAGATCCAGATCTCGATCGATTTGACATACCAATTTTATTGGTCCTCCTCCATCTATATGCAGTTTTATTCTGGAAATCGAGACTGTCTCTTTGAAATTTACGGGACTTAAAGTCAACGATTTCCTTCTCCCACTTCTGATAACATACTTCAAGATCTTTATTAAAGGCTTCCAGGGCAGTTACAGATAGATCTTTAGAGAGATCCCCTTGAATAACTTCAATTTCTTTTTCAACATCCTTCAATTTAGCATCATCCAATTGTATCAGAATTTGTATAAACCCCTTTGAACATTCAGAGGCTACCATCTCCCATTTATCTTTTAACATGTCATCATGGACTGTAAAGGATGGAAAAATTTGTACACGTAGACCACGTGGGATTAAATTCTTGGCTCTATACCGTTCAAGAAAGGCTCGGTTCCACCACAGCTTTGTACGTTTGTGGAGGAGATCTTTGAGACGGGCAGTTTGCTCCAATGAATCTCTGCCATTTAAAATCAAACTTGAGTCGTCCTTAAATACCTCATTAAGCTTACTGAGCCACGCCTGATCGCGGGCTCGATAATCCATATGTTTTGGATCAGAGGCTGTGAACAACACAGAAACAATTATAGCTACAAAAATATCCAAAAACATATTATTGCAAATTAAAGGGACCTTCACCATGGAAAGGACTCCAACATGACACCAAAGTAAATGGATGTGTGATACTAATCAGAAGCAAAATTGGATATACAATATCCAAACACATCACTCAAAGAGAAATGTATATATAAAAATAACAAATTTTATTCACATGTAGTACATAAATATTATTATCATAATTAACAAAACAAAAAGAAAAAAGAACACCATATATGAGGAAAGGAATACAACTCAAGTACAAAACACCAAATGGGATAGAGGGAATAAAATAAAAGACTATGGGATATAGTGATATAAGATCAAGCACCAATAACTGATAAAGTACTACATATTTTTTCCCATATTTATTTCATTATTTTTGTACTTTAGTAAATACTTCTCTCTGTACTATCCTGGTTCAAGATGGGTTTATACTTACGTGTGATTGAGATTCAAGTGGGCGTTGGAAATGGACTAATATATACCAACTGAACAATGGATGACTCCGCTATGGGAAATATTATGACCTCAAGAATTCAAGCTACTCCTGTTATTGTTATATGTATTTTTTTGATTATTTATTGTTTTCTTTATATATTATTTTCTTTTGTGAAAATTGATTGATATATGACAATTGGTTTGATGGTATGGGTTAGATTAGTGGAGTGTATCTATCTATAGATTGATGAATGTCTGTTACACTAAGCGCCAGATATTATTATATCTACATGGTTTTTTTTTGTTGGTGCTGCGATGCGCATGCGCTGTGGGGATTTCCACCTTGTGTGGACTACAACAAGATGGCGGCGCGCACATGCACTCGGATCTCATGCACTTGACTCAAGGCCTCTATCATGTTCGGTGTGCGGAAATGACGTCAGAGGGTACTTCCTCCCCACACACCGAACTTGAGTGCCGGACACCGATGCACCTGAGACTCGGGGGCGGCGGTGCAGTGCGCGATACATCATTGGCCCACATGTAGGTATTTGCCTTGTATAAAAAACCAGGATATTTGGGTAGACATGACAGGCACACCTTCCCTTGAAAAAGCAATACGCGAAACATGCGTCGGGACTTTGGAGATAGCAGGATAGACTTACAATGGGTATGTGTTGATCATTATATCTGCACCAATATATTTTCTTTACATGCACAGGCACTTTATGTCGTTTTACTTTGTTTGGCAGAATCCGTTTATGTATATTATGATCTGTTGATATGTTTACACACTTTGTATATATATTTTTGGATTTTCTCACCATATGTAGTACTTTATCAGTTATTGGTGCTTGATCTTATATCACTATATCCCATAGTCTTTTATTTTATTCCCTCTATCCCATTTGGTGTTTTGTACTTGAGTTGTATCCCTTTCCTCATATATGGTGTTCTTTTTTCTTTTTATTTTGTTAATTATGATTATAATATTTATGTACTACATGTGAATAAAATTTGTTATTTTTATATATACATTTCTCTTTGAGTGATGTGTTTGGATATTGTATATCCAATTTTGTTTCTGATTAGTATCACACATCCATTTACTTTGGTGTCATGTTGGAGTCCTTTCCATGGTGAAGGTCCCTTTAATTTGCAATAATATGTTTTTGGATATTTTTGTAGCTATAATTGTTTCTGTGTTGTTCACAGCCTCTGATCCAAAACATATGGATTATCGAGCCCGCGATCAGGCGTGGCTCAGTAAGCTTAATGAGGTATTTAAGGACGACTCAAGTTTGATTTTAAATGGCAGAGATTCATTGGAGCAAACTGCCCGTCTCAAAGATCTCCTCCACAAACGTACAAAGCTGTGGTGGAACCGAGCCTTTCTTGAACGGTATAGAGCCAAGAATTTAATCCCACGTGGTCTACGTGTACAAATTTTTCCATCCTTTACAGTCCATGATGACATGTTAAAAGATAAATGGGAGATGGTAGCCTCTGAATGTTCAAAGGGGTTTATACAAATTCTGATACAATTGGATGATGCTAAATTGAAGGATGTTGAAAAAGAAATTGAAGTTATTCAAGGGGATCTCTCTAAAGATCTATCTGTAACTGCCCTGGAAGCCTTTAATAAAGATCTTGAAGTATGTTATCAGAAGTGGGAGAAGGAAATCGTTGACTTTAAGTCCCGTAAATTTCAAAGAGACAGTCTCGATTTCCAGAATAAAACTGCATATAGATGGAGGAGGACCAATAAAATTGGTATGTCAAATCGATCGAGATCTGGATCTATATCATCATTTACATCAGTGGACGAATCACATCCTGGTACCAGTGATTCCAATACTGAGGGTCCTGGGAAGGCACAGAGTGCTAGAGGTCTTGGAAGGAATAAGAAATTTAACAAAAGGAAAATTACTCCCCCACAACAGTTTTCTAAGAAAACACGCAGTGGAAATAATAGCTTGGAGGTAATTAACCTATCTAGACATGTTTTATCACAGGCACAATGTGAGGTCCTGGGGTTAGGTTTATCATTTTCCCCAACTAACAATTTCCATTTTTTGCAGCTGTGAAGGACCTCCACCTTTTTTGCCGTAAGCTTGTCCTTAAGAGATTGCACTATCGATCTAAGGGAGACTCTGGCGTCTGCGGTGGCACTGAGCAGGAGGCTTTGGAGGTATTGGAGGGACTCCTTGAGGAGCAGGAGAGTAAGGGGTGGTCAAATTTCCAAATTCTATCTTGCCCAGATCAACGACCTTTCCCCCTTGTCCCTATGCCCACAGGTTGATATTTTTGCACGTCTGGTCACCGAGGACTTTAGAAGAATATTTACCAATATAAGGAGGGATAACCTCAATTGTGAACAAAGACATGCTTTAAAAGAACTTAAACTATTGGATGATGTTGTTATCAAATCTGCGGACAAGGGGGGAAATGTCGTGATCTGGCCAATTGATAAATATGAAAAGGAGGCTTTTAAACAGCTTAGAAATAAAGATCATTATACACTCCTTCCACATAACCCTATGACCACTTTTTCTCATCAGCTTGATGTGATCTTGACTCAGGCATGGGAAAGGGGGATTATCCCCAAAAAGATTTTGGATGGGTTATTGACCAAAACTCCTAGGGTTCCTACCTTCTACCTCCTCCCCAAGATTCACAAGGACCCCGTTGATCCCCCGGGGCGTCCCATAGTCTCTGGCATAGGAGGGTTATGTGACCCTATATGTAAATTTATTGACCATTATCTGAAACAATTGGTCGAGACTTTGCCCTCCTATGTCAGGGACTCTGCGGACGTCTTGGTGAGGGTTGATGGTCTTTGCTTGGAGCCTGACATGCTCTTTGTCACCGCAGACGTCGAGTCTCTATACACTTGTATTGACCACGATCATGGGCTATGTGCAGTAAGATATTTCCTGGAAATGAGCAGCATGGACGAACCTTTTGTTGCCCTGTTGTTGGAATTACTACAGTTCGTCCTATACCACAATTTTTTCACCTTCAGGGACCGGTTCTATCTACAGAGGCGTGGCACTGCCATGGGGGCGGCGTGTGCGCCCGCCTACGCAAACCTCTTTCTTGGTTTCTGGGAGAGGGAGGTTTTTTGTGGGGAGGGGGCATGCGCCGCCGACCATGTGCAGTGCTGGTTTCGTTACATCGATGATCTCCTAATCATTTGGCAGGGACCGGTCCCTGAACTTGATAGATTCATGGCCGAACTGAATGACAACAGATATAATATCAAATTGACATACAAATGGCATATGAATAAAATCGATTTTTTGGACATCTCTCTTGTAGTGGACGACTCGGGGTCCGTCCAGACTGATTTGCATCGTAAAGAGACTTCTGTCAACTCACTTCTCCACTCAACATCCGGACATGCTCACTCTACTATTAAGGCTATTCCAATCGGCCAATTTTTAAGAGCCAAACATACATGTTCGACTGTAGATCGATTTGAGGGACAGGCTAAAGATTTGAGGAGTCGTTTTTTGGAGAGAGGTTATAGTTTGAGGAACGTTAAACGCGGGTACCACCGAGCCAAGTATACTCCACGACAAAAACTACTCTGTGGTTCTGATAGGACTACAGATAAGGCCAATATACAGACCAGATTTATTACAACTTTTAATTGCCAATGGAATGCAATTCATCAAACTCTGGCAAAACATTGGTCTGTTTTGTTAACAGATCCTGTGTTAAAAAAGGAAATTTCAGATAGACCTTTAATTACCGCCAGAAGAAGTAAAAATTTAAAAGACCATCTAGTGAGAAGTCACTATGTGATTCCTCAAAAAAGCCTATTTGGCGCTAAAAAACAGAGATGGGGGTGTTACCCCTGTGGCAACTGTGCGGCATGTAATCATAATAATATCATTAGAACTAAGACATTTACAAACGCCGATGGTACCCGCGAATATACTATTACTCACTATATATCCTGTACTACCTCATTTGTGATCTATTTTGCACAATGTCCATGTTCCAAAATTTACATTGGCCTTACCTCAAGGGAATTACGTGTAAGAGTCAGGGAACATGTGAGGGATATTCTTGCGGCGAGAGAGGTGGAGGATCCTTCACAGCTTAAAACCTTACCCAGGCATTTCTATTTTTGCCACAATTGTGACCCTTGTGGCCTCAAGGTTAGGGGTATCGATAGGATTCATGGAGGGATAAGGGGTGGTAATTTAAAACAAATCCTGGCACAAACCGAGACGAAGTGGATATTTGAACTGGGTACTATGTCACCGACAGGATTAAATGAGAAACTCAGTTTTGCTCCGTTTTTGTGAATGTCTGTTATTTTAATTTTTTTGTGTTATGACTTGTTTTTAATTTTTTCCCATATTTATTTCATTATTTTTGTACTTTAGTAAATAATTCTCTCTGTACTATCCTGGTTCAAGATGGGTTTATACTTACGTGTGATTGAGATTCTAGTGGGCGTTGGAAATGGACTAATATATACCAACTGAACAATGGATGACTCCGCTATGGGAAATATTATGACCACAAGAATTCAAGCTACTCCTGTTATTGTTATATGTATTTTTTTGATTATTTATTATTTTCTTTATATATTATTTTCTTTTGTGAAAATTGATTGATATATGACAATTGGTTTGATGGTATGGGTTAGATTAGTGGAGTGTATCTATCTAAGATTAATGAATGTCCGTTACACAAAGCGCCAGGTATTATCATACCTGTTATGATTTGGTAGCTGAGGAGAGCAGGCAAAAAAGGAAATACACCAGAGCAGTTGGAAACTATGAGATTGCAGTACCCTGACTAACCACCACAACTAGAGGCAGCCGTGGAGCGTTCCTACGTTGGTCCTAGACACCTCGTCACAGCCTGAGAAACTAACTACACCTAAAGATAGAAAGAGGAAAGCTATCTGCCCCGGAGCAGATCCCCAAAGAACATAGAAAGCCCCCAAACATGTAATGGCGGTTAGACAAGAAGAAATACTGACACAGACAGAAAATAGTATGAGCAAACGTTGGGGCCCAAACTTACTAAATAGAAAAGGATAGGAAGGGCACTTACTGCAATCCCAAAAAACCCTGAAAAGCACCAACTCTACTAATTTCAAAAACACCTGAGATCACACGACCTCTACCACCTAAATTAGTTCTCTGGTGTAACCAAAAACAAAACAGCAGCCACTGAAAAAACTGGAAAAAGCAAATGTACAAACATCAGTGGCTGAACTGAACTGAGAGGCAAAAGCCCCCAGAGGGGACCCTGAAGGCCCCCACAGAAGTGCAGGACAAAATGCAAAAATCAAGCACAAAAACAAAAAGAAGAAAATGTCTTATCTGATAGCAGGAGATTCAGACACGACACAGCAGGCTACCAAGGAAACAGGAATCAAGGATTGAGACCAGAACAATTGATCACCGGCAACCCTGATGGGAAGGTGACTCTCTTATATAAGACCAGTCAGTAACACCTGATTCCCAATCCTCACAATCTTACTGGACAGTCCAGTACCGTTTGTAACCACCAGAGGGAGCTTCTGCTCAGAACTCATTTCCAGCCTATTCACAACAGTACCCCCCCCCTTGAGGAGGGGTCACCGAACCCTCATTTGAGCAACCAGGTCGGTCAGGATGAGTTCTATGATACGCACGGATGAGTCTCCTAGCATGGGTGTCCGAAGCAAACACCCAAGAATTGTCTTCCTGACCATAACCTCTCCATTTAGCCAAATACTGGAGTTTTCGTCTAGAAAAACGAGAATTTAATATTTTCTCAACCACATTCTCCAGATTGCCCTCAACCAAAACAGGGTCAGGAGGCACAGTAGTAGGAACCACTGGCTCAACAAACCTCTTCAACAAGGACTTGTGGAATACGTTATGGATCTTAAATGTCCCTGGAAGAAGCAAACGAAAAGAAACAGGGTTAAGAATCTCCATGATCTTATAAGGTCCAATGAACCTAGGCTTAAATTTAGAAGATGCCACTCTCATAGGAATATTTCTTGAGGACAACCAGACCAAGTCCCCCACTTTAAACCGAGGACCATCAGTCCTATGCCGGTTAGCAAACCGCTGGGCCCTCTCCTGAGAGAGGGACAACCTCTCCACTACCTGGTCCCAAATCTGTTGCATACGCTCCACAACAGAGTCAACACCTGGGCAGACAGAAGCCTCCGTCTGTCCAGAAGAAAATGGAGGGTGAAACCCAGAATTACAGAAAAATGGAGACATCAAAGTGGCAGAGCTAGCCCTATTATTAAGAGCAAACTCAGCCAAAGGCAAAAAAGAGACCCAGTCATCCTGATCAGCAGACACAAAGCATCTTAGATAAGTCTCCAATGTCTGGTTTGTTCTCTCAGTTTGACCATTGGTCTGAGGATGAAACGCCGAGGAGAAAGACAATTGAACACCAATTTTAGAACAAAAGGTCCTCCAAAATCTGGAAACAAACTGGACTCCTCTGTCAGACACAATGTTCTCAGGAATGCCGTGTAAACGAACCACGTGCTGAAGGAACAAAGGCACCAATTCAGAGGAGGAAGGCAACTTAGGTAATGGCACAAGATGTATCATCTTGGAAAACCTATCGCAAATCACCCAGATGACGGTCATTCTCTGAGAAACAGGGAGGTCGGAAATGAAATCCATAGAGATATGGGTCCATGGTCTCTTGGGCACCGGTAATGGCATCAACAAACCACTAGAACGAGAGCAAGGCTTGGAGCGAGAGCATGTCCCGCAGGACTGCACAACTCCCTGACATCACGAGACAAGGTAGGCCACCAAAAGGACCGACCAACCAAGTCCCTGGTACCAAAAATTCCGGGATGACCGGCCAACGCAGAACAATGAATCTCAGACATTACACTCTTTTTCCACTGGTCCGGGACAAACAATTTCCCAACAGGGCAGCGCTCGGGCTTATCCTCCTGACACCCCTCCAGAGCCAGGCTCAAATTGGGCGAGATGGCGGAAAGAACTATACCCTCTTTCAAAATAACAGAAGGATCAGATAACTCAGGAGAGTCCGCCAGGAAACTCCTCGAGAGGGCATCCGCCTTAACATTTTTAGTGCCAGGAAGAAATTAAACCACAAAATTAAAACGTGTGAAAAACAAGGCCCACCTGGCCTGTCTAGGATTAAGTCGCCTGGCAGATTCCAGATAAACTAGATTCTTATGGTCCGTAAGGACCACCACCTGATGTTTGGCTACCTCCAGCCAATGTCTCCACTCTTCAAAAGCCCACTTCATGGCTAATAACTCCCGATTACCCACGTCATAATTACGTTCAGTGGGAGAAAATTTTCGAGAGAAAAAGGCACAAGGGTTACTTTTAGAGGTCTCTGGATCTCTTTGGGACAAAACGGCACCTGCCCCAATTTCAGAGGCATCAACCTCCACCTGAAATGGTAGAGAAACATCAGGCTGCCGTAGAACAGGAGCAGAAGTGAATCTCTGCTTAAGTTCCTGAAATGCAGAGACTGCCTCAGGAGGCCAATTCACCACATCAGAACCCTTCTTGGTCAAATCAGTTAATGGTTTAACAATAACAGAGAAATTACCAATAAATTTACGATAAAAATTGGCAAAACCCAAGAATCTTTGAAGAGCCTTTAATGAAGTGGGTTGGACCCAATCACAGATGGCCTGAACTTTGACCGGGTCCATTTCAATAACAGATGGGGACAAAATGTTTTACATGAGAGTCCCAGTCATTGGAAAAAATCAAGATATCATCCAAATAAACAATCAGAAATTTATCCACAAAATCCCTGAAAATGTCATTCATGAAGGACTGGAAGACAGAAGGAGCATTAGTGAGCCCAAAGGGCATCACAAGGTACTCAAAATACCCTTCAGGGGTATTAAATGCCGTCTTCCATTCATCCCCGTGCTTAATGCGAATAAGATTATATGCCCCCCTGAGGTCAAGCTTGGTAAACCAAGTAGCGTTTTTCACCCTGGAAAACAGATCAGAGATCAAGGGTAAAGGATATTGATATTTCACAGTAATATTGTTCAAGAGACGATAATCAATACACGGCCTTAATGAACCATCCTTTTTGGCCACAAAGAAAAAACCGGCACCTAAGGATGAAGAGGATGGTCTGATATGACCCTTCTCCAATGACTCCTTGATATAAGACCGCATAGCGTCATGTTCAGGTACAGACAAGTTAAAAAGGCGACCTTTAGGGAATTTACTACCCGGCACTAATTCAATAGCGCAGTCATAGCTCCTATGGGGAGGTAAGGATGCAGATTTACTTTCGCTAAACACATCAGAAAAATCAATCAAAAAGTCAGGAACATCCTGAGCCTGGGGGGAGGCAGAAAAAACAGGAGTGTTGGAATTAACACATTGGCAGCCCCAACTGGTAACAGACACAGATTTCCAATCCAAAACAGGATTATGAGACTGTAACCAAGGGAAACCCAGTACGATAATGTCATGCAGATTATACAGAACCAAAAATTTGCAACTCTCCTGATGATCAGGTTCTACCCTCATTATCACCTGAGTAGAGAACTGAGGTTTATTCTCAGCCAAAGGGGTAGAATCGATCCCGAGTAGTGGAATAGACTTCCGTAGGGTATCAAGGGAAACCCACAACGTTTAGCAAAATCAAAATCCATCAGGTTAATAGCTGCTCCAGAATCAACAAAAGCCTGAGCAGAAAATGAGGACAGAGAGCATATCAGGGTAACAGTTAATAAAAACTTAGTCTGAACACTACCCAAGACAACTGAGCGTGCAAAACGTCTTCCCGCTTAGGGCAGACTGAAATAGCATGAGAGGCATCACCACAGTAGAAACATAACCCATTGCGCTTTCGAAATTCATGACGCTGTGCCCCAGAAACCACTCTATCACACTTCATGGATTCAGAAGCAGGTTCACAAGGCAACATTATTCCACGCATACCTTTCCGCTCACGCAAACGTCTGTCAATTTGAATCGCTAATGACATAGAATCATTGAGACCAGAGGGAACAGGGAATCCCACCATAACATCCTTTACATTATCTGACAGTCCCTTCCGAAAAAGAGCTGCCAAAGCGTCATCATTCCATTTGGTCAGGACTGCCCACCTACGGAATCTCTGACAGTATAACTCAGCGTCCTCAAGCCCCTGACTTAATGCCAACAAAGTTTTTTCAGCTTGATCAGTGACATTAGGCTCATCGTACAATAACCCCAAAGCCTGAAAAAACGCATCAACATCACTCAAAACAGGATCCCCAGGTGTCAGGGAAAAAGCCCAATTCTGAGGGTCGCCGCGCAGGAGAGAGATGACAATTTGAACCTGCTGCGCTGCGTTCCCTGAGGACTTAGATTTTAAGGCAAAAAACAATTTACAGTTATTTTTGAAATTCAGAAACTTAGCTCGATCCCCTAAAAACAAATCTGGCATGGGAATCCTAGGTTCCACAACAGGCAACCTAGCAAGATAGGTAGCAATACTCCGAACCTCAGTTGCAAGCTGATCCACACGGCCAGACAACTGTGCAAACTCCATTGAGAGAGAAAAAAAAAATCCTCCTCAGCACCCAGAGATACAGAGGGAAAAAAAAATGCAACAAACAGAAAAAAAAAAAAAATCTCTGACAACTCTGACAACTTTTTTCTTTCCACAATATTTTTCCCTTCTGTGAGTACCATATAATTTTTAGTTTAGGCCGGTGATACTGTTATGATTTGGTAACTGAGGAGAGCAGGCAAAAAGGAAATACACCAGAGCAGTTGGAAACTATGAGATTGCAGTACCCTGACTAACCACCACAACTAGAGGCAGCCGTGGAGCGTTCCTACGTTGGTCCTAGACGCCTCTTCACAGCCTGAGAAACTAACTACTCCTAAAGATAGAAAGAGGAAAGCTATCTGCCCCGGAGCAGATCCCCAAAGAACATAGAAAGCCCCCAAACATGTAATGGCGGTTAGACAAGAAGAAATACTGACACAGACAGAAAATAGTATGAGCAAACGTTGGGGCCCAAACTTACTGAATAGAAAAGGATAGGAAGGGCACTTACTGCAATCTCAAAAAACCCTGAAAAGCACCAACTCTACTAATTTCAAAAACACCTGAGATCACACGACCTCTACCACCTAAATTAGTTCTCTGGTGTAACCAAAAACAAAACAGCAGCCACTGAAAAAACTGGAAAAAGCAAATGTACAAACATCAGTGGCTGAACTGAACTGAGAGGGCAAAAGCCCCCCGAGGGGACCCTGAAGGCCCCCACAGAAGTGCAGGACAAAATGCAAAAATCAAGCACAAAAACAAAAAGAAGAAAATGTCTTATCTGATAGCAGGAGATTCAGACACGACACAGCAGGCTACCAAGGAAACAGGAATCAAGGATTGAGACCAGAACAATTGATCACCGGCAACCCTGATGGGAAGGTGACTCCCTTATATAAGACCAGTCAGTAACACCTGATTCCCAATCCTCACAATCTTCACTGGACAGTCCAGTACCGTTTGTAACCACCAGAGAGAGCTTCTGCTCAGAACTCATTTCCAGCCTATTCACAACAATGCCCCCCTGAGGTCAAGCTTGGTAAACCAAGTAGCGTTTTTCACCCTGGAAAACAGATCAGAGATCAAGGGTAACGGATATTGATATTTCACAGTAATATTGTTCAAGAGACGATAATCAATACACGGCCTTAATGAACCATTCTTTTTGGCCACAAAGAAAAAACCGGCACCTAAGGGTGAAGAGGATGGTCTGATATGACCCTTCTCCAATGACTCCTTGATATAAGACCCCATAGCGTCATGTTCAGGTACAGACAAGTTAAAAAGGCGACCTTTAGGGAATTTACTACCAGGCACTAATTCAATAGCGCAGTCATAGCTCCTATGGGGAGGTAAGGATGCAGATTTACTTTCGCTAAACACATCAGAAAAATCAATCAAAAAGTCAGGAACATCCTGAGCCTGGGGGGAGGCAGAAAAAACAGGAGTGTTGGTATTAACACATTGACAGCCCCAACTGGTAACAGACACAGATTTCCAATCCAAAACAGGATTATGAGACTGTAACCAAGGGAAACCCAGTACAATAATGTCATGCAGATTATACAGAACCAAAAATTTGCAACTCTCCTGATGATCAGGTTCTACCCTCATTATCACCTGAGTAGAGAACTGAGGTTTATTCTCAGCCAAAGGGGTAGAATCGATCCCCAGTAGGGGAATAGACTTCCGTAGGGGTATCAAGGGAAACCCACAACGTTTAGCAAAATCAAAATCCATCAGGTTAATAGCTGCTCCAGAATCAACAAAAGCCTGAGCAGAAAATGAGGACAGAGAGCATATCAGGGTAACAGTTAACAAAAACTTAGACTGAACACTACCCAAGACAACTGAGCGAGCAAAACGTCTTCCCCGCTTAGGGCAGACAGAAATAGCATGAGAGGCATCACCACAGTAGAAACATAACCCATTGCGCTTTCGAAATTCATGACGCTGTGCCCCAGAAACCACTCTATCACACTGCATGGATTCAGAAACAGGTTCACAAGGCAACATTATTCCACGCATACCTTTCCGCTCACGCAAACGTCTGTCAATTTGAATCGCTAATGAATGACATAGAATCATTGAGACCAGAGGGAACAGGGAATCCCACCATAACATCCTTTACATTATCTGACAGTCCCTTCCGAAAAAGAGCTGCCAAAGCGTCATCATTCCATTTGGTCAGGACTGCCCACCTACGGAATCTCTGACAGTATAACTCAGCATCCTCAAGCCCCTGACTTAATGCCAACAAAGTTTTTTCAGCTTGATCAGTGACATTAGGCTCATCGTACAATAACCCCAAAGCCTGAAAAAACGCATCAACATCACTCAAAACAGGATCCCCAGGTGTCAGGGAAAAAGCCCAATCCTGAGGGTCGCCGCGCAGGAGAGAGATGACAATTTGAACCTGCTGCGCTGCGTTCCCTGAGGACTTAGATTTTAAGGCAAAAAACAATTTACAGTTATTTTTGAAATTCAGAAACTTAGCTCGATCCCCTAAAAACAAATCTGGCATGGGAATCCTAGGTTCCACAACAGGCAACCTAGCAAGATAGGTAGCAATACTCCGAACTTCAGTGGCAAGCTGATCCACACGGCCAGACAACTGTGCAAACTCCATTGAGAGAAAAAAAGAAATCCTCCTCAGCACCCAGAGATACAGAGGGAAAAAAAAATGCAACAAACAGAAAAAAAAAATCTCTGACAACTCTGACAACTCTGACAACTTTTTTCTTTCACAATATTTTTCCCTTCTGTGAGTACCATATAATTTTCAGTTTAGGCCGGTGATACTGTTAGGATTTGGTAGCTGAGGAGAGCAGGTAAAAAAGGAAATACACCAGAGCAGTTGGAAACTATGAGATTGCAGTACCCTGACTAACCACCACAACTAGAGGCAGCCGTGGAGCGTTCCTACGTTGGTCCTAGACGCCTCGTCACAGCCTGAAAACTAACTACACCTAAAGATAGAAAGAGGAAAGCTATCTGCCCCGGAGCAGATCCCCAAAGAACATAGAAAGCCCCCAAACATGTAATGGCGGTTAGACAAGAAGAAATACTGACACAGACAGAAAATAGTACGAGCAAACGTTGGGGCCCAAACTTACTAAATAGAAAAGGATAGGAAGGGCACTTACTGCAATCCCAAAAAACCCTGAAAAGCACCAACTCTACTAATTTCAAAAACACCTGAGATCACACGACCTCTACCACCTAAATTAGTTCTCTGGTGTAACCAAAAACAAAACAGCAGCCACTGAAAAAACTGGAAAAAGCAAATGTACAAACATCAGTGGCTGAACTGAACTGAGAGGCAAAAGCCCCCAGAGGGGACCCTGAAGGCCCCCACAGAAGTGCAGGACAAAATGCAAAAATCAAGCACAAAAACAAAAAATAGAAAATGTCTTATCTGATAGCAGGAGATTCAGACACGACACAGCAGGCTACCAAGGAAACAGGAATCAAGGATTGAGACCAGAACAATTGATCACCGGCAACCCTGATGGGAAGGTGACTCCCTTATATAAGACCAGTCAGTAACACCTGATTCCCAATCCTCACAATCTTCACTGGACAGTCCAGTACCGTTTGTAACCACCAGAGGGAGCTTCTGCTCAGAATTCATTTCCAGCCTATTCACAACACATACCTACATGTTTTTTTTTTTGTTGGTGCTGCGATGCGCATGCGCTGTGGGGATTTCCACCTTGTGTGGACTACAACAAGATGGCGGCGCGCACATGCGCCGCACTCGGATCTCATGCACTTGACTCAAGGCCTTTTTAATCATGTTCGGTGTGCGGAAATGACGTCAGAGGGTACTTCCTCCCCACACACCGAACTTGAGTGCCGGACGCCGATGCACCTGAGACTCGGGGCGGCGGTGCAGTGCGCGATACATCATTGGCCCACATGTAGGTATTTGCCTTGTATAAAAAACCAGGATATTTGGGTAGACATGACAGGCACACCTTCCCTTGAAAAAGCAATACGCGAAACGTGCGTCGGGACTTTGGAGATAGCAGGAGAGACTTACAATGGGTATGTGTTGATCATTATATCTGCACCAATATATTTTCTTTACATGCACAGGCACTTTATGTCGTTTTACTTTGTTTGGCAGAATCCGTTTATGTATATTATGATCTGTTGATATGTTTACACACTTTATACATATATTTTTGGATTTTCTCGCCATTTGTAGTACTTTATCAGTTATTGGTGCTTGATCTTATATCACTATATCCCATAGTCTTTTATTTTATTCCCTCTATCCCATTTGGTGTTTTGTACTTGAGTTGTATTCCTTTCCTCATATATGGTGTTCTTTTTTCTTTTTATTTTGTTAATTATGATTATAATATTTATGTACTACATGTGAATAAAATTTGTTATTTTTATATATACATTTCTCTTTGAGTGATGTGTTTGGATATTGTATATCCAATTTTGTTTCAGAGTCTATTGAGACTGTAGTTTTTCACCTACAGTTTTATATAACTTTTAAAAATATAGCAAGAATTACTTTGAATCCCCGGATACTTCATCATCAATAAAATTCCCCAGCGCATTGTTGAAGATGTAGTTTCAGTTCCAGCAGCGAAGAGATCCAAGACGGAAGTAAGTAGATTTTCTTCCTTAAAATATGCATGAGCTTTGTTTGTTTCCTAAAAATACATAACATGAATATTCCCTATGTTACTATACTCAGCTGGTTTCAAGGCAATTATATCCTTCTTAAGTTTCTTATTTGGTAGGCACCGTCCTCTTTTGCTTAACATTTCTTTTTACCTGAAATAGCAAGTTTGTCACAGTAATGTTCTCATGACTATAGCTGCCTGAATGGGAAGTATTGGGGTCTGATTCCACGGGGCGTATTTGCAGCACTTTGGACGCAGCGGATACCCGGCTCCGCCCAAAGCGCTGCCCCATTTTGTACGCACAGTGATTCATTGTGAGAATCACCGCATCCTATCCATAGACTGTTATTTTTCTTGCGGAGACTGAGCGTCTCCGCAAGATAAATAGACATGCTGCAGTCTAGAAAGACGCGCTGCTTATCCGGTTACACAGGTCTGCCACCTGCGTGTTTGTTTGATTTCATAAAATCCCCTCCACTATGCTGTAACATCTGGACGCTGCGGCTGTACACAGCATCCAATCCGCAGCAAATACTGAAGGAATGCGCCCCGTGGAAACATACCCTTAAGGAAATGTCATGGCTCCACCCATCAGTTTTTTCTGGGAGGCAGTTACTGACAGCTCAGCCATCCATTCTGGTACAGGGGCATGCTGAAGATGTCAGTACTTTGATTGACAGCTCAGTCATTCAGTCTGGTTCAGGGGCATGCTGAGCTGTTAGTGCGCTGACTGACAGCTCGGCTGTCCAATCTGAGACTTTGAGGAGCTGGCCATCTTCAGGAGTTCATTGCCCAGGTGATTGCCAGGCTACTTAATTGGTCGTGTTTGAATCCTAAGGAATAATTTACCTGTGGGTTGGTCTCTATGACTACTATATACTTATACATATAGATCTTTGTTGATACCCCTTTACTAAAATAAGATTATAGTGGTCTGACTATTTAAAAGCACTTGCTTTGATATATTATACCACTTAATCACCATAAACTATTTTTGTCTGGTATCTCCTTATATCTGTATTCTTTCCACGTCCTTTGTGGCTTTCATAGATATTGTGTCTGCTTGATCAAGCATTATATACATTTTTGCTACCTACCGTGTGCCTTTATATCTACCTACTCCTCTGCAACGGTGATGAACTGATTTCCTTCTGGACCTGTGAGGTTTCTCTTTTGCCACTTCCCCTTGTTTTTTATCTATATTTAATTGTATGTCATGGATTTAATAAACATTTACCTTTTTAATACATAGTGGTATACTGCTTCTTTGTTTCTCTTTTGGGTGATATAGTTTTTTTTGGAAGTAATACCTTTAATAGGCCAAATCTGCTTTGTAGTTCTTACGTACCTGGGCTGTTTCTCCCAGACCTCTGCCAGACATACATTCAGCTAAGGCTGGTTTCACATTGTGTTGGGCAGAGCTGTGGAGGGCTGCAAACTTCCTCCGTTAAGCACCGCCCTCTGCCACACCTCTTCCGTTCAGCTCCGCCTACGTCTGCATGAGTCCTGCATACCTATCTTTAACATTGGCCATGCGAATGTATGCAGATGCGTTTGCATGCGTCTTTTTGACGCTGCGCCGACCGCAAGAAAATGCAACATGTTGCGTTCCACGCAGTACCGCACAGCATCAAAACAACGCATGTGGACGCATCCGCATGGCCTGCATGTGTGTCGACCCGCCACCACAATTGTGGATTACCAGGGCAATGGGGTACTCAGAGCCGAGCCCATGGAAGTCTATGGGGTTGTCACAGGTAGCGGTGGCTCGGTCTGTGGCCCTGGCGGTCAGGCGTATGTTGGGGGGTATATTTACAGGGGATAGATATATTTACAGTTCGTGACGCCACCTGTAGTCTCTGGTAATTTGTACCAGCGCTGCTGTAGATCTCTGAGGGGATGGTGAGGCAGCTAGATGTCGGGTCCCCTACAGGTGGGACTCTTCCCTCAGGTCGATGGTTATGGTAGGGTTGTGCAGGCATGCAATTAAATAACTCAGTCTCACACCGTCAGCGTCTTTCCATACCTTTTACTTGTAAGATGGTAAGGCAGGTCCCAGGGAGGCTGATCCAATGGAGAATGTGTTTTGAGGTAGCAGCTGGACAAGTTAGGGGCCTCCTTTACGTTCACAATGATGAGTCCAACCAGCATAAAGCGTAGTTCCCTCTATAAACTCCAGCTATTTCAAAGCTGTACTGCCCGGTCAGTTTTGTGGTTGGAGCCTTCCTATGAGAGAGCTGAGTTCCTATTCTTGCTGATCAGGCTCAAGGTTCTCACTCCCCCTGACCCCAGTTACGTACCGACACTCCAAGGGCTGCTTTCTGTTACCTAAGGTCCAGTAAGCCTCTGGTTTTTCTACCACCATGCGTGAAGCTATAGTGATGCTTCGGTCTCCAGTGACCGGTGACAATGTGCAGGATACTTCAATCCTAAAGCACTTCTAAATTCCTTCCACTGTGCCTTTCACCTTGTCCGCGCTTGTAGCATAAGCACTCCACACTTCCTAAAGTCATATAAATCAATCCTTCCTTACTTCTCTCCAGAGCTTGCTGACAGAATCTCAGTATTCCACTAGGCAGGAGCACGTCTCTGAACCTTCACTGTCCTTGAGACAGGAGACTGAAGTATCTGTAACTAACTCTTCCTTCTCATTAGGTGTCAGTATTCCGGGTTTTCTAGGTAACTTTGTCAATGATTTTGCCCTTTGTTAAAATGGAGTTTGCTGTTTTCTGTGCCCTACTTCCTGTTCGTTTGTTTAAAACCCGGCTCAGGTGCTGGCTTCACTGCTGGAATATTCTGCTTCCGTTTCCCTGCAACCCAGCTGCTTTGTTCCTCACAGATCTTTTGTGTATTTACCAGGAAAGTGCATAACCTTATCTTCAGGTGTTTCTCAGCCACAGCAGTTTCTACCCATGGCTCTGGACATTCTCTGCATATGTAAGTTGCACAAAGTACTGTGTTATCACTAAACTGTTGACTTGGGAATTTAACCCTTGGTTCACTCCATCTGATAAGAACTGTGTTTCTGAACTGTTGCTGTTTAACCCTTCGTGCATTACCTCTGGTGAGAGCTGTTGGAACTGTTACTGGAACCTTACTGACATATGAACTTGTTGTTGGACTTCACTGAATTAAGCCACAACTGAGATTAACTTGTTCCTGGACCTCCCTGTGTTTTCTGCATACCTGGATCTGACTCTACACACACCAGCAGTGTGTAAATCCAGCCACGTTACCTGTGCATCAGACTTACCTTGTGGTCACATTTGTGTGAGGACTCCGTCGTAAGAACTTTTCCACCCTCGCTATAGAGGTTCAAGGACTTATATATCCGGATTCATATAACTGGACTTGTGTATATATATATATGGACTCATTGCATGTCACTACGGGTTGTTTGAATATTGTTTTTGGTGTTTTGCTGTTTCACAAATACATTATTTGCATTCAAAGAAACCCGTCTCTGATTGTTCATTGCCCCACGCTATCAGAATCCTCGAGTTCCTACAATAGTATTACAGGATATTCCAGCCAAAAAAAGAGGATTCTGCTGGGGCAATGACAGAGACACGGGCAGACAAATTGTTCACCATAGTTAACTCCTTGCAGCAGGAGGTGGCGGCTGCACACAATCAGATTAGAGACTTGGAGTCTCGGTTAACCACAATGCACAGGGGTTTGGTCAGGCTCTCCAAGATCTACGTTCTAGGTTAGGAGTCCTGGAGGCCTTACCTACTGAGCCTACCTCATCCACCAGTATGCCCAAATTGCCTCCATTCCGTTTTAATGGTGACCGAAGTCAATTCCGTGGGTTTGTTAATCAATGTATATTATTTTTTGATGTACATGCCTCCTACTACCGGTCTGATAGATCTAAGGTTCTATGTATTATTATGTTGTTGACATCACGTGCACTGGCTTGGGCAAATCCTATGGTTGAAAGTCATGATACCCGTCTAAATAATTTGGACAATTTTCTGGCAGCCATGGCGCAAATGTTCGACGATCCCAACCGCCGTGCTACCGCTGAATCTGCCTTGCTTTCCTTACGCCAGGGGAAACGGTCAGTCATAGAATATGTTACTGAATTTAAAAGGTTAGTGGTGGACACCCAGTGGGAAAACAATGCTTTATTACCAATCTTTAGAAAAGGTTTGTCAAATGCAATCAAGGATGAGCTAGCTCGTTCAGAGTCTCCACAGGAGTTTGAATTGTTTATACAGCACTGTGTACGTATTGATATCCATTTAACTGAACGCAGACAAGAAAAATGGGCCGCTGTAAATCGCATTACTAATTACTCTCTTCCGTCCAGGGAAACCACAGGCAAAAACCCGAGAGAGGCTGAGGAGGTGCCTATGCAGGTGGACTCACTGCAGAGACGTGAGAATAATGAACGCCGCGAACACCGTCTCCGTGAGCGCTTATGTTTCTATTGTGGTCAATCGGACCATTTCCTCATCAATTGTCCTAAATGTCCTAGGCGACCCAACAAGGTGTTGGCGGTAGTAGGGGATTATGATAACAAAGACGCTGAGTCTGAAGTTTCGGAAACCAGTCTACATCTAGATGCGGTTTTTCCCCCAATACTGATGCCGACTTCCCCTAAAGATCAAGGGGAGAAATATTCACATTGTTCTCTTCCTATACAGATTCAGTGGGAGGAACAGTGGATATCAAGTTCTGCCATGATAGACTCTGGAGCAGGTGGGAATTTCATGGATTCTTCTTTTGCAGAGGAACATGGTATAAAGACACAACTAAGAGCTTCACCAATCACTATGGAAACGGTGGATGGTTCCCCATTAGTTTCTGGACCAGTAGATCGGGAGACAGTGCCTCTGGAGTGTAAGATGGAACCAGACCATCAAGAAACACTTTCATTCATGTTAATATCTTCTCCTCATTTTCCTGTAATTTTAGGAATTCCCTGGTTACGGTCACAAAATCCAATCATCAATTGGGAAACCAAGGAGATAACCTTTCTCCCGAAGTGCAGTTCTACCATCAGTCCAACTGTGGCGGCTCCAGTTACCCAGAACTTGGAAGAGGTGATACAGGTACCTACTCTCCCTCTGATTTATCAGGAATTCTCAGACATTTGTGATAAAAGGAAGGCAGATCAACTTCCCCCACATAGACCGTATGACTGCCCCATAGAATTGCTTCCTGGAGCAGCGATTCCTTTCGGCCATGTTTACCCGTTGGCGGCTCCGGAATTAAAATCTTTACGAGAGTATATAGATGAGAATTTAGCCAAGGGGTTTATCCGACCATCTTCTTCACCAGCGGGAGCTCCAATATTCTTTGTAAAGAAGAAGGATGGTACTCTAAGACCCTGCATTGACTACCGGGAGTTAAATAAGGTAACCATTCGTAACAGGTACCCGTTGCCCCTAATTCCAGAATTGTTGGAAAGAGTTCGCCAGGCCAAAGTATTTACCAAATTAGATCTTCGTGGGGCATATAATTTACTCCGTATACGGCCCGGAGACGAATGGAAGACAGCTTTTAGATGCCGGTATGGACATTTTGAATATTTGGTGATGCCATTCGGACTCTGTAACGCTCCTGCTGCTTTTCAACATTTAGCCAACGACATTTTCAGGGATTTATTGGACCAATATGTGGTAATTTACCTTGATGACATCTTAATCTTTTCTGACTCCTTACAGGAACATCAGGAACATGTCAAGACCGTACTTAGACGTTTGAGAGATAATCATTTGTACATCAAACTCGAAAAGTGTGAGTTCCATTGTTCTGAAATTCAATTTTTGGGCTATGTTATCTCGCCTCAGGGATTGAATATGGAGTCCAGCAAGATCCAGGCAATCTTGGACTGGCCGGTACCAGGAAACATTAAGGAGGTACAACGATTCATTGGCTTTGCTAACTTTTATAGACGGTTTATCCGAAATTTTTCAGAAATTGTCCGTCCCATCACTCTCCTCACCAAGAAGGGAAGAAGTTTGAATGGTCTTCGCAAGCTCAGGAAGCCTTTGATCGCCTGAAGGGTTGTTTTACCACGGCTCCAATATTGATGCATCCGGATCCTGCACAGCCTTTTATCGTGGAGGTGGACGCGTCTGACTGTGCATTGGGAGCTATCCTCTCACAACGTACCGGAGACAAAGGTTTGCTGCACCCGTGTGCCTTCTTCTCTCGTAGGTTATCTTCTGCAGAACTGAACTATGATGTGGCAGATAAGGAACTTTTGGCAATTATTTCTGCCTTTAAGGAATGGAGACACCATTTGCAGGGGGCAACTCAGCAGGTAGTAGTACTCACGGATCATCGCAATTTGGAATTCCTTAAGTCTGCCAGGTGTCTTTCTCCTCGACAAGCTAGGTGGAGTTTGTTCTTGAACCAGTTTAATTTTATTATTTCGTACCGCCCAGGTTCACGTAATGGGAAAGCTGACGCATTATCCCGAATCCATACCGTGGATTCCGTGCCTGGGACCCCGTCGAAGACCATCTTGTCGGAGGCCAATTTCGTTGGAGTGCTCCGGAACCGGGACTTGTGGCAGGAGATCAAGCTGGCCTATGACGGTGACGTATTTCTTGCAGCTCCACCTGACAATGTGAATCTTGTCCTTCGGAATGGTGTGTGGCTTAGAGATCGATGTATTTATGTCCCAGAGGCTGTAAGACTTCGAGTTCTCAAATTGGTCCACGACTCTAAATTGGCTGGTCATAGGGGGGTACAGAAGACGCAGGAATTGTTAACTCGTTTTTTTTGGTGGCCTACCTGCTTGAAGGATGTGAATGACTATGTCCGCTCTTGTGAAGTTTGTGCCCGGTACAAGGTTCCTCGTGTTTCACCTACTGGTCTTCTTAAACCGCTACCTGTACCGTCTCGCCCTTGGGGGTCTATTTCGATGGACTTTATTGTGGAGTTACCCACCTCTGGTGGTAAAAATACTATTTTGGTGGTAGTAGATCGTTTAACGAAAGCTGCTCATTTCATTCCGTGTGCTGGTCTTCCCTCAGCTACAGAGACAGTAGATCTAGTTATCCAGAACATTTTCCGGCTGCATGGGGTACCAGATGACATCATTTCTGACCGGGGAATACAATTTACCTCTAGATTTTGGAAAGGATTTTGTTCTGCGCTCCACATTAATGTTTGCTTGTCTTCTGCATACCATCCTCAGACCAACGGGCAGACCGAACGGACAAATCAAACCTTGGAGCAATATCTACGCTGTTACGTCAGTCATTTGCAGGACGATTGGCTGAAGCTACTTCCTCTAGCGGAATTTTCGTACAACAACTCCCAAAGCAGTTCCACGAAGGTAACGCCTTTTTTTGCCAACCTGGGTTATCATCCAAGTATTTTGCCTAGGTCTCCGGTTACGATTTCGGTACCAGCGGTTGAAGACAGAGTGACGGCGTTGCAACGTAATCTTGAAGTTTTGAAGGACTCCCTGACCACAGCACAGGAGCGTTACAAAAAGTCGGCCGATAGATTCCGGAAACCAGCACCTATGTATAAGGTAGGAGACTCAGTTTGGTTGTCCACCAAGAATCTAAAATTGGGTGTTCCTTCGCAGAAACTGGGACAGAAATTCATCGGTCCATTCAAGATCACTGGGATTGTGAGCTCTGTTGCCTGTCGGTTGAAGCTACCACGGACTTTAAAGGTACACCCAGTATTTCATGTTTCCTTATTAAAACCAGTCTCTCCTAACACGTTTCAGGGACGTATCGTACCTCCCCCTCCACCAGTGTTGGTTGATGGCGAAGAACAATTCGTGGTACAGGATATTGTTAATTCGAGACTTCATAGAAACCGGCTTCAGTATCTAGTTAGATGGCAAGGTTACTCTCCTGAAAATGATTCTTGGGAACCAGTAAGTAACATCAATGCGCCTCTGAAGATTGCTCAGTTTCATCGGAGATACCCGGACAGGCCTGGTCCAGGACCGTCCGGAGGCCGTCTTTAGGGGGGGAGTAATGTCAGTATTCCGGGTTTTCTAGGTAACTTTGTCAATGATTTTGCCCTTTGTTAAAATGGAGTTTGCTGTTTTCTGTGCCCTACTTCCTGTTCGTTTGTTTAAAACCCGGCTCAGGTGCTGGCTTCACTGCTGGAATATTCTGCTTCCGTTTCCCTGCAACCCAGCTGCTTTGTTCCTCACAGATCTTTTGTGTATTTACCAGGAAAGTGCATAACCTTATCTTCAGGTGTTTCTCAGCCACAACAGTTTCTACCCATGGCTCTGGACATTCTCTGCATATGTAAGTTGCACAAAGTACTGTGTTATCACTAAACTGTTGACTTGGGAATTTAACCCTTGGTTCACTCCATCTGATAAGAACTGTGTTTCTGAACTGTTGCTGTTTAACCCTTCGTGCATTACCTCTGGTGAGAGCTGTTGGAACTGTTACTGGAACCTTACTGACATATGAACTTGTTGTTGGACTTCACTGAATTAAGCCACAACTGAGATTAACTTGTTCCTGGACCTCCCTGTGTTTTCTGCATACCTGGATCTGACTCTACACACACCAGCAGTGTGTAAATCCAGCCACGTTACCTGTGCATCAGACTTACCTTGTGGTCACATTTGTGTGAGGACTCCGTCGTAAGAACTTTACCACCCTCGCTATAGAGGTTCAAGGACTTATATATCCGGATTCATATAACTGGACTTGTGTATATATATATATGGACTCATTGCATGTCACTACGGGTTGTTTGAATATTGTTTTTGGGTGTTTTGCTGTTTCACAAATACATTATTTGCATTCAAAGAAACCCGTCTCTGATTGTTCATTGCCCCACGCTATCAGAATCCTCGAGTTCCTACAATAGTATTACATTAGGTGTCTCAGTCCGTTTTCTAGTGAGGCACAGCTCTGACCAGGCTGAGGTGATCTGGCTCACCTTTACTGGCCTCCACTTTCTGAACTGCTGACAGACTCCGGCTGGACTACTTCCTCCCTCCAGGTCCAGGCTAGACTGACTGACTGAATGAATGAATGTCTGAATGATGTCACTGGCTTATATACCTGTGGGTGTGTCTAAGTGTGTGTTGGAGTGAATGGTTATAGAGCATTAAACTGCTATCTCTCCACACATCCTCCAGGGTACTGCGTGTGCCTTCACACCAGGGCTACACATTCCCCCATGGCAAAAGACAGCACTCCCGGGCTGTGAAATACAAAGAGACAATTTTTGTTTATGCATAAAACATTAACATTAACTCGTCCCATCCGGAAGGTAAGGATTTCTTAAACGTTGCAAACAAAACATTAAATATAGAAAAATACAAAATATTAAATAGACATGTTCATATAATAAACGGCAAGATTCTTGTGAAGGACCCGCACCAAACCTTCAACGTGGGTCCTGGGTGGGCTGCAGGACATATGAATGCAGACCTCACTCAGTGCCACACCACACGGGTTTTATGTTCAGAGGTAAGTCGTGGTGGTTTTATGTAAAACCAATATTGTGCACCGAAGCGCAACTATTTACAGGATAAGCTCTGGGCTGGCACAGTCCTCAGCCTCTCAGTCCATGTCATAATAAAAGAGCACATATATATCTTTCTCACTTTAATATCTACATTATATATCTATATATATACTTATTTTAACTTTAAATTCACCTTATATCAAATTCTGTATGCAAGAATCTGCAATTAACTTTTTCAAATCTTCATTCTAGTACCCAGCCGGGTATTCTATTTTTGGGCAATATATATATAAACATTATATATTCATATCAACAGTGTAAACTATTTTCACTTTTATATAAAAACTTATATACATCTTCTTTGTTGCGGTAAACCCTGTCTGGGTCCTACCGTTCTTCACATTTCTTTGTTAACTTCGGTTACACTTTCCATCCCGGGGGCTGGAACAATGCGATGGTCCCTAGATCCCATGACTAACAAGTCGTGACCTGCTATCAGAGTCTGGGTCGCCACAGTTCTCGTACGAACCTCTAGGGGCGCAACGGGTGCTTTCGCTTTATGAGACGCTGTTTGCGTTACTGTAATGGCCACTTGCTCTCGCGATGCAGAAATAGTCGCTGTGCGCGTCGTCGTGTAAACTGCTGATTGCGATGTAGAATGAATCGCAGGTTGCGATGTAGTAGGATCAGGTAGTGAAGAGTATACAGGTTGTGCTTCCATTTGCAAGGAGCCTGCAGGGGCGTCGCCGGGGCACGGTCTGGTGCAGCTGAAGATTGGGACTGGGTTGCGCTGGCAATGGTGACGTTACCTGCGTCAGGGACGGGGTCACAGACGATTGTGACATTAAGGGCATACCATCCCTTCATACCCCAGTGCCGTGTATAGGTGACAATGTCTCCATTAATTAGGTCCCTCCCGGGATGGCCTTGCGGTAGGTGGGATTCTACGTCCCTGCGACTAACAAAGACCCCTGGGTAGAGGCCCGGTTCTCTGATGAAGCCCCAGCCCTTCCGGAGCTGGAACTCTGTCACACACCCTGCCGCCGCGGTTCCCTCAGAGTACCTTTTTCTCGACGGACACTTTCCTTGTCCGCGATCAGCTCTGCATGCTGCCGCTGTCGGTTGCGCTGAGCTTCCCGCTCTTCCTCCTGCTGGCGTTGCTGTTTCTCTTCGCGACGCTGCCACTCACGTTCCCACTGGGCGGTGTAGGCGACGTCATCCAGGCGCGCCATCTCGTCCCAGTCCACGTCTGGTAATGACGGACAGGACCCCTCCGGTGTCCCTATCGGGGATCGATCATCTGCTGCGGCCTCCTGGCCGGGCGGGCGTTCCGGAACTGGCGGTACCTCCTCAACCTCCCTCGCTTCCACCACTTCCTCGGTAGGTTCAGGGTCGGTCCTTTTGGGGGTAGCCTCCGGTTGCTCCTTAACCTTGGGCAGCAGAAGTTTCGGTAACTCGAATCGTGGGGGGTCGTCGAGAGGAGAGAACACCGCGTCCCACAGCCGCCGCTGCATCAAGGTACGCCGGCGTCTCTCGATC
>JARQOD010000007.1:120167733-120180699 GCA_033576555.1 Oophaga sylvatica
GCACTGTCTAGCGTTGAAAGCGAACCCTGTTACGTCACAGAGCCGCTGAGACAAACTTCTGTGTCCTGTCAGGCACCCAGGTATACAGTTGACTGCTAAGCGAACATAGAACGTGATCATGCGCTAATGTCCTCGCGGGAGTCACCCACAATCTATGGCGTCTGAACGCCAGGCCCTGAATACGGCAATCAAACTCCTCACCGGTTATGCCGGTAATCTAGGGCATTTAGGACACCGACCCTGACCAGCTAGCATACCAAACTCCTCACCGATTAAGTCGGTATTCTAGGGGCTTATTTCAGCCGGGCCCTAACCACACACATGCATGACCACACTGGCGCAAAGCATATAACGATTGATATTAGCGCATGGTGGCCCAGCCATGCAACCCTTTTATAGTAACAGCTACAGGACCTGCCAGAAACAAGGACCAATGAAACTGTTCCAGAGCACCAGTAGTCACAGGACCTTCCTGGCGGACCAATAGGAGCTGCTGCAGTACCTGAGCATGTGACCCCTGATCTCCAATGAGAGATCTCACCCTGGGCATGCTCAGAAGGGGAAAACAAGGACTTTGTCCTAAAGACGTCTGCTCGCCGCTAACCAGTACTGGCCACAATAGCAGAGCCTGGAGAGGCAGCAGTAACCCTCTGCACACTGTTAGACTGGGCGAGACGCTGGGACCGACGTCTAAGCTGAGCAGAGTCCACTGCGGCCGAAGACGAATGGGAGACAGTAGCAGGGATGGCTTGAGATTCCCCTTGTGCAGAAGTGGGAACTCGACCTCTAACACACGCACCACCCAAATAGAGGAACGGACAAAGGGAATTTTACATAGAGGCGATGACAAATCATTAATTTATCGTCACATATACTGACAGAATTGGAGAAATCGGCCCTTAAGAAGGGATTTTTCTTTCTGTGTGTCTATTCTCTAGGACAAATCAATCTATGAAATACTTGCCAGGGATCCAACTAAAGACTACAGTATGAGACTCTTGACAATTCTGGTGGGAGCTCTCTGTTCCAATCTCATTTAAAAAAGTGAATATGATTTTATGTTGCCTAAATGGCCAGTTGTGGCAACATTTTATGCTCTGCCAAAAATCCATAAGGGCATCAATCTAGGTTTATCGGCACCTTTAGCTCACTAGTCAGAGTTGTGGTATATTCCATATCCCCTTGATTGATATCAGTGCACATATTCTTTAGAGGGAAGTCCTGCAATGGGTCGTTACACCCAATGTCATAAGTGGTAATGCAACAAAGGAAATTACTCTAAGGGGCCTCCAGCTTTAAGGAATGGTTGTAGTTGCTGCTGTTATATTCCACATAAGGCCAGAAAGTATAGTCTCTACTAACCTGACAGCATGTGATCTGCTCTGTCTTCAGTTTTAGATGGTAGCAGTCAGCAGCTCTGCTGCAGATCGGCTCTTTTTTCACACTTAGAGTTGCAATAGTGTTGATTAAAGATGTGGTAAAAATTCCTTGTGATGACACAGTATTTTTTCTTAGTCAACCAGACGTCTATTTTCAGCAAACCAGGAGAAATAGACTGTTATCTATATGTTGACTTTTGAATTTATGTGTTTCTTTCTGGTTGGTCAAGAAAACACAGACTTTATTTGTATAAGCCTGTAATATAGACTTGTAAGTTAACAATTTGTTGTAACTTATTGTGCTGTTATCCTGGATGACTAGTGATACATGGTCATTGAACAATGATGTTTGCTGATATATTGATTTCACAGTTTATTGACTTGCAAAATAGAGGAGGAAAACTACGCAAATAGATTAAATAATTAAACAATGCAAGTTGATCTCCTCATCATTCTTCCCCTTTACCTGTGAATGCTGCCTTGAAATAAAGCAGCTATTTCAGCTATATAAGTGAGATAAGACCAAGTAAGACTGCTTAGTGCAGTCGAAACTCTTTGAATGGGTCGTGTCAACCATGAAAATTTTCTTTTGTATGCGCTGTAATTTCTTTTGAAAAATAAAAAGAAAAGGAAAATCCAGTCCTGTTGAGCCAGACTCCAATTTTTTCTATTATCCTATAAGTAAGATATATACAGTTATACACAGAGACAGCCAAACATCCAAAAAACAGATGTACTTTACAAGACAGCAGCCAGGACATCATCGCTCCATCACGAGGGACACAGATTTGATATTCTACAGGATGCCAGCTTAGGGGACCACGGCCCTGGCTAGAAGAATACAGATCTTCTCCATTGACTATCGCTGAACCATGGATATGTTTGGGGTAGTCAGGAATGGGACCCACTGGTCACCTAGCTCCATGGAGATGTTCAGAGAAGCCAGGTTGTGACCCTCTAGTCAACTGGCTTTGTACCTCAATGGATTGTCATCTTCCTAGTTTTGTTGTTACCTCCTCTCTGTGCGTGCCTCAGGTGGGGTAATTGGCCCTGGAAACTCTGAAGTCACAGTTGCTCTTATCCCGGTGAGTCAGCAGAAGGGTAAGACTATAATGTGCGCCATCCGGGGTATTTTGCTAGGACTATTCTATGTGTTATTTGCCTGCTTTTGTGGATCAATAAAGTATTGCAACACTGTTTTACCCTAACCCTCTGTTGTCTGAGTAATAATATGCCCACTGTAAAAGGAGAGCGGTCGTTCAGCCGACGCCATTTTGGTAGAAAAAAAAATTAGTCTCCATCAAGATGGTGCTGGCATTGCCTGTGCAGTAGCATCTATTGAAACACGATACATGCTAATGTGTAAGCGCCACCTCCAGCACCACTTTGCTAGAAAAAAAATTGGCTTTATCGAAATGGTGAAAGCGGCAGCGCCTACGCAGCATCATCTATAATGGCCCCAAACTGACTATAGGTTACTGAGCAGAATTCTGCTGACAGGTTCACTTTAACCACTGTTTTGGTCAAAAGGTTCCCCAATGATAATCTAATCTCATCAGTGCTGAGCGTCTAGAGATCAGCTGCAATCCGTGATGGAAGACAGAGAAAGGTTTTCAATTTCTTTATGGAGCCTCTGCAAGGAATACAATTTTATCCAGATTTAATTGAAAAAAAAAAATACTATCCAAAGCATGCATTAACTTGATTGGTCCTCCTGAATGAAAGATAGCTAATATAGTAGGTGAGGCAAAACCTGGCACAATTTTTCGATGAGGTTTCCTTTCTTCAATGTAGACCACTGTTGGAGAGGGCAACTTCTAGGCTCCCATAGATGTAATTGTCGGACCTGTCCAAAAATGAAAAATCTTTTCAACCTCTTGCCCACCAAGTTCTGTTTAGCTGATTACATTGGTAATTTATTAAAACTTTAATACAGAAAATCTAATGCAAAAGACTCGAGCACAATAGATATAAAGTTCATCCTGCTATAACTGCAAATAGATTCATTCGTGTCCTCAAACGTTAGTATGTGAACTTTACCCTATGGCACTGGTGCAGCTGCAGAACAAATAAGATAAAAATTGAAATCATATTCCTTTATCCCACTGGACACATCACGTTATAATAAACCTTGGCCAACATTTATTTGGATGAATGCACAATGCAATGTATGTAAAAACAAGATTGTGCAATCTAAGCTAAGATTGCCTGACCAAGGTAAATGCAGTGGACCAATCAGTTTATTATGGGTTATTTGTGCCCTAGTAACGATTAACACATGTAGGAAAAAAGTCCATGTGTATAAATATAAGGGCAGCAGCACAATCAGAACGGACTCTTACCAGTACTTCGCTATGGCTTTTATTGCCTACTTTTTGGCTAGAGCCGATGTGCTGGTATTAGGGTTGAGCATTCCGATACTGCAAATATCGGGTATCGGCCGATATTGGCTGTATCGGAAATCCGATTCCGAGTACCGATATTTTCGTCTTATCGGATACCGGAATCGGTTTGTCACTGTCTCTGTCAGTGTCCGTCGGTCGGGTCTGTCAGGAGTCAGCGGCACTTACCTGGCAGAAGATCTCCGGCGGTCACGGCCTGGACTGCTTCATGGCCGCCATCATCTTTCCCCGGCGGTCACATGCAGTTTCTCGCGATAACTGCAGTGACTGCTGGGTAATCCCGGCCGTAAAGCAGTCAGTCCGATGACGTCACCGCCGGGGAAGCAGGTAATCAGCTGTGCTGCGTTGCGATGACAGGCTCTGCCTGTCATTGCGATGTAGCAGAGCTGGATCGTCGTGGGACAATCGTTACTATGGACTGCGTCGGACAGGTGGTATACTGTTGGTTTGTTTTTTTTCTTTTTTTACAGGAGATCGATGGCGTCGCAGGAATGAGAGAGTAATAAAAAAAATGAAAACTGTGTTGTCTCTTTTATTTCATTAAAAGACTTTTTTATTGCTTTGTCTTTTTTTTATACATTTAATAACTTTGGGATTAATAATGGATCGGTGTCTTATTGACACCTCTCCATTATTAACCGGGCTTATTGTCACCGTGCAATCAACGGTGACATTAACCCCTTATTACCCCACTTGCCACCGCTACAGGGCAGTGGGAAGAGCCGGGTAAAGTGCCACAATTGGCACATCTTTTGATGCGCCAAATGTGGGGCTGCTGTAGCCTGGTATTATCAGGCTGTTGAGGGCCAAAATCCATGGGCCTTGACAGTCTTTTAATACCAGGCCGCAGCAGTCTGCATTTTACTTGGCTGGTTAACAAAAATAGGGGGACCCCTACGCCATTTTTTTTTTCGAGGGGATCCCCTATTTTTGTTAACCAGCCAAGCTAAGCAGACTGCTGTGGCCTGGTATTATCAGGCTTGCAAGGTCCATGGATATTGGATCCTTACCAGCCTGAAAAACCAGACCTCAGCGGTCTGCTTCATCTGGCTGGTTAACAAAAATAGGGGGGACCCCACGCCAATTTTTTTCGAGGGGATCCCCTATTTTTGTTAATCAGGCAAGATATGCAGACTGCTGTGGCCTGGTATTATCAGGCTGGCAAGGTCCATGGATCTTGGCTCCTTAACAGCCTGAAAATCCAGGCCTCAGCGGTCTGCTTCATCTGGCTGGTTAACAAAAATAGGGGGGACCCCACGCCATTTTTTTCGAGGGGATCCCCTATTTTTGTTAATCAGCCAAGATATGCAGACTGCTGTGGCCTGGTATTATCAGGCTGGCAAGTCAGGATCTGGCTCCTTAACAGCCTGAAATCCGGCCTCAGCGGTTGCTTCATCTGGCTGGTTAACAAAAATAGGGACCCACGCCATTTTTTTTTCGAAGGGAACCCTATTTTTGTTAATCAGTTCCCTTGACGTCACTGATGGTGTCCCTGGCTGACCTGAAGTGAAAGTGGAAAGCAATCAATTAAGCTTTCCACTTCCTCTCCTGTCAGCCAGGAGAGGAGCTCATTCATTTGGGGGTTTACTGTGAGGCTGCAGCATTAGCTGCGGTCCCTGCAGTAAACATTAACCCTTTCTGAAGGATTACAACGTGGGACCTGACTGTGCATGGGATAGGTAAGAATAATTTTGCTTTATTATTTTATTTTTATTACAGGAAATGGTTTTAGCAGGTAAATAAAATATGGTCAAAAACTGTGTGATTATTTCATTAAACTTCTTTTTTATTAAAGTGTGTGTGTTTGATTTTTCTTTCATACAATAGGATTAATAATTGATAGTTGTCTAATTGACAGCTCTCAATTATTAACCTGGCTTAAAGTGACCTTTCAATTGCAAGGTCATTTTAACCCCTTATTAACCCATTCGCCACCGCTACAGGGCAATGGGAATAGACGGGCAAAGTGCCAGAAAGGGCAAATCTAATTAGAGATTTGCCCTTTCTGGGGTGTCTGGGGGCAGATTTTAGTAGCCGGGGGGGGCAAAAATAATGGTCCCTCTCTGGGCTATTATTATCTGCCCCCACTCACTGGCTTTGTCTGTCTGGTTGCGAAAATAGGGCGGGAGCCCACACATTTTTTTTCAGCAATTTTACACCTCATATATATATATACATGTCATTGAGTTTGTGACACATATATACAGTAAAGATGTATATCTTCGTACCGTGTTAGCCAGTAGATAGAAAAATATTTAGAGTTGAGAGTCCTCAGTGGTTGATACCTTTTAATGGCTAACTGAAAAGATGGTAACAAATTGCAAGCTTTCGAGACTACTCAGGTCTCTTCATCAGGCTGAACTAATACAAAATCTGAAGAATCACATATTTATACACAAAAACACAGAAAAAATGCAATAGGTAAGACAAGTGACGTGAAGCAGAATAGTCATTATGGCAGAGGAATGAGCATAAATATTGGAACAATTCATAGATAAGGAGAGAAAGTTTTATTACCCTCTGATTGGGGTCTGGTAATGTTTTGTGATGTTTTCACAGGGTATTTGGAGTAAATTCCTTAATTGATGTAATAGGCCATAAAACCATGTGACAGGTTCATTCCAGCATTAAGAGTGTCAAAGGTCACCATCACACACATCCACACACACATCATGACACATATATATATATTTATAGTTCATACACTTCTACATAGTATAATAGCCGCTAATTCAATTGCCGGCTTTTGTGAAAATGCAGAACCCGACATGAAATGACACTTGGTTTACATAGAGTTAACCATGTCTTTTCATGTAGTTTGATATCTGATTTGCACAAACAATTACATGAGTGTAAGTGTGCAAAATTTCACACCTGTAGGGGTTAATTAAAGGTGTAAATTCGTAGCAAAAAAGTCCGTTTTTTTTTACAACGAATTTACACCTTTAATTAACCCCTACAGGTGTGAAATTTTGCACACTTACACTCATGTAATTGTTTGTGCAAATCAGATATCAAACTACATGAAAAGACATGGTTAACTCTATGTAAACCAAGTGTCATTTCATGTCGGGTGCTTCTGTCTTTTCACAAAAGCCGACTTTACCCGGCAATTGAATCAGAGGCTATTTTACTATGTAGAAGTGTATAAACTATAAATATATGTATATATATATGTCACAATGACATGTATATATATATATATGTATTCTATGTGTGTATATTTAGTGTTTACAAGGAAAGAAAGAGGTTTTTTTAGTTACGATATTTTGTTCCCATAGACTTACATGGGACTTCCGGTATCGGTATCGGGTATCGCCGATATTTTAATGGTATCGGCGATACCATTCCGATTCCGATACTTTTGGATATCGGAAAGTATCGCTCAACTCTAGCTGGTATACTTTTCAATTCTCATTGCACTATTCATCTATTGGATAAATGGAATTAAGAAGAGCACAGAAAAGATGCCCCCTGGACCTATGCCTCTGCCTGTCATTGGAAATCTCCACATGGTGGACCTGAAAAGGCCCCACGAATCTCTGATGCAGGTAGGATACTGCACTTACTGTATGGTCAAGGAGGATGCAACATTATTTAGCTGAGGGCAAAGGAATTGGGGGTGGTTGATGAATGAGACAGGTATGAATGGATTCATAGTGGGCATTAAAGGTCTGGAGGACTTATTTTCTGCTGCATTGTACACAAGCCATTGATGTGAATGAGCACTGTGTAACTCTTCATTTCCCCTGTGGTGGCGAGGGAGAGAGATTGAATATTTACTGTCAAATGTCCCTGGAATAATAGCTGATCCCTCCAATTGCCGGCAGGTAGACACTTTATGATGAAACTATTGTTAAGTGACCATCTAATAAAATAGGGATTGTTCAAAGTCAAGAACCTGTTGAAGAGCCGTAGACTTGTCATGTTGCTGGAGATGCGTGCAACCATGTTCTACTATCATGATTTTATGTGTTAATTTACAAAGACAGTTCCTCGGTTGTTTATGAAAACAATAGGAGAATAAAAAATTGATTAATGACAATACCATTGCATTTAATATATGGCCAAATGTAAAGACACATTATAAAGTAATAGACTATTATATCCATACTCTGTTTTGCGTTCTCTCATGAACAAGAGCTGTGCACTCCTGGCTCCCATGCTGCACATTTCTCTGCCATGTTTGGGGCGATCGGTGAGGGTCTCAGGACCCAGACTCCCTCCGTAAAGTGTCATCAAAATATAAAAAAATGTATAAATTTTATGATACTATAGTTAATTATCAGGATCACTGTTTATAGTTATGACCCCAACTGAACTCCAAAGAAATTTGTCTAAACTAAAAAGTCAATGAATGTGTTGATTCATCATGAGCTACTAAAGGGCTAGACGATGGTGAGCATGGCGACATTCATGCATGGTGTACCTAGGGTGCCAACCTTCGCGGGCAGGTAGGACTATTGAGAGGGCATTGTCTGACCTATCTCATCCTGTAGTTCACTTGGTGCAATACTGGATATTCGAACCAATTGGGCCATTATATATTTGGATAATTTGTGAACTTCAATGGTAATTTTTTACCTTTAATTGTGAAAAATAAAGGTTATCTTTTAATGGGGAATTCAATATATTAGTCAAACCTTGCAGAGTAGGCTATAGTACCATCTAGCATTCAGGGCAGGAATTGAGGTGATAAGATTGGTGGTTACATTTCAAAATTGAGGTATAGAGCTTAGTAGTTGTGGAGTAATAGGAATATTATTTTTTACTCTAACATCAGATCACTTACAATCACAGCTAGAATACTCAGGGCTCAAGCAACTGTCACAGTATGCTTTCCACTATCTTACCTATGCAGGGCGCAACTGCTTCTAGAGACACACACTGTGTCTTTGCTCAGGTCTTCTGATGAAGGCCACAGTTTCTCACTACTGGCTCATGTCTTAGAAGGCTTCCATTTCAGGTCACCGCTTATCTTCAACTACAGTTTCTCAAGCAGTCTCTAACTTTAGTACCCATTAGCGTCCAGGCCATGGCTCCTCTCTTACTGTCTTGGAAGCAGTAGCCGTTTCAAGGCAAGCAGACTGATGTATTCAATTTCCCAAAGTCACCACAGGAGCTTCTAAGTCCAGAATCCATCTTAAGGTCAGGACATTCCTTCAGTTAGCTTGGATCCTTCAAACACTAGCTATTTCCAATACTGCCAGGCTTAATTTTTTAGCTGTCCCGAACTGGTTTTTATTCCTCTTGTTCCTGAACTTTAGTGCTAAGGCAAAATTCCTTGATCATATCATGATTTTTGCATATTTCCCCAGCTTCATGGTCTTAACACCAACTGTGAGTTGTTGGAAGTTTATCTTTAGCTCTGAATAAGTGACATTGTGGTTTGAAATTAAATGTTTTGTCTTTACAGAAGTACAACTCAAATTAATGTATTATTAAAACAAAAAATTATGATATTTTGCAGCTTTCTGAGAAGTATGGTGAAGTATTTACTTTACATCTTGGACCAAAGAAAATGGTGATACTTGCTGGATATAAGATTATAAAAGAAGCACTTGTTACGCAAGCTGATGATTTTGGAGAACGGGCGATTTCTCCAATCTTCGATGTTGTCGCTGATAGACATGGTATTTATAGAACTATAATATTGTGCATTCTATGACTCGTAAAATCCACAATGGTGACTTGTTAGGGGAGCAGAATACTATAAAGTCTAGTAAATATAGCTGATTCTGTAAAAGAAGATTCACTAAAAGCATCAACAAAGGTATTTATAAACAAAATTCTGAACTGAATAACACTTTAAACATGTAACCAATTCTTAGAAGGTGCATAGTGACTGCAGAAAGTAGTAGTGGCTATACTTCTGCATTCTTCTTTTTCCTAATTAATCATCATCATCTTCATTCTACATCCTTTTTCTCATTTTCATATATGTTTTAAAACTTTTTTTGTGAATTTTGCACATATTAATATACATTAAAATGAAGCTGCTGATATTCATTGAACAAATCCAGGGGAACAAACAAATGAACAATTTTTATCAGTCAAGGATGAACATGGACAAGAAAGACACAAAAAAGGGAAGAGAGGGAGGCGCTCAGATTATTCCTAGAAAGTAACCAGCAGTCCTGTTTTTATCGTTTATCTACCTTCTCCTTCATCTCCTTCTACTTCTATACACCATTCTTCTTCTTTTTCCTTCTTCTCATTCATCTTTCTCATCATCATGTTCAGTCTTCTTCCTTTTTCATTTTCCTCTTTTCTTTGATTTCACCTTCCTTTTATTTTTTGTTTCTTTAACTAATTATTCATCTATTTCATCATTTGCTTAATTTTTATTTTATGTTCATCTTATCTCCTTCCTGGCTTATTTTCCATCTCCTTCATCATCATTATTGTAACATCATCTTGACTATTCTGCCTTCACCTTTTTCTTCACCATCCTTATTATTATCATCTACATTTTACTTTTCTTCCTTTATTTCTTCTTCCTCATCCATCATATTCTTCTACAACTTACTGTACTTCTTCGGATTTATTGCAATTTTTTTCTTATCTTTTTCTTTTTTTAGTCTCACTTTCTCCATCTTTTTTGTATGCATCATCTTTTTCTTTTCTGTTTCTTCTCTTCTTTTTTACCCTTACTTTTGGAACATTTTCTTCTTTTTCATTTTCTTCTTTTTCATTATTAATACAATTATTATTGTGTATGTGAGTCGCACACACCAAGTGTGGTGTGGATACCAGGGCTATGGGGTACTCGGCACCGAGCCCATGGAAGTCTATGGGGAAATGTCACTGGCAGCAGAGCTCGGTCCGTGGCCCTGGGCGCTCATACAATGGGGGAATATTTACAGGGGATTGTAGTTATAGTTCGTGACGCCACCTGTGGTTTCTGATCTGATTGACCAGCGCTGCAGGGTAGATCTCTGAGGGGATGTTATGGCAGCTAGGTGTTAAGTCCCCCACAGGTGGGACTGGTCCCTCAAAGTCTATGGTGGTGCAGGGTGCAGATAAGAAGTCAGTCACACACAATGCCGTCTCTTTCCATACCTTTACTTGTAGATGTTGCAGGTATGTCCCGGGAAGCTGGTCAGGTTGGAGAATGCACATTCGGGATATTGCTGAGCAGGTTTAAGGCCTCCTTTCTCCTTAATGTGTATGTGAGTACAAACTTGCATGAAGTCAAGTTAACTCTTTCAATAGCAACTACGCCCGGCCGACATAGTGGTAGAGCCTTTTCTGTGGTAGAACTAAGTCTATTTCTGCAGCGTCCCGCTAGACTCCTGTTCTCCTGACTCCAGTTACGTATCGACACATTGGGCTGCCTCCTGTGACCTGAAGTCCAGCTAGGCCTCCGGTGTTTCTTATTACTAGGCGTGAAGCACTAGCAACGCTTCGGACCCCGGTGTCCGGTTTACTACGTGAAGGTGATCTGTCACCTGAATCACTTACTTCTCTCTTTCTCCACTTGCCTTTCGCCCTGCTCTCGCCCTTAACATAAGCATGAGTAGCAATGGTGTAAATGTCAGCTTTCCTTCCAGCGCTTGCTGACCTGTCCTCAGTTAACTCGATGTTGTGACTGCTGTGATTCCTTTCCTTCTTAGACCCCACTTCGAGTGGCTATCAGGAACTTCTGTCAACTGATTTCAATGCACGCTCTGAGAGTCGCCTTCCACGTCCTTAAGGAACACAGGCAGCTTGTGCTGAGGTAACAGGTTTAGGAGTAGCTCTGACTAGACTAGAATGACTAATCTGAATCTAGATGGATGGGATGACTCACTCCTGAGCCACCCTGGCTTGACTGAACTCTCCTCTCCTTCCGTCTGTCTCTGACTGAAGCAGAAACTAAACTGAACTTCTCTGTCCAAAGACAGGAACTTGAATGACTCACTATTGCTACGTCACACTACTAAATAGTCTAAAATGCCTCTAGTGGCAGTGTTAAGAAGTGTGTGATGTGAATGAATATCAGGCTTCACAATACATTTCTTGTGCATTTTCCAGGAGACATGTGTGCCCTGCGCAGCTGGGCCACACATCCCCCCCTAGTTAAACTCAGCACTCCCGGGCTGAAATAGAAAAGAAAAACATTTTTGTTTTGCATATAACATAAACATTTTAAACTCATCCCTTGCGGGAGGTAAGGACTCTTTAACGTTACAATTTGTACATAGGTCAGTAGAAAATTATCAAAATACTTTTCAATAAATATACACAGTATAAGACAAGATTCTTGTGGAGGACCCGCACCAAAAACCTCCCACGTGGGTCCTGGGTGGGCTGCAGGACTTCATTGCTGCAGACCTCACTCTAGGCCACACCATACGGGTTTTTCTTCAGAGGTAGTTAAGGCTTTATGTACAACCAAGATGGGACACCGAAGTGCAAACTATTTACAATAAAGTTTTTGGGCTGGCAAAGTCCACAGCCACGCAGTCCTTTGCATGATAAAACACTTTTCACATGTCAAGAGAAATCACATTTCACTTTAACTCTTTACCCAGCCGGGTATTCTACTTTAAATAAGCAAACATACTATGTAAACATTTATCAATAAAGTGCAAATTGTTCTTCAATAAAACTTCTTCAACTTTATACATGTTCAGGTGCAGTAAACCCCTGTCTGGGTCCTACTGTTTTTCTTCTTTCTTGCAAATGGTAGTGACATCTTCCACCCCTGGGGCTGGAAGTATGCGATGTCCTCTGGAGCTCATTACTAACATGTCATGGCCTGCAATCTGTGTTTGAGTGGCCACAGTCCTTGTTACAATTTTGCGATTTGCTTTGCGACTTCCTGGAGGCCTAACAGGTGCCTCTTCTAAATACAGATTTGGCTCAAAAGAAGTCGCTGTGCTCTGCAGCGTTGCAGAATAAGACGCAGGTGCACGCAGTGGCTCAGTTGGGGTCGCACTTGCAGTATAGAATGCAGTATAGGATGCAGGTGCGTGCAGTGGCTCAATTGGAGACGCACTAACCTGCTGCTCCTGCTCCCGGTGTCGCCACTCGTTCTCCATCACTTGCGGCTGGGTCTCCTCCGGTGTCCCTACCGGGGATCGGCATTCCGCTGCGGCCTCCAGGCCTGGCTGGTACTCCGGAACGGACAGGGCCTCCTCAGCCTCCTTCTCTTCCACCGCTCCATCGGTGGGGTCAGGTACAGCTCTTTCGGGCCGGCC